>JANZLQ010000050.1:8616331-8646368 GCA_026212715.1 Elanus axillaris | reverse complement strand
GGGGCGGGGCGCGGGGCGGCCGCCGCCGGCGGGTCCTATCGGCCGCCGTTCAGGGCTACCGGGCGAGACCGTGACCTCCCGGGCCCGGTGCTCGGTAAAGGGAGGTACCCGCCCGCATCTGCCTCCGCTCCTGCGGGAGAAAAGCGGCGATAGCCGCGGGGACGAAAGAGAGGGTGAAAGTCCACATTCACCGCGGCCAACGGCTGCCAAGGGTGACGAGGGCTGGGGTAACCTCCCCCTCGCCGCACGTTTCGCCCGCTGCGGGTCCGGAGCCCGGTGACGGCCCGCAAGACGCCGGCGGACGCTGCCCGGGCGCCTCCGCCTTCCTCAGCCGCCAGCCCCGCGCAGCACGTGACCGGCAGCTGGTCACGTGGAGGGCGCCGCTCACGGGAGGGAGGCAGTGGGGGGGAGAGGGCGGGGCACGAGGCCGCCGACCGTACCTCACAAGTCCCTCCCCCGCGGCGACCTCGGTCGCCAACTCGACGCCTTCTTTGAAAGGCGTTTGGCTTCGCCAATGAGAAGCCGTCGGGGAGGGGGCGGTGGCGGGCGGTGATAGGCTTGCGGCTGGGCGGCTGTCGGCGTGCGCGCGTGGGAGCGGGGCTACAGCCTGCTGAGGAGACGGCCGGGCGGCGGCGGTTGTGGCGGTGCCGTGGGGGACATGGTGGGCTCCAGCGAGGCCGGGGGCGAGTCGTGGCGGGGCCGATACTACCGGCTGGAGGAGGTGCAGAAGCACAACAACAGCCAGAGCACCTGGATCATCCTGCACCACCGCATTTACGATGTCACCAAGTTTCTGGACGAGGTGGGTGCCCCCGGGGAGGCCGAAGGAGAGGTGGGGAGGGCCGCGGCCAGTCACGATAGTGCTCCTTGAGAAGCAGTCGTGTGATGGCCCCGGGCCTTGATGTAGTGGGGGCGGGGAGGAGCGGGTTCCGGGCAGGAAAAAACCCGAGTGTGCCGAGCTCACCCCCGCCGCGTGTAATCCGCTGCTGGGGACTGTTTTCTGCCTTCGCCTGCCTTTAAACTTTTTGAAGTCGTAGAAACCCCAGTTCCCCAAAGGCATCGTGCTCTTACTGCTGTCCGGTTGAATGCTTTTAGTTGTTGTGTTGGGTCCGCTCCCCCCCCCCCCCGCCTCCAGTTAACGATTAATGCTTTTGATCGCTTGATGGTAATGACCAATTGATGTAATCATTGGTAGCCATGTAAGTTTATAAAGAAGCACTGTAGTTATTGGACTAAAACATTCTTCTGTGGAGATGCAGAAATGCAACTGCTGAGCAATTCTTTTTCAGTACTAAACGTAGCTAGGCTTTATAAGTGATATTTTGAATTTTCTCTCTCACTCCCATTATTCCCAGTCTGTAAAGATCTAGCATCCAATTAAAAAGTGTTACGGTAGACTTACATTAATTTCTTTAGAGAGTACAGTGTAGATTGGTAGTGATGTGTCAGAATCCAAGCCCCAGTAGTTCTGTAGCCCCGTCTTCATTTTTGTCGTTTTCAATACTTGAAATTCAAAGTGTAAATGAAGCATTTTGCAAATAAAGAGGTCGACAAGCAGTTTTTTAAAGGCAGTGTTGACAGAGGTAGTATTTTGTTCTTAAGCTGAGTGCCAGCATGAATTGTTTGACCTATTCAGCAAGGCAGATTGAAACTGAACTAGTGACTCTTTCTTGATTATTTTTTCATCTAGCTTTGTCCCTGGTCTGGGTCATCCTTCAGTTATGGAAATATTTAGTTATGCAGGCAAGGCCAGTTGAATTATAGAGGCCCTGGAGGAGCATGCAGTTTCTCATGCAGCCTGAGAAATTGAAGTAGCTGATCTTGGAAATTTGACCAGTTTTGGTTGATATGTAATTGTATAAGCACTTCCAGATGGAGTGGGGGTATTTCCTCCGCCCCCCCCCCCCCAACCCCTCCTAAACCCAAGCCAAGAAAAAAAAAACATACTTGACAAAAAAATCCAGGATCTAATGAGCTTTTGGATTTTAGTTGCACAAATAAGCTGACAGCCTCTTTCTTCAGTACATGTGATGAAATTGGTAAATATTAAGAGTTAGTACCAAGACAGTCTTTATTTCAGTACAATGTTGCTAATTCAGCAGCTTGTCAAAAGAATCAGTTTATCTGTAAGCGGTAACATAGTTGTTTCTTGGACAACTGTGGGGTGTCTCATGCACTCTGGTACACATGGGTCAAAGTTTGGCCTCACACTAAACAGCTTTCAATAGAGTATGGCTGATTGTGGAGCTGAAGTTTCTGGGTCATATTCTGAAAAAATAAATTAATTGAGATTGTATAACTATTTTGAGCAAAGTATCTAAATGAAGGTACACTCCAAAGGAAAGCTCTTTAATATTGTCCTGTTCGTTGTGTTGGTGACTTTTGGGATGGAACCTTTGGATTAAAATATTTCATAAGAGTCTTTTGGATTAAAATATTTCATAGGAGTCTTTTTTTCTTCCTTTTTCAAATGCTTTTGATACGTGTTAATTTATCAAGTTGCTAATTCTTCTAACACTGTCAGACACCATGAGGCATTTACGTGTGATAGATGAGGAGAACTTGGAGCTAGCCTCTTGCTGGTGCATTCTGGAGTACAGTAAATGCTTCTCAGTGAAATGGGGATTACGTTAGCTGTTTCAGTAGCATTATTGGTTAAACTCAGTTTTACTTCTTGTGTTTCCTTGCAGGAGTAGAAGAGCTTAAAATACTTCAAGAATTAAAAGTAGGCTATTAAAATAAGTCCAATAGTACTAAAGAAGATGCACTGCTAAAGCATCACCTCATTCCTGCTCTTCCCAAGTAGCAAATAAGTAAAAGTGTCAGATTACTAGGGAGTGAAGAACTAGGAATGGAAGCTGACTTCACCAGTCCCATTTCTTAATTTGACAAGCAATCTTTCCAGCCACTGCATTAACCTATGGAAATATTTTCTTATTGATTACAAAGTTAAACTTTACAGTGCTTCAGTGCTAAAGACACCCTGGACCGTGTCATGCCTAGTAAGTGAAAGTATGCTGCTGCCTTTCACTTCATTACAGTACTTAAAGGGTGTATTTCCTCTGTCTAGCTGTTGTCTCTTTATAAAGCTTGTAGATGTTTAGTGAAACTTGTTTGATTTTTGGGAACCATCAACCTCTGTGAACACTTGATTGAAGTTAGATAGCAGGTAGACTGGTGTGGTGATGTTTATGTGCTGGGGGTGATGAGGCTGAAAAGGAGTGGAGGCATCACACAGTGTGACCATATTGGCTTTGTTTTCTAAGGACAAGGCTTAAAGATTATTTGAAGTACAGATGACATTCTGGAGGAAGAAAGGATTGTGTATTTTGACATGTTATCCTAGGGGTTACAGAACACACAAGATTCCAGCAACTGCCTTTTCTATAATTCTTTTTTTTTTTTTAAATGGCAGATCTTAGGGAAACTTTATAACTTGAATATATATCTCTGAATTTTCTTTGATTATTAAAGTATATCCTCTAAGAGAGGAAATCAAAAGGCTTCAGCTTTTGGAGCGTAGCATCTGACAGCCCTTAGCATGAAAGACTATTTCTGAGGCCGCAAAATTGCATATCTTCTTTTTCATTCAAAGGCTGTTGGACCTGTTACAGAAAATTTGGGAAACCTTTTCATAGTTTCAGGTCCTACATCATTTAAGGGAAAATAGCTACTAGAAATGCATGTATAGTCACAGCAGGATCTTATGGCTATATCTGTGTTGCAGATAATTACATATGTGGATAATGTGAAATGTCAGTTAATGGATATGTTGATAATGCTTGATAGTATTTCTCCACAGTTTAATAAAGCAATCGGACTAGTCAGGCTTTGACATCAATCTAACGAGCTGATCAAGAGTAGCTGGGCCTACAAAAATAAGTATGAAATGATCGGTGTCTTGATCTGCTTCCCATTGTGGTAAGAGTCCTCTCTATGGCTTTTGTGGCAGCTTGGCTGGATTCCTTAAGCTAGGCAGAGAAGCTAACAAGAATAGGAACATCTCTACCTGAGAGAAGTTCCTTGTCCTGGAAACTAACTATGGTATGCATTTAATATTCATCTAATACAGACTTTGTTTAGGTCACTTCAGTTGGTGGTGGTCTCAAAATTTAGTGAAAACATTAATGGCCAATGAAAATGCGTTTCTTATAAGGTATGAACTTGTGCTTTAATAGCACTGTTTCTAAACAGAATGGACAGCTCCCATGAAATGTGTTTTGTAATGCTGATCAAATAAAGTGCAGAAAAACAAATATTGTTTTACTTTGTCAGAATGAAAATTGTTCTCTCCACTATGTGGTGATAAGTTATATTCATCCTGTATGATGATATTGTGGAGGAGTAGCATAATACCTTCTATGTTCAAAATAGTGAATGGCTTACATTAAAAGGTGCTGGTACTAGCATATTTTGAAGTATGTCAATGTACCACATTGCAGAAACTTGCAGTCTAAGGATTAAAACCAGTGTTATCACTTCCTTAAGCTCTGATGAAGCTTGCAGGAGGATTTTAAAATGCTTTGAAAAATAGCACTTATTAGCATTCTTTTATGCCTGACACTGCAAGGTATAATCGTTTTGTAAGTGGGGAAATGGGCACCAAGCTACTGGGCATTTCTTTTGCGCTTCATCTAAAACCCTAATGATGGCTTCCAAAAATACACTCTCATAAAGAGATCCATTCTCCTAGGCTCCTAAAATTTTGCATGAGTACAGAATTCCTGTCCTGTAACTTAAATAGGTGGTGGAAATAACTTTGGAGGACTCTTTTCGGACTACATGAAAGTGCCCTTAAAACAAAGAAGCATTACTCCATCTGTCTTGCACAATAAAGCTGAGGTTCTCTGGGTGTTTCTGGCTCTGTTGCTGGCCCTTTCTGCTTCTCATTCCCTGTAGCGCAGAAAGTGAAACTCCAGTTCAGAAGACTGCAACTGGTGGAGACCTTCGCTAATCTTCTCAAAACTTAAATTAGACCCTAGGTTTGATTCCCCCATTATAGGAGGGGAGAGGTGGCAGGAACAGTGAATTAGGATAGTTATACTTTAATAAGTCTTTGAACTATGGCACTGAGAAAGTTCCATGACTGTAGCAAGGGGGAGAAGAGCTGACAGGCATTCAGGATGAAGTAATTGCAGACTTCTGACCCAGATGAGAGCAGCAAGTTTAACGGCTTATTTGCTTTATCTAAAACTTTCTAATGTGCTGCTGTCAGGAATTAATCTATGCTATGTACTAGTGCTGGCTCTGTACACACATCTGTTATGCTTCTAACATAGATAGCTATGTTATTATATTGGGAATGTCCTAGGAATGAGCTAGACCAGCTTAATTTATCAGCAAAAGCTTTTTCATTTCCCTTGAACCACAAGTTTACTTGTGAAAACACTTTAGTTATTTGTATCAGCAGGATTTTGCTTTAGGAGTCACTATCTATGTTGTCTTGTGGGCTTTACAGTTCCAGGGTCTGTCCAGAGGCTCTTCATTAAAGTAGAAATTCCAGTAGCAAGCTTTGTTTACCAGGCAGAAGTGTGAACAATGTCCTGTATAAACAAACTCTGAGAAAGTCATTGAACTGTGGAAAATGCTCAGCTTTTGATGGAAAAGTTACTTCTTGCCCTCTGTGAGACATTACAGTTGCTCACTTTCATTGGGGGAGGCGAAGTCTTTTGATTAATTACTTGTATTGCGTGCTGTTGTTTGCAGAAGGTTTGTAAGTTTGCATCTTCAAGCAGAGGTGCCATCTAAAAGGAAAGTGTTTGGTGTCAAAGCACTTTTATGTATGTCTAGTAGGTTACTAGTAACATCACCTGCTAGATAGCTTAAGTTGAGAACTATGTGTGATTCTCTCTACCTTAGTCTTGCTGATGTGAGAGGGGAAAAATAGTACCAGTTTTCCAGCTGGCAGATGTCAGGGTGAGTTTGGCCCCTTCAGCTGATGTGTAATAGCCACTGGTCACGGTCACTGCGTTGACACTAACAATGTGGTTTTGTAGACAGAAGAATCAGTTATTAATTAAACCAAAAGCTAGTTCTACAGATAAGAGCTGGAGTGCTGCAGTGAAGCTGCCCATATAAGCTACACAATTGCTTTGTAGTGGCACGAGGGAGGGATTTGGGAACAAATTAGTATATGATCACTCTGTAGTCAGCAACCTACAGGTAGTTTGTTAAAGTACTCTGTGAAATAGTTTTAATGTATATGCAGTTATACTGGTAGGTATCCACTTGTTTGGTTGATTGGTGAATTTTTGGGGGGAACTAGTGTAAACCATGTGATCTTAGCAACTTGCTGGAGTAGCATAATATCAAAAAACAAAAAACAAAAAAAAGCCTTGAAAATCCAAACCCCATGTTGCTGGAGGAATTTTTTTGAAGACTTAGTTGTGGAAGTATCTGGGAGAGCCTGTTAGACCCAAGTTCAGCTTCTTAAATGTGCTACACATTTCAAGGCACTGAACTTGAGTGATCCCTCAACTTTTGTCCAGTCTTTTCCCTGAATACTTACTAGAATGGACTCAAGGGCAAGATTCTGGTGAGCATAGCATATTTGCACGTCTGCTTGCATAATCTTTACTCAGCATGTGCTCTTTTAACCTTTTTTGGCTGAGTTGCTGTGCCTAATCTCTTTATCAATTGCTTAATCTTGCTTTGCTTAGTCATGGTAGGGATCCCTTACCCTTCTAGCTGTGGTATCTTGCCTCTTTAAAAAAAAAAGTGTTGGGTTGGGTTTTTTGGTGGTTTTGTTTGTTGTTTGTTTTTTTTAAATGCAACTTTCTTAATCTATTAAAATGTATGTCTCCTTTGAATGCAAAGATTCAAGTTTTGGAGTTCTGGTACTGCCGGAAACTGGTAGTAATAGTGTCTTCCTGATCTGCATGAGCAAGTCTTATTTTTTGTCGGAAGAGAAGGATTGATAGGAGATTACTATGGTGGATTTGAAGTAAATGCTAACTTGAATTGCCTAGACTAACAGAAATGTTTATATGCCGTTTCTTTACTGTCTAAGCATAGCCTTTCTGTTCAGCTATGCTCCAGGCAAGATGACCCTAAATAGTAGAAATTTTGCCTATTTTCGTCATTTTAGATCTTGTAGTCAGAAGCATTAAAAATAGAAATGATGCTCCAAAGCCTTGTTTCCTCTGTCACTGGTAAAGTGTTACATTTATTTCATGGTTGCCTTAATCCAAGGCAGTAGTAGTAAAGTGTTTTCAACTTGCTACCTAATAATTCCTGGTGTTTTTTGTAGTAATTTCCTACTTAAAAGTTGAGTGGTGAATTTTTTATGGCATGTTACTTAGCTTCAAGTTACTTATTCATATAACAGATGAGAAAATCCACTGAACTAGAAGTTGTGATGTATCTTGCAGTATGTACAGAGTTATTTGATGGGTGGAAATGTGGAACTGCATGCAATCCCAAAAGTGCATCTTGGGGAAGAATAAAAGTCAATGGAGAACAGGGATTAGGTTAAGGGAATGGTGATGAGTTGAGGTATTAGGAGATAATGGGAGACACCTTCTCTACATCTCAAGGGTTTTATCAGTAATGTGGTTTTGGGATTCCATAATCTGCTTAAACAGTATTGCTATTCCGGTGTCTTGTTTGAGCTTTCAGTTGTGCTTAATTAGTTCCAGAGTAGCTGGCTTACTAGATAATCATACAGTAATTTCTATTGGAAAGGACCCTTGAAGGCTATCTGGTCCAACCCCCCGCTCAAACTAGGATTAACTTGAAGGTCAGGTTCCTTAGCGCCTTGTGTAGGCAACCTCAAAAGGTGGAGATTCTGTGTGCTCCCTTGCCAACTTGTTTCAGTGCTTGATTGCTCTTCTTGTGAATAGCTTTTTTGTTAAATCTACCTGGAATGTTCTTGCTGCAACTTACACCTTTTGGCTTTTATGCTTTTGCTGTATAAAGCATTGCTTGGATAAAAATATATATTTCCTGCAGAAGTGAGAGCATGGAACATAACTTTAGATAATAGTTGGGCTATAAAAGACTGACCAATTCCCATAATGTTCTAAATGCTTTATTTGCTAGGGGTAATGCCTCTTACTGCTCTGTTGCTGATGGAGTAGAGTTAGCTTCCTTGGTTTTGGCTTCAGAGAGTACCTAAAGCTCTCTAGTTATTCAGAGAGGCTAATATTTGTTCTAAGAAGTCTAGTACCTGATTTCACAAGGCCAATTTTATTTTTAGAAATGTAGAAATTAAGATCTTCCATTTTTAGAATGTTTAATGGTTTTCAGTAGCAAATTCAACTATTAAACATTGCAGCACCCAGGTGGTGAAGAGGTCCTGAGAGAGCAAGCTGGGGGAGATGCTACTGAGAACTTTGAAGATGTTGGCCATTCCACAGATGCAAGGACACTGTCAGAAGACTTTATTATTGGGGAACTTCATCCGGTGAGTATGTGAGAGTACCAGTACTGGCTGTTGACTATAGTGGTTTTGCATCTAGTTATTTCTCTGCTAATTTACCTCAAAATAAGGGAGACCTGCTAGTTTGGCTGGATGCCAGCCCTGCAGCTGTTTGTGGATGGACCTGGGCTGGAGATAGGTTCCCCCAATGTGAAGAGATTTGATTAGTGTAGCATAAGGATTGTCACATCTAAAAGTTTGCTGCTTTGAAATATTTTACAGCTTAGTTCTTGATAAACTGAATATGGAATCATGCCATTTCTGGTGTACCCTGTGAGCTTTACAATGAGACTCTATAACCCCTGAAGGTGGTATGTCAGAATGTCTAGGCCTTTTCTTATGTCAATATGCAGAGTGATTACAGAGAGATGCTTTCATCATTGTAAATATATATGCCAGGCTTCTATCTGGATCTCAAAGTACAATCTTGGCTCATTGTATGTATGTTTAGAAAACAGCTGCTGTTAGCATTGTACTTCTAGTTTGATGCTTTGTCTTCCGTCTCTCTGGCTTACCCAGTTTTGAGCTGTATCAGTGTTCCCTACTTGTAATTGTCAGGGTTGTTTGTGATCAGTTCCTACTGGATCATCTGTCACTTCCTCTTTTCTATACTGTCCTTAACATTTCCTGTAGTTCTAACAAGCACCTTTCTGCTGCCTCAGGTTTTGAAGGATTTATTTCTAGCTACAAACCTGCTGCCTTGGCTTCCTTCAGAAAGGCCTTATTTAAGCTGTCCTGCATCTTAATAGTTGAAAACCACTTGTTAGTGGTTTAGGCTCCTAGTGTGCCCATCTGCTATACTTTACTGCTCATCCCTGCCTCTTCTCTCTTCCTCTTCTGTCTGTTTTGTATATGTTTTGTCTTGCATTTGGGGTAAATATCACTGTCTTGAGTAGCATATTTCACAGTAAGATTCCTGATCTTGTATCTGTCTTAGGTCCTCTCTTGATAAATATCAGTAGTGTAGCTTCTCCTAATATGAAATAATTGAGCTCTGATGCACGTTTGTAACCTTGCAGGCTTGTCATCTATTTCAGATGGCAGTTGATGCCAGTAAAGTTGTTTACCTGGCTACCAGTCCAGTTCTTTGTTTGACAAGTGCCTGTTTTCATTTGATGTGAAACTAACAATGTGATAATTTAGTGTACAAATACAGCACTGTCAAGATTATATACTGTTGGGCTTTTTTTGCAAGGAGTGTGACTATTTCAAGTAAAACTGCATGAGGTTATGGAAGATCCATAGAATTTGGGATCTTTCCACTGGACATTGGACCAAAACTAGTTAGATGACTTTGTCCGATAATAGGAGTAGACTAATATAGTTGCAGTTGGTGTATAAGCTAAGGTTATGTGTACTGTTTAAAGGCAAAAGAAATGCAAAAACATGGGCCCTAGAAATAATGAAATATGTTGGAGACTCGGATTTCACATCTTTATTGTATACTGGGAAGTATTATTTAAGGAAGTGATCTTGTTAATGGTACAAAATCATACACTGACATCTACACTTTTGCAAGTCTGTTTCCTTGGTAAAAATAGGTACACATTAACAGAATAAACCGCAAACTGAATTTAGTGATAAATGGTTTTTTTGAATGCTTTGGGTTTTTTCTAAATGTTTCTTGCTTGTTTTCCTGCAGGATGATAGAGGGAAGCTTCAGAAACCAACAGTAAGTATGTTTCATGAAATGCCACATTGTTTCTCTTGGGCATTAGGGACAGTATCTGTCTGTACATGGTATACCCCCAGAGGCAAAAATAATTCAGCTTGATTTAAGTGTCGTATTTCAGGTCATAAATCTCTTAAATGTGTTGACCTGGCTTCATATTATTCTTCCTGTTCACTGTTGTTTTCTTTAATTTGTGTGGTTTTGAACCAAGAGGTTACTAAGTGTGATGGCATTACACTGTAGCAAAAAGGTAAGCCTAGAATCAGTTGATGTTTTTTTTTCTAGTACTCAGTTTAAGAAACAAATCAGGTTATAGACAGAGTGGACTAAACTAGTAAGTATTTATAGGGGAAAAAATGTGATACTTAACAAGATATTGGCAACATTAGTAGATAGAGAATATAGAGGCGTTTGTTTGCTGTACTATAGATGAATTATTTTGCAATTGTGAACCCTTTTCAAGGTGAAAATACTGTTTGATTCCTGACTTTCTGTAGATTTTGCCGCGTGTCCTATCAATGCATATTGCACTTATTTTCTAATTGTTTTTTTCCTATTTTTAATAGAATAAAGTTGGGTTGGCACTCAACTATCAAACTCATAAAATTCGGATGTCCCTTAAAGGAGCAAGTGCATCAGGAATTAATTTGTACAGTCGGTGCTGCTGTGTGTGTATAGAGGATAGTTGCTTAGGTGTACCTAGCAGTACAGCAGTGCGCTTAGGAAATAGCTGAAGATTATTTTTAAACAAAGTGTAGTAGGGATAGGATCTTACTCCTGCTGTTTGAGAGATTACTTTTAAGAAACAATCACTTTTGTAAGGTCTTCCAATAATATGATGTAAGTTGAAGGAAAGAAAGTAAATATATATATATACACACACATACACACACTGAAATGTTTGCTATAGCAATTAATAATTTTATTATTGATTAAGTACTAGAACTAGTATACTAACAAAAATAAGAAGTGGAGTTATGACTTGCATTGAGAGCTTCTTCCCACTGAGAATAACATCTGCTATTCTGATTTCTTTTGAAATTCAGGGCAGTTTACACTTAAGCTGTAAAAGCAGCAACCATCAATGCAACTGAGAAACAGATTGCCCAGTGCAAGTTATAGTATACAATACCTTGATTAAGCTCACAGGAACTTACTAAACTGAAGCACTTAGAATATTAGTTTGGCCAAAGCGTGGTCAGCTGGGAGTTAAGAAGTATCCAAATGACTTTTTACTACACTCCTGTTTGGCTTATTCCCTTGTTTTAGTGCTGGTCATAGTTATCTACAGGACATGTAAGTCATCTGTCCTTACAGAAGGAAGCTGGAGCACTTTCCTCCAGCAGGATGTGTCGGTGTAGCCGATAAGACAGTTTCACTTAGGGTTGCACTCTGGGTGGCTAATGTGACAAGTTAGCCCTGTGCCCTGGCTCTCTAGGAGCTGTCAGAAGGCCTTGTGTCTTCAGATGTCCTTCTCCCCCTTGCACTGTACTTAAAGTTCCCTCAGTGTACACACCCAGTGTCATAGTGTTTAAAAACAGGTTTCCATGAGCTGGGCTATATTTCTTTTGTTGTCTTGATGTGAGGGGAAGCCATGCCATGGCCTTGGATGTGGCAAGACTGTTGTAGAAGGTGTTAGGCTTGACAGCGTGGGCACAAGCTGTTGCATGCTGTTTGGCTTTGGGATTAGTTTTTCATGGAGGTGTTCACAAAACCAATATAGATGTAATCACTGAGTCTTATTCCTTTAAACATGGTATTTGTCTCACGTAAACCTATGATGATTTGGGTGTTTGTAAAAGTAGCCTGTTTGAACCTATGAAAGGATGTTAGGAATCTTTTGCTTTTACATGAATTGCAAATATTCTGATACTGATGCAATTAATTTTTCAGTGATGGATCTTGTACCAGTAAATTTAAGTACAGTTTTAATGCTTGGATCTTTTAAATGCACTTAGGGCCATGTGCAATTAGTAGTATTCAAATTAGTAAGTCTTCATATAAATTGTAGCCAACTGGGATTTGATCTTGTAGTGCTTCTTTTTCTATGGATACTGAACAAGAGGTCTAAATAGGTATCAGAAACAACTATAATAAGTAATTCAACTGATTCTTATGCAATCTGAAGCACCACACTAAAAAAGCTGAGTTTAATAAGCCTTGTAGATGTAAATTAGTAGCTTTCTTCATTTGGGTTTTGTATAAGAAATATTTGTGCATTAATTCAGAGTCTTTTCATTTAGATTTTAGGCAAGTAAGGGATCTTTATCTTTTAGGTGACTAATGTAACCTAAGGTTGAAGTTAGCTTCATGGAAAACTTGCAGCAAAATTCCTTGCGATGATATTAGTTCTTTTAAAATAACTTGATGCAGTGTTGACTACAGAAACTGCTGCTAGCTAGCTTTTAATACAACAGTCTGTTATAGGAATTCTGATAAAATGCTTTCCAAGTGCAATGCACTGATTTGTTTTTAAATTAGTCCCACTTAATGAGTTTTGAGAAATTGAGGGGCTAGTTAAGATGAAGAGGAGTGTCTGCCTGATGTAAATATCTTCTTATGCTTTGTTTTCCAGGAAACTCTTATTACCACTGTTCAGTCTAATTCCAGGTATAGTATGACACCTGATGTCAAACTTGAAGTGCCTCGTGATTATGTTGCTGAAGCTTAGGAAGCTGAATAGCTTCTATGTGCTGGAAGCTTAGATGTCAGAGGACGGTGCATGAAAATTTCTGTTCTACATAAAGTAGAAGTTGTCATCTATGTGTACTACTTTACAAGCATGTTAGCTTACTGGCTAGATTTTTTTTTTTTTCTCACACTGGTATGTATCGTTATCTACCAGATGGTTTTTATGTTGCACAAGCCTTCATTTCTGGAGGTTTATCAGGTGAATAGAAGACACTTGGTACCATTGCTGCCTTTTTTTACCGACATGGATACCTCACTTTAAAAATTTGCTATAAATGTTGCATCTAAAGGAAAGAAGAGGATTGTGTCTGTAAGAAGGAAAATCTGTCAGAATGGGGGGGTGTGGGACAACAACACGACTTTGTAACAACACTGAATCAAACTTTATATCCTGCTGACAATTGCCTATTGCTGAAACCTCAGAGGGCTGTTCCATGCCCCTCTGAGTGGGGATCTTGGGTGCTTGAAAGTGTCACGTGATACTGCTACTTAAATGTCTGTTGAATGAATGATATTCTGGGCAGCATGCCATGACTTTAAGGGTGTCTAGAGTCTTATCAAGTAAGCAGACTTCTTGTAAGCTCTAGCACAAAGCCTTAACAGTACAAGCTGTTTAACTTGGCTAGAGTATTACTGGCCAACCCAGGTGTTCTGTTGCCCTAACTTTGAAGTATTTGTTGGAGTGGGGAGGAAGGACTTCTTTAAGCAAGGACTTGGGGGTTTTGGGGTTGTTTTTTTTTAATTTTATTTTATTTTTTATTTTAAACTTGCTGGTTGTCACTTAAACTGCTGTTTCAAAAACTTCCTTCTAGTTCATGGTCCAACTGGGTGATCCCGGCAATAGCAGCAATTATTGTGGCCCTGATGTATCGTTCCTACATGTCAGAGTAAGCGCCTTACTGAGAACTAATGCAAGAAGAGACTGATCTGGGAGAGAATATAAGCAGTCCTAACCCAATATGTTTCTGGACAAAAGCCTGATGTCTGAAGAAAATTCAACTTTTTTAGAAAACTGAACAATTCTTTTCTGCTGTGCACTTTTCTTAATATTGCCTTCTTATTTGCTGTTCTGAAGTGATAAAAAGGCAGTGTTTCTCTTTTTGTATAACAATTTTATTCTCTAATGAATTATTTGATAACTATTGGTTCCTGTGTTAGAGTATTGTTTTGTATGTAACACTCTGATTCTGGTTATTTCTCCTTAATCTGTAATGGGGTCCATAGGACTCTCTTTACATATAAATTTTACAGCTTTAAATGACTACCAAAACTGTGTACATGTATTTGTCCATGTACACCACTTAACTTAAAAAATAATGTCGTCTTCAATATAGTATGTTTGAATGAAATGCTAACTAAACGCAATAGAAAAAGCTGAGTGGAGTAGTGGGTATAGGTGCCTGTAAGCAGTTGGGCCCTACCAGTCAGGCTATAATGAGCTGATTTTCTTTCCTTTCCTCTTGACATCTGCTCTTATAGTTGTTGTAGACACTCTTCCTAGCAAACTGTTCTGTTTGGCTCCCACTGAAAAATTCAGGGGGAATACGAAACCCAGTGTTTGGCCCAATTATATCTGTCTCAGTTTTGTGAAAAGTAGCTCTTTTTTGCAAAAAAGGCAGAAAAAAGTAACTCCTCCTAAATAATACTGTTCCTGCCGAGTACTCAGGTGACTAGAATTTGTTCTGGAACTTTTAGACTCTTATAAATTTTTCAACTTTGTCATGTACATTGTAAGGGGGGGGGGAAATGATACATGGAATCTGTTTCTGACTGTTCTGTGATGTGCTCCTTGGTGCTTTACTATGAAGAAATGACTATTTTCACTGCTAAATACAAGATAACTGAAAGTTTGCATTTTGTGGTGAACATTTATAGTCATATGTAAATGATCATGAATAAAAGTTTAATTGCTTACTCTTGCTGGCTTAAGTACATTCATTTCAAACTTCTTTTGAAGGCCTTGGAAGGGATGCTCTTGCATATTGAGACACTTCTCAGAAGTACCTGTTTGATGGTGCATGCTGAAAGCTGAGGTATGTCCCTTAGGCAGGGAAGTAGCATGTAAAAAATAAGACTGTATTATGGAGCAGTTAGCAAAGACAAATGTTTTCATCAGCGTGACCTCAGTACCGACTAGTGACTTTGCAGTGGTTTGGCCCTGCAAGCTCTGCCACCCTGACATTCATCAGGACTCAAAAGATTATTCCAAGGGCTGCTTCTTGGCAGCACCAGGGAAGATGCATGCAGTTTAGGCTCTGTGTCAAGTCAAATCAAATTGAAGGGTAGTACGTTGTAAACATGAGCTGTAAAAAAAAAATAAATAAATAAAACCGAGGGAGAAGTGCTGTGACTTCAGGAGATTGTCTTGTGCATGTGTAGGACTATGTCCATACAGGCATCCTTTAAGAATTCCTTATTGTGGGATTCCTTTTGTGGGAATTCCTTTACTGTTACAGCAAATAAGGATATCTCGTATAGTTTCAGCTGTGAAAATGTTTAGTCTCTCTTACATTTGTATTCATTTGTTCTGTCATACTTGGTTTACAGATACAGGCATGTGCACTTACAGCAGTTCTCATCAACCACTTTAGTTGGAAATTTTAACCTGCAGTATAAATAGCAGTGTTTGGGATTGTGTTTAGCACTAACTTACTATGTCCTCTTTTTGCCCTAGCTTTTCCTCTGAATATGGTGAAACAGGGTTTAAAAATTGAGACTTGGTCTTTTTCTACAGATAACCTTTAAAAAGGGTATATTAACTCTGAGTTGGTATTTAGACTCATAAATCAAATTTCAAGTACTGAATTTTCTGGTTTTAAAATAACATTTTAAGTTCACATGTCTAGGTGAGGCCAAAAAAAAACCCTAAACTCCAGCAACTTTAGAAAGCCTAACTGTTCATATCTTCCCCCCTCAGCAATTTCAGACTGGGATAATTAAGTCCACATCAGCAGACAACGTAGTGCGATCAAAGTGGATCCATAAGGCAAAACACTTGCTGTGAAAGGCCTTTTTCCCATGCTGTGTATGTTTTGGGTGTGTTAGTATGGTGTAGGTCTGCTTGGGTCCAGTCTGCTGGATGTTTGTTTGTGCAGTCCCCTGGAGTACCTATGTAAGCTCAGTCCCATCCAAAAGCAGTTGTGGTGGCACATGCAGGGTATTTCCACAATGTGAACCAAAGTGGAGGGAGTGGAGATGAGTAGGTAATGCTTCAAAACTGATACAATTTAAAATGCCAATGTAGATGTACACAGCTCGTTCCCTGTAGTTGGTTTGTTCCTATTCCCTTCCACCAGTGCTGATGTAAGCTGTTCCTCAGAGGAGGACATGACAGTTTCAGGTTTTTAAATGTGAACTGATAAAACTATAAACTAAAAAAATGATCAGGCTTACGATTTTCCTTTTTAATACCCTCAGGTCAGAGCTGCTTTCCATAGAGGGTGATACAGGAGTTTTTGTGTGACTTTACTTTTTGATTAGGAATACGAGAGGAAGAGAAGAGGTATATGGGTATGGTGAGGAATGAATGACTCTGCTATTGAAAAACAAGTTAAGTGAATTAAGGGTAGTCAGTGTTCTTACAGTCTGACAGCAAAAAGAAAAGAATGGACAGAGTCTGCTTTCTTCGCAGAACAAAATCCTTTGTCCCCGGACCCAATCTGAAGGTACTTGCTCTAATTAGCAATTGATACTAATTTTTGTTTGGAGAGGCTGGTTTTGGTGGTCAGTGCTTTAAATCAGATGTCGTCTTGTGTCATCTACTTGTACAACCTCACAGTGTTTATAATGCCTTAAATTATGTAAGCATTGCATTTTTGGCCTTCATTTGCCAATCTTCTGCTCACAAGAATGTGTAGTGGCAGAGAGCTCCCTTAAATGGAGATGGCCTTGGCTGCTTCTTGGTGTCTGTGGAGTAAAGCCAGCACGACTTGTTCACTTGCTCGCTCTGCTATGATGGGGAAAAAATAGTACACTGTCCCCTTCTGTGGCTCACTTGCTGCAGCACACTAGTCCAATGCCTTTCTCTAGTTCTGAATGCTGTGCTGCAGTCAGGATTTTGCAGAATGCTAAAGAGAAACTGGCAAGGGGGTAAAAGCTAGGCAAATGGAAGCTGATCACAAATTTTCTTCAGAGGCAGAAAAATGGGAAGGTGCAATTGTTTTTATTTTCTGAATGTTTGACTACTGAGGCTAAATGAATGCTTATAAATTCCTGGCCATTTTGAACAAGGCTGGCAATAAAGGTTATTAACTGAAATTCAGTGAGAATGAATGAGCTGTATCAAAGTCTCATACAAAACATGTAGAACATTAATACAGCATTTTCTCTTGAATATAGAAAAGGATTTCAGAAATGGCATAGAAGGAACAAGAAGCACAAGGAAGCTCATGCTCCTGTATGCTTAGTTCTAATGCCTGACCAGATCTGAGGTGAACCTAGTAACTAATGGATCATGTATTTGAATTTTACTCTCCTTTGACACTACATTACATTCCTCCTCATGATTAATTCATTATATGTTGAAATACTTTGAGTTCTGAACGACCTGGCTTGTAAGTGAGCAGACAAGCACATGAATTAATGAGAAATGTTGAATGTTGGATCTTGGTAGATGATTAATGCTGGATTTTCTGTTCTTTCTGAAAACTAGTTAGACTTGTTCTTAATCGTCTTGCATGTAAGAGTGTGCATAAAACAATCCTTGGCACTTTCTTTGCCAGCTTTCTAAAACTGGGGACCTAAAATGTCATTACTGGTCTATATTAATAGCTGCTAAAACAAAGCTCAGAATGGACTCAATTGCACTGCAGAGTCTGTGTATAAAGTAGATTTTGACTTTTATCTGGTGTACTATAAGTTCTGTGCCTGTGTCTTACAGTTTACTGCACTTAGGCAGGCAGTGCACTGCCAAGAGCTGTCCGCTCTGTTCCCTGAGAGGAAAGTAGCACTGTCAGGCAAGAAGAGTTATGCACAGGAAAACCTTAGGGAAGGTTTTTTGGTATCTCTGGACAGAACACCACAGAGCTCATGTGGATCCCCAGAGTCCAAGAACTATACCAGTAGCACCATTACCACAGAAATCTTGACTTTTTCCATAGACCCTAGTCTATGGATAAAGCTGATTGATTGACTGATCCTATTGGAGGGTGAGAGCACTCCACAGCATCTCTGGAGTTCCACCTACTTAGGTCCTAGATAAATGCGGCCCTGTATTTTTTGAAATTACAAGATTTTTACCTGAGAGCTGTGGGAAAATGTCTCTTTAAATAAAATGTGTTCTGGAAACTGCTTCAAGGTCTAGCAGGGGGTGGTTAGAGAGACAAAGGTAAGCCAAGCAAGGGGAGTGCTTTCCTAAATGACTTCTTGAAAAAAAGGAAATCGTTCTCCTATCACATTCAGTTGTCACAGATTTCTGAAGCCAGTTGGTGCTTTTCGTGTCACTCATCTGGTCTTAACATGGCTTGTAGGGATATTGGTAAGAGCACGGTAGGTGTGTTTGTTGTCTGCATAGGTGTTGAGGGTGAGAAGAGCTTAGCCTGCTGCTTAGAAGCCCCCAGTGTGGTGTAAACTGAATGGATTCCCAACTTGTATTTACTTGGATCCATTTTCAGAGTAGTGTTGCAGTGGGTAACGTTCTCTGCATCAGTCTGAAGAGAACAAGCAATTTATGAATAATAAAGGGAAGCTGGTATTTGAGCAGTCACAGCTTCTGGGATTAGAATGAGAAAACCTCGTTTTATTTTTAGGTGATTCTGTAGAACTACTTTTTGACCCTATTGAAGTAACAAAGACAATTGAGTAATACAGGTTATTATATACTTTGTTGTCACGGTGCTGAGATCTTTGGTCCTGAGGATATGAATACAAATGAGGATGTGCAGATTTAAAGCTAACTGGCTACTTCCAGGCAGCTCCTGGTGGTGGGCTGCTCTTAGTTGCATTCAAGATGATTTATTGCACCTTTGCTGAAGGATATATGATCACACACTTGAGAAGCTCATCATCTAGTAGATGTGCAAGTCTGACCAAACAAGACCTTCCTGCCTCCAGGTCCCACGAGAGTCTCGATCCAGGATGGCGTCTCGGATCACATATAATAACACACCAACAGCATCAGACTCTTCACCACAAATTACACTTTTTCATGCAGTAAGTTGGGGACTGCAAATAAGTGTCCGCAGGTGACAAAAAGCAGGAAGAGTCGCTGGAGAAAAGAGAAATAGCCTGTGAAACAAGGACTATCATCCAGGATTTTCTGTCTGAGCTCTGTGCCCTAAGTGCTAAGCTGCAGAATCCTACTCTCTCCTCTCTGCTATGAATCCAGCATTGTTTTTTCTACTGGAACAGATGAACTGCTTGAATATTTAGCCTGGTTCTTGGACAAAGTTTCAGAGCCTGGGCGAACTCTGGCCTAATTTAGAGTGAGCTTGGATACGCCTGCATCATTCCCGTAGGCATGACCTTCCTGGTTTCTGCTGGGCCTCGCTTCTGGTTTGCATGAAGCACAAGAATACAGCTCCAGACTTGTCACACACTTCCACGGGGGAACCTTTCAGTTTATTCTTGAAGTTGGCACGAGCTCATTATGAATCCCTTAAAAATAGATGGGCCTTCTTACTTCCAACTGCTAATTTGAATTTAAAAAAAAAACCATAGGGTTAACATTAATAACAAACCACCAAACTACATTCTTTTTGTACTTTAAAATCCACATATTTTAAACCCGTCAGTGCGGGGACTTCAGTCTTGTGTGTAAAATACCTAGTACAAATAGACTCTGATCTTGTGTCGAGTGCTCAGTAGTTAGGCTGCTGAAAAGCGTATCAGTAACGGGGCTTGCAGGCAAGTGGTTGAGTGTAAACTCCCTTATTAATAAAAATTTGTACATGTCAGTGTTAGGTTTTTTTGTTTACTATGTAAACTACCAGAAGAACTAAAAATCTGAAGTGTGGAGTGAGTTAAGACTACAGACTTTGTCTTGAAACTGAGCACAAAATGAGACACCATGTGTGAACGTTGTGACGAACGGCAGCTGTGTGCCGTGCTATGGAGTGTTAGTTAAAATTAAGCGAGGGGAGTACATATGTCGCTCAGCCTGCTCTTTCTTCTGCCCTACTGCACTCTAGTCATCCTGTCTTTTGGGTAAACCTTCCCTTAATAATCTCATTTTGAATCCACTCATGCAATGCTATTAGAGGAAGGCTAAATTTACCTTAACACTTGTTTTATTAACACAATAAAAAAAGGACTTACAGGTTTTTAAAGCATCATATAAGTGTTATGAGTTCTAGCATTTGTTGATCGTATCCTGGCTGTGATGTGACCTTTGGAGATCAGTGGCCAGGAGTGTCATGAATTAAACAGGATTTCCACAGAAATTAAATTGCTATATCATAAAAATCCTTTCTTTTTTAATTTAAAACTTTAAATAAACTTTAACTGAGGCAACAATGTCCATTTTAGAGGGTTCAACCCAGTCCATGCAACAAACTGCTGTCTAAATGCTCTGGAATAAGAATAGCTTTCTTCCAGAAACATGTTTGCTTAGGTATATGTATTTTTTAGTGTCTTGTTGCTTAAATCAGCTATTGTGTATACCACAAATGCATTCAAGCAGCTGCTCAGCGTAAGACAAATTTTGTTTCCTATGAGTATGACAAAACAGGCATCATCTTATCAATGTGCTGTGTTATGAAAAATATAAATAGAAAGTTTTAGCAGCTTTTGTTCAAGTGGCTAAGACATTAGCAAAAGATATACTGTATGTCCTGGTTATCATCCTCCTCCTGATTTCTCCATTTCATGAAATAGTTTTGAGTTTTATTATTGCGATTTAGTGTGCCCAAGCCAGAGTGCAGGCATTTCATATCTCTGCCATAGTAATAAACATTTCATTGGGTACATTCAATGACTTCACAAGGTCAGAACTTGATTTCCTCTCTGAAAGACAAATGAGAGGTTCACCCACATGTTACATTACTTTCTTTTTTTTTTTTTAAGCTGTTTGACTCCAAACACTGAAGCTTGCATCCAAAAGTTCCTACAGTTTCTAATGATCTTGTGAGTTACCACATCACCAAGCAGTTCAGAGATGAGAAGTATCATAGTAAAATAGAAATAGTGTATGGGACTCATCAGGGCTCTTGAAACTGTTGGCAGTAGAAAAGAATAAGGGGGGTAAGTGCAAGTTTAACAAGTTTTATTTGGTAAAATAAAAGTGTGGTTTGCTCAGACAGTGAGCATCAAAAACAGCGCGCAAGGATCTGAAAACTCCGAGAAACCCTTCTCAATAAGTAAGAGTTGTTTTTCTTATGCCACGTTCTGAGCGTCCTGCAACGCTGCACTGGTGCCGATTTTCAAAAGCAAAGGATTTCTAGAGTTATCTTTGGGTAGTGACGGCCGTCCTGCCCTGCTTCTCGCACACTGCAGCCCGGCTGCCACAGCTTCCGCAGGCGTCTGCGGGTATCCTTTCTCCAGAGCATTTTGGCGGTGCTTTGTTCCATTGACCAGGCTGATCCATCAAAAACGGACATTGTTGCCGCAGTTTAAAGGTGCTTTTGCACCAGTGAAGCTGCGTTCCTGAGAGGCCTTGTGCCGGTAGAAGAAGACCACCTTCATCCACTTGTTCCATCTACGCTCCGAGCCTCTCGCAGCCTAGTGCCGAGGTAGCTGTGCTTCTCAGAGGCACAATCATGAAGGAGGCGTAGTATTTATTAGAAACGCTTGAGCAAAGTAAACAGATTTACTGAGTTAAGGTAAATCGTAAGGTTGCTTAATCCCCAAACCTGGTTGGATTATTGTTCTGTGCTGCTGAAAGGACTTTGATGTCCTCCTAATTGCTCATCTAGCTGCATATATGTAGAAATACATTAACCACTGAAAAAGGGAAAGCTCTCTCTCAAAAAAAAAAAAAATTTCAATCCTCCGGCTTATCTGCTCATCCATGAGAATTGAGCACTGTCTTTTTGAAAACTGCTGTTCAAATTTTTACCTAAGAATGAATATCTCGCTTCCACCTTCTGTCTTGAGTCCTTCACGCCGCCTTCTGTGGGGCAAAACCTGTGTCTAGATTTTGTAGCTGTGCCAAAATACGGCTGAGACACAGGCATCAGCCCAAACAGAGCGGCTCTGTTGCCAGACATCCAGTGAGGAACAAAACATTTTCTAAGAGGTTGAGGTGATCTATTAATTTTTTTTCCTTGTCAAGATAAGATTACAGAAATATGTACCATATGGGGTTGCCTGGCTTTTCTAAGTGCTGCTGCTGTGTTTTCTTTATTCGAAGCTTTTCCCTCCCCAGCGTGGGTGATGCAGAGCTTGCCACAGGCAGGGGCAGCTGGGGGATCGGGATAAATACCTCACTCGGTCCCACTCCCCCAGTTTTGCTATGCCTTTAACTGAAAGTTAGGCAGAGGCAGAAGAAAACTCAGCCTTTACAAAAAACATTGGGCCAGATGCTGCTTGACTATAAGTTCCGGCTGACTCCTGCTGACCTTACTGAAATAACAGGGCTCTGAGTCATGGAGGGTATTGCTCTGTGCCCAGGGGAGGTTTTGGATGATTCTCTCATTCTTAGTGGATTTTTTTTAAGCACTCAAGGTTCAGAGGAGGAAGAAATGCTGCACACCCACCACAGAAGAGGAGCTTTTGTATTCGTGTGCGTTTTCTCAACGCTCTCCAGCGCTGGCTTGTTGGCCGAAGGCACTTGCTGACTCCCTCTGTGCCCAGGTCTTTAATTAGCTAAAGCTGAGGGTTTTTAAACAAATGTCTGGCTGTAAAGGATCGGGTCATAAAGGTGATATTTTAGGGCTGCCTGTTGTGTTTCCATCATTCTTTCTTTTCTGTCGGTATGGCTTTATTTGCAAGACTCCTTTCACAGGCACCTCTGTAGACTGCTAAGCTCTCAGAGAAAGCATTTCTCTGGGGGGGTTGTGAGAGGAGTTTCTTTTGAAGGTGTGCCAGCATCAGCTGTGTCACGCAAATGCATGTTGCTGGAAAGAAATTCAGTGACCTTAGAAGCAAGGCGTCATAAAGTTGCACTAAGGGAACAGCATATGCTGGGATCCTTGCAGGAATCTTGTTGAGTTTATTAACTGTCAAAAAGGTTTTCTACGGCAAAGAGGAATGTAGTTATGTCAGGCTGTGGGCTTAACTGGAGAGACATAATGAAGCTGATATCTTGAATGAGACTAGTGTTGCCTTGTTTTCTGTAAAAATTACCATTTGCTAAAACATCCAAAGCTGAAAGAAGATGGAAAAAAAAACCCTTAACATCTATTTATTTTTCTTCAGTGTAACGGTAGGTCAAAATATTTCTTGGTCTTAGTAAGTTATTTGTAAATATGAAGTGTATTAACAGAAAAGAATATAAAGTGATTTTTTTTTAAAGTAAGGTCTTTACATTTGGTTTTGATTTATTTTAAAAAAGAGTGGAAATGATAAAAAGCTTTTCCCTCCTACACATTCAGTAAATTTTTTAACACAGTGTCTATGTGAAGAATAATTTTCATATAAATGTAAGTTGGAAAGGCTTTGTCCTTTATGTTTTTTCTGTCTTTTGTCACTGCAAAACTTAGATAAACCTCTTGTCCTCTCTCTATCATTTCCCTGCACTAGTAACAACAATCAATCCTTTTATGATTATCCAGGCAGTTTAATTTATCTTTCCTCTTCTTCCCAGTTGCCCAAGCAGACCAATAGTCTTTTGTTTACTTGAACTTTGACTGTGTCCTTTTGGACTGTGTGGAGGCAACAGTCCCAGGACAGAGTCCAAGGCAAAGGAGTTAAACTGACCCTGTTACATGACAGCTCCATTCAGAGGTTCACTGCTTAATTAACTATTTCTGTTGCCTAAGAGCCATTGTCATGCTCCAGGATCCAAACTGGAAGGAAAAACCTTCAGAGTAATTCATTCCCAGGGACCCAAGCCAAATCCAGAGACACCAGAGAGCAAGAAGCCCAAGGGAAAGGTGGGACTGTCTTGGGGACAGCGAACTGGTTTGGGCTCTCCATGGGCAGCCTCTCTCCTTTTCCCCGCCTGTTGGCACAGCACGACCCTTTGCCAAACTTCAAGCCCCCAGATTGGGGCAGCAGCGGCAGAGGAGGTGGGAAGCTGCAGGAGTGCTGGCCGTACCAGCGAGGCTCACCTCCAGCCCACTCCTACTCACAGGTGTACACAAGTCCCAGCCTCCATCCTCGCCCTCAACCTGGCCGCAGCTGGGATTTGGGATACGCCAAGGCAACTGATAGGTTAAAAAAGGTGGTGGCAGGTTAAGCTGTCAGCTGATGCCTGCATGGATCACTGGGCTCTGCCCCTGCACAGGGTCGCTGAACAAGGATCGATGCTTTTGTTAAGAGTTAGGGATGCCTGCAAAAATGTAGCTGCAGGTGTGAAGGCATCGCAGTGAATGACATTGGTTTAGCTCAGCCACACCTGAAAGACCTTCTGGAGCCCAAGCGCTATGCTTTCCGGAAAAGCCCTCCAAATCTGAGCCATGAAAACCATTCCTGGGTGTTGCTTAACCCTGGAGTCTCTTAGTATCCACAAAAAAATCTTTCTGGCTGGCTTAAGTTTCCCCAGTGACTACAGTAGCATCTATAGGTGTATCCAGAGATGTCCCAGTATTAACCAGGCTGAGCAAATTGATACCTTGATCATGTGAACCATAAAATAGATGTCCTTCTGTTTAAAGTCCCCGAGGGCTTGATCTGGGAGGAATGGCTTTGGTATCCTCTGAGAACATGGGCAGCACGCTACGCAGGTGGGGCAAAACTTCTCCTCTAAGAGATAAGGGGCAGGTAAAGGGAGAAGGAACCTGGAGTCTCTTCCTCATCTGCGGACAAATGCTCTAATGTTGTGTGCTGCTGAGCCCAATAGCTCTGACAGAGATGTAGTGGTGGATTTAGCCCTGTTCTGCTGGAGGTGTCAGCTCTATGTATAACCCAATTTACAAATCAGCGTATTAGTACAAGCCCATCTTCATAAGTGAGAGGTTTGCAGTGGCCATGACTGTGATGGATGAAGAATGGAGACAGGGATGGGCTCAGCAACCTTCGGCGGTGAAGTCAGACCTTCAGCAGGGTCGAGAATGTCTGAAATTACTTTGGCTTAAGCTACAGCAGCCCTTGTTTTTTAGTCTGGTCCTGTATTTCACCTGGGTCCTACCCAGCTGAAAAATTTCATGTAGCTGTTCAATATTTTGTGTATTTAAAACACTGTCTATGCTAGCTTTTTCCAAAACAATTCATATTTTAAGTAATTATATTTTATAATGCAAAATATCAAGTTTGCATAGCATTTCGAAATAAATGTGTAACACATCAAATGCTACAACATTTTGAAACTTATCTTGAAATGAGCCTATATTTTCACCAATTGCTCTTGTTATTTCGCTTACTGACAACTCTGAGCTGGTGACATTTTTTTTTCTTCCCCATGTAATTTATTAAGAAGCCTAACTAATTATTTTGCAGCTCTTTGAAAAGGCTCATCATCAGTTCAGTCTTGCCAGTAAAACTTTGGACTGTTTGATTGCCAGAAGTCTATTAATCAGTAAAGGAATTTTTTCAGAGTCTATGGGTGAGAGAGAACCCAGAAGGAAACATCTTTACCATTTTAATTTTAGCCCTTAAATTGCATACCTGTATATAATGTAATTATTTTTTCCCCTAAGGGAAAAATTACTCATTCTTTTTGTGATATTAGGGTGGGAGTAAAACTCTGGAATTGGAAAAGCAATATTAATCACGGAACAGTAGATTATAATCAAAGCCCAGATCTGAGTCTAGCGAGTGGGATGAAATGTCATCGCTTTCACATGATCCCTTCTGTTAGTGTTCTTAATTTATTTTGCAGATAAACTCCAAAAGGTTAAGTCCTTGAGCTGCCTATGCTCTGGATCTAAGCCACTTGTTTACTACGGAAAAGGCATATATCTCCATCCTTGAAGATAATCAGAACTCGACTAGACGTGACCCTGAGCAATCCAATCTACTTTTAACGTTGAATCTAACTTCAAGGCTGGCCCTGCTTTGAGCAGGGATCGGACTAGACGAGATCAGGAGGATCCTTCCGACCGAGGGTTTTGTACGAGTTTCTCTGTATGTGTGTATATATGTGTATGCAAACAAGTTCTGAAAGAAGGCTACTCCTTGCCCAGAGCCTAAGGATGTAATTTTCCCTGAAAACATCAGTATGAAATTTGTCATAAAGCATTCTGGCTAAATTAGTGAGTTAAGAAAATGATTGTCATTTATGTTGCTATTCTAAAGCCTGTAAGTATGGAAAATCTGCTATTTGTTTCTTAGAGGAAAAAAAAATCTATCAAGAAACAGGCTCGAATCCTGAGTGTTTTGGCACTTGTAGCTCCACAGCAGGCAAATCGAGAAGTCCTGCAGCGAGAAGAGAGAGGTGGTGGCCTTAGGCAGGGTGGAGGCAGGTTGTCGGGGTCTCCACCAGCCTGTCGTGATCAGCCTTCGCTGAGAACCTGTTTGCGATTTCCCTAGTTTTTTCTTTTCCTCCCTCTATTCCTGCTCTCCTTCATCTTCTTCTCTTCTCTGCCAGTTGCTATTATCTAGGAAGAGCACTTAAATCCTATATAAGTCCTTTTTAAATGGCCATCAAATGTGTGCTAAAATATATGTTCATAGGAGAAGAAAATACTGTTTAGGAGAAGAAGCCTCTTAGGACACGTTATTGTGTCTTGGTTTTTCAATATGCAAACACAGAACTACTCCAGTTTTTGGAGCAGAATAAGAAACTTTGAAAGTTAAATGGGTTTTGACAGGTATTCAAAACCAGATTTATAGCAAGTATTTCTTCAGTCTGATCTCTGAGGGTTTGATGCTTCTTAGGTTCAGGCATTTGTCGGTGAAGCCTGAAAATCTTGTAATCTAATGCTCAGCTGCATTCAAAGAAAGTTGTGTAAGAAGATGAAAATCACTTTGTAGTGAGTTAAAGGGACAATATAATTGGGAAATTATGTAGAAGGCTGAACAGAGCTTAGGATGTTGCCAGTGTAAGTCAACATAACCCCGTGCCAATCCAAAGGTTTACTCTGTCTTTCAGCATCTGTGCATAGGATGCCAGAGTAAGCAAAGTGGTTACTAGTGTATACCACTGCGGTGGAGAGAAAAACAAAAAAACAGGAGGCATGGATGGCAAAGTGAGGATCTGTCTATCAAGAAATCACTCAGAAATCTTTACTATTTCTTTCACTCACAGCATGAAGCTCAGGGTTTAAAATGAGCTGACATTTAGATGCAATATTTGAATGGTAAGGATCATAACACTATTTAAAAAGGAAAATAAAAATAATAAGAATTGAATTCTGGCAACTATGTTTCATTAAAAATGCGGTTTTGATTAAAAGGAGCATAATCAACCCCAGCTACACATGCAGGACCGATTTCTGTAGTGCTTCGCCACAGACGGTCACTGTAAAAACAGCATGAAATGGTATTTCTGGAGACTAGTTCAATATGTTATCTTGAAATGAAACATTTAAACTTGAAATGGAGCAACTGTCATGCAAAATGGCAATGGCTCATGCAATCCTTTTCTGTTCTCTCATTGACTTGCTTTGACTCCTACTAAACGAGGTCCAAGATAAAATGTCCTATAAAATCCCGAAACGGGTTTGCTCTCTCGCTAGCATTTCTCTTTCATTTTTCTTTCTCTTAGCGATGCAGATCATCCCCAGGGGCCGGCTGGGACTCTCCCCCCGGGGAGGTGGGCGAGGGTGGGTGCTGCACTTGCACCGACCGGCTGTGCGGCAGGAGCTGGAGTGAGCGGCTGCCGCGGGAAGCAGGGGCTGGGCTCGGGAGCGGTGGGACGAGGATGTAGGCATCCAGCATGGTCATGTCCCAAAAGCTCGCAGTCCACGTAGCAGACAGGGAGCGAGCACAGGAATACGTAAGGTGACATCAAGGCTATGGGGCAGAGCGTGAGAAATTTGCCTTCACAGCACCCCAGCTCTCCGCCTGCCCTGCTTTTAATTTATGACCGTTAGTTTGCAAATCGGCTTTTTGATGGTCAACAGCGACATGAGCTCTGGTGTAAGACGGAGACTAGCTAGGGAAAGAGCAGCCTGAAGTGGTTTTTACAAGTGTCTCAAAATATTTCTTCCAGACGCCCATGGTTTGAGGGCTGGTGGTGCAAATAGGCTTCACTGTCTCCCCTCTCGTGCTTTCTTTCATAGGGGTGATAGCTTTCTGTCCTGGTTTTGCCTTGGAGACACTGCTGCAGGGTGATTGGACTGCTAATGTTGGCCAGTTTGGGGTTTTCTCTTTCCCAGAAACACTTGTGGTCCAGCCTCTTCCTTCTTATTTTCTGGTGCGATGTGATGAGACTGGGGTCAGTTCCCCTGGGGACTCTTCTGAGAAAGAGAAAAATGGTCTTCCCTATGTCATACTCGGTTGCTACAACTTTTGCATCCAAACTCCAGCCTGTTGCACATTTTGCAGCTCTGGAGAATAGCGTGCCTACCAGCATTACTGAGAAGAGCACTAGAATGGATTTCCCTCTAGTGATGAACTATGTCAACTACAGATTATTCTACATATGTAAAGTACTGGCACAGTAAGAGTAGTTGTTTCTCCCTTCCTTTCAAACAGCCACTTTGAGAGGGGAAGAAAAGAGAATCAGATGTTTATTGGATGTCGAATACTATAAAGTCAATATAAATAACAGGACTCTATACCATGAAAAAAAACCCCAGCAAACAAAAGCAAGTTTTTCAAATTCGAAACAAAGTTGTGAACTGAATACACCTTTGCACCAAGTTTGTTATTCTGGATAAAAAAAACACTACCTCTTAAAGCAAGATGAGTATCATAATGTATTTTCTGGTGGAGCAGGTAACTAACTCTTTCAATTAGTTTCTTCGTGTTTAGAAAATATCTCATCATCTCCAGGCCTGGGACTGTCACTATTTTAAGAGTTGTCATCCTATGCCAGGATTTTAAAATTACAGCAGAAGCAGGTGCTCCAGGGTTGAAAATGTTAGATTCAGGTGTGGACTCATTTAATTTTGCTCAGCCAGTGAAGAAATTATTTACTTAACCTGAGCGCAAAACGCATTAACACATCCTTTGCTCTTATTATTTTCTAAAGAACTGTCACTTTGGGAGTCAGCAGTGTGTATTATTTCCCCTGAATATTTTTGATATTATTGGCTATTGTCAAATAAATTTGGCAGTGGGAAAAAGGTTTTGGAGATACTAAGTTTGCCACTATTTGTAAAAATAGCTAGCCAGTTACAAAGGAAAAGCCATTTATGCATGCCCTGAAGGACAGCAGTGTAGGAGCAGAGTCTGTGTGGGCAGAGAGTGACACAGAGAGCACCCAGCCACACCTTCATAGTGGCTCATGCCAGATTAGAAAGCAGGTAATTTACACCTTGCTGGAGGTGTCTCTTGTGCGGATTTTCTTGGATACAGGAAGGTGTGAACACAGGGGAACAAGGCTGGAGTTCAGGAATTTTGAGAAACTTAAGATAGGGATCACTTTTACAATGGGGATAAAAGAAAGGTGGTACATTTGGGCAGGAGTCGCTGAGTAGCATCGCTGCACACGGAAGGATCAGAGGACATTTGGGGATTGCAGGTCCAACAGTGCTGCAATAACGTACCGAGGATAGGCAGCAATGGAAGAGGCTGCATGGGTGCTTGTGGAGCTGCCACAGCCAAAGGTCTTTAGGTTAGACAGTTTATTTTTAGGTGTAATTTTCCCTGGCCTTGAAGCAGGACCTAGACTAGATGACCTCTTGTAGTCTTTTACTGCCTTATGGCTACATGAATGGCATTTCCTGGGGTTAAATCATAACATCTGATGCTTGAGGAAGAGGTGTTGGCTTTGCGGTCCCAGAGTGATTCATATAAAGAGCCAATCAAAAATAAAATGTAAGGAAATGGGGTCTCTCTAGTCCTGGCTAATTTGGTAAGTGCAGAGAACAGAGTGAGTAAATGATTAGGTACCAAAATTTTTAGTGAGTTAAGAGTTAGTCACAAGTTACTAAATGTTGAAACACTGGATAGGCAGCCTGATTTGCATAAATGGCTTGTATCCTCATTAAACCCACTTTCTTCTATATTATCCTCACTCCTGTAGGAAAGACTTGATGCAAAATGCTAAAGCAGGTTTAGCTGTTGTCCTGGTTTCAGCTGGGATCGAGTTAACTGTCTTCCTAGTAGCTGGTACGGTGCTGTGTTTTGAGTTCAGTATGAGAAGAATGTTGATAACACTCTGATGTTTT
>JANZLQ010000050.1:8594588-8606500 GCA_026212715.1 Elanus axillaris | reverse complement strand
AGCACACTTCACAACCCCATACACAGAGGCCACTTATAAGCTCCTACTATCATCTTTAAGCTTGCTCCTTGAAGCTTTTTATCATTTAATCTTTTTGGGTTTGTTTTTTTTTTTTTTAAAATCTTGGTGCTCTCCTCATGTATTTCCATCAGCTTACAGGCTGCAATGAATCCTAAAAGGGGGCTTTGAGTCAAAATGTGCCCCCAGTTTTTTTGGACAAAATCTTTAACAGGTTAGGCTGCTGATAAGTTACACATTGGATTAATTCCAGAAGTACTAGAATGGATGGCATCCCTTGTGATAGTGAGATACAGCTGAGAACAAAGTGACTTGAAATTAATTCTGAAAACCGCCAGCATATCTTCTTTGTCTTTTTATTTCTGCAGTTGGCATGTGATACAGTAATTATCTTATTCACGTTCCTGTCTTCTCTGTTTGTTTGTTAAATGAGTTTGTTGAAGTTTCTGGTAGCAGACATGCATTTATTTGCAACCATTCCCAAGATCATGACTCCATTGCCTAAGTTGGATGTCAAAACTTGATTTCAATGCCGAAATTATTTACATATCAAGGTCATTTTAAAACTCAGTCAGTCATGCAAAACAACATTTTTCCTTCCCAGTCTAAAATTCCATTTTCTTTCCAAGACCTTCTGTTTACTAAATCTTAGTAGAAGATTAGTCATTTTTTGATTATTTTAAAGTTTTCACAAAATTAATTTCCTGAAGGTATATTTCTTTTTGTCATGATACAGCAAGTATACACAGGTCCTAGACTCAAACAGAGGTCATGTAGATGACAAAGTAATATTATTATTCCCACAAACCAACTCTAAGGATGTTGGCTGCCTATACTATATACACAAGTTTTGGCATCCATAAAAATGAAGGCAAAGATGGGAAAGTTAAGACCAAATTGCACACCTACCTCAAACATATTCTGAGTAGTTTGCCACACCGTGTTTCTGGAAAAACAGCATTTCACTGGTGAGTGACGTATTTTCATTTCCTAAAGAAGAGGGGTTTGAGTGTATATATATATTTCTTAATTCTGCAACGATCAAAACTTAACTCTGGAAAATGCGTTTAATTTCCATGAAAATGTCATTGTTTTGGCTCCGATTTCCTGGCAGTGATTTTTTTTCCCACAGCTTTTAAGAATAACATGACAGTTTTACATCTGAAAGTAACTGGCATATGCTATAATTTTGTGCTTTCCCAGAGAAAAAGAGGAAAGAGTTTTAAAAAGCAAACAATAGAATGTTTATTGCTTGTGTTTACCGAAAAGTGAAGCTGAACCCTCCAGTTACTCTCCTTTCTCCCCAGCCAAGCATCCTCCCGTGAGAGGAGGGAACACTCCGAGCTGCTTGCCACGCAGAAGGAGCTCAGCACGGCTTGCCGGTAGCAGAATGATCCAGTGAAGCAGGGACAGCTTCTTAGGAACAATCTAGGCTAACAGTCTTCAAAATTACAACAGGGGTGTTCTAAAACATTATGTTTAAACTCAGTGAATGCAGCTGTTCTCCTCCAGTGCAAAACTACCAGCAGGTAAAGCGGTACTGCAAAAGAGATCAATGTTCTCTGTACCAGATGTCTTGCTGGACTAATCTTCACCTAATTTTGATGAAGGTGTCCCCATATATTTGCTTGCTTTAAACAGGGTGTGAGAAAATAATTTTTTAAACATGGATCCCAGCTTGGTCCATAGGGACCGACAGAACTTCAGCTTCACAAGGAATATGGAAAGAAGTAACTAGTTCCCACAAGACCTCTATGTTAGCAAGAGCCATTTAACCTATTTTTCTGCAGCCAAACTACATACATATAAAACTTTAATGTCCTTTCAATCTCACGGGGCTTAAATAATCTTGCTGGTGATAGGTATCTAGCTAGGAGGAGGATGATAAATCAAGCTATGAAGTTCCTTTTATTTTCTTCACTGAAGAGATTTTACTAGAAGAAGGATTCCCAAAAGCTTTTCTCCACTGAGGTTTGAGGGCATTTCAGTCTTGTGTTTGTCATTTGTCCAAATTAAGAACACTAATATATTTAAGCCCAGGTAAAGGTGGATTTCTCCTGCTACTTTTTATTTTACCTTCATTTTATCAAGTATATTGTCAGCTTTTTCACAAAGCAGGAAAAGTGATATCTTTTAGACTTGTGTCCCCCTATTCAAGAAATATAAAGAAAAATATCTTTGTGTATCTGTTTAGCTGGCGAGGCGATGCAGGTAGTAAAAAAAATCATAAGGAGAACGTTATGGACTGAGGACACATCCTCATAAATACTACTTCTAGACATAGACAAGATGGGAAGGAGAGAAGTTTAAATGGAATATTGTGCTCTTCAGAACATTTTGAAGGTAATGATATTTAAGGCTAGATAGTTTTCTTTAAGAGACACCAGTGACGGTCTTGCTACCATTTGGCTTCATGAACATTTTCTATGCATATCCCCATCTCTCTTACTTTTGCATTTAGCTAGCATTTTGCTATCAGGGCTTGAAAACAAAGTATACTGATAGAGTATACCATTTCCTGGGCACTTTAGTTATTCCACAGAAAAGGCAGCTTTAAAGGAAATAACAAATGTTCTCCTGAAGTTACAGAAGAACATTTCTAGAGCTAAAAATCCCCTCCATTTATGTGGCCTTTTGCCAACAGGAGACTAACTAGCACTGCATGGTAAAAAGACCACCTGTGTTACACAATCCATCCAGGGGCACAGCCCATGTCCCCGATGATAAAGATGTGAATGTCAGAAGCTAATTAAAGATACTGAGGCCTTTCTCCCTTTTCTCTGCGGGGTTGACCATGTTGAGGGAGGTGGCCAAGAGGAAAGGAGATCGTCAGATACAGGGCTGCAAGTATTATAGTTCTCCTAGCCTGTGAATAACTTCTAGATAGTAAATAACCTTTTGACATGATAGGGTATGTAATGCACTTCAGCAAAGAGGATGACTGGGGGCACCCTGAAAGGGCTCTGTACCCCTTCCCACCAGGAGGGAGACTGACTGACCTGCTATGCTCCTTGGACTCCAACAAAATAAAAGTGGGTTAAACTTTAGTTAGGAAAGAGCAATTAGCAATTCCTGGAGATAATTTTACATTTATAATGGCAATTCTATTTTTCCACTTTTTCAAAGCAAAATATTATCCTGCCTCTCTAGTATTCTGCTATTTACAAAGCCATATGATATACAAAGATGACTTATATACGATGTACTTCTCCACTGCAGCTTCTTTCCAGCCTGCGAGATGTTTTCGTTACTAAGTACGTGGAGGGTGCCACTGCGGCTGTGGATCCTGCTGCTTTGAGCAAGTGTGCTCACCCACCTTTCTTGCAACTCGACAGGGGAAAGATGAGTGGTGAAAATGACATCTCCATGTAAGTGCAGGACAAGAAAAATTTTATTTATAACCCTGTCATAGCGGGGCTACCCTAACAAAAAATAAGCTTGAAAGTAATCCTAACTTGTTTCTCTGGATTCTCCAGTTTCTTGCAATGCAATTTGTAAACCAGAGGTTTGTACTTTGCTTTTAGACAGTGACAGCATCATGGAGAAATCGCGAAGGTCAGTTGCACTGTGGACAACTCCGCATCCACGTCTTTTAAACGATACTCGTGTCTCTTCCTTACTGCCAGCTTTGGTCTGTCTCCATTTTTCTCATACGGGTCTGGACTGGCTGCCAAAGGGCCAGACAGAATCATTATGTTGACTTTGCTAAGACTTCTTCTGACACCTGCCGTTGTAGCATTTATTCCCAGCTAGGGAGCACAATACTAAGGCCTGACATAGATGCCGAAGTATGACAAGGGCACTTAGTGCAAGAGCAATGTATGGTACTGACAGCTTTACAGACAACTTTAAAAACTTCTGATGTCTCAAAAGGACCAACCAACCAGGGATCTGATTTCCAAATAAACAGTTCTTTCACACTGCCCTTGAAATACTTTATATTTCTGTGTATGTTAGGAAGTCCTTGCTATTGAAAAAACCTGTAAATAAATCTGGTTGCAAATAATCAAATTCTTAGTTTGTCTTCTCAAGCTGAAGCCAAACATACACATAAACCCCAATGGCCAATTCTTCCTGGTTTACCACAAGCCTAACATACAATTTCACATACCTGCACTGTTGGAAAAACATCATTATATGAGGTCATCATCTTTTCCTTCCCAGAAATTTTCTAGTCCTGACAGTTTGTTTTTTCAGTGTAAACAAGGCTCTAAACCAAAACAAAAGTAAACCTAACAGCTGGCCTCTTTGCTGTACCTCTACCGTTTACTATAAAAAAATGTTTCTTACATCTTACTTTAGGAAATACTCATTTTTCGAGCAGTGAAGCCCACTGAAAACAAGCCACAGCTGGATTAATAACAAAGCAAAGCTGGGATGCAGTGTTACAGGAAAAAAACCTAGCCTGTCTGTTTTGTTGTTGACATGAAGGTTTACAATGGCTTTCAGGCAGAAACTCATAAAGGGCAAAAATAGTACTATATTTTCTAGTTTAAACTGTGTATTTTTATGTAGTCTTCCTTTGTAAAAGTTGAAGGACAATTACATTTTTATCAAGGTATAGTATGGGCTTAAGGCTAGTAATCTTAGTATGATTAAAACTTACATAGCTTGCAGTGTTTCCGATGTGCTCTGACAAACAGGCTCCATCTTGCATTCATGACAAAACTCTTGCAGAGATGGTTTTCAGTAACCACCACGGTATGACACGTGCCTATAGCAAATGGACATAGGTGGTGGCAAGCGAACGTGGCATGTAATGCTATCAGTCAGCACTGCAGCACGTTGCAATGAAACAATGAGGGCCTCAGATCCTTTTTTTTTTTACTGGGTTATAAATCAATTAGGTTGGTTTGAAAATTTCTTCTAAAACAGATGTTTTGGCAACTGTAATGCTAAGAATGGGAAGAGTCATACACGTAAGTCAGAAGGTGTTATTGACTCTACTGCTTTCAGGAAAATAACATGAAGAACAATGGGAGTCAATTGCTTTCATTATTTAAAGACACCACCTTTCCAGATGGACATTAATGATGTCAGTAACTGTAGGGAAAAATAAGAAGTTTATCAAAGTTACTTCCTGGTGATGAGATGATATCAAGTACCACAACCATTCATTTCTCATACTTACGGAAGGGAGCCACCAACACAGACTTCCATCACTTTTGACTATGTGTAAAATTGTGGACTTTAGTCTTGACAAGCATCCATCAAGGGATGAAAGCCTGCAGACAAATTTATAACTATGCTGAAACTAACGGATATGAAATCACTTTGGTCAATCTCAAGTGATGTTCAAAGTTTTGTAAAAATCCCTTTGGCCTGCACAGTAGAAGTCAGTTATGTTGTATATGGCATAGAAACTCCAAAACGCTTTGCAGTTTAATGCAGACGGACACTTGCTGGATGCTCTGCTATAATGTATGGTTACTCTGCTCTGCTCACAGAAATGGGATGAATGTGTGATTCCTCTTCACTGAATACTGATTAACTGATTTAACTGATTAAAGTCAAGGTTGCAGTGATTAACATAAAGCAAAGTTACCCAGGTCTAACAAAGTATTATGTTTAGTTATGATTATGCAAATGAGATCACTGGGACACAGATAAACAGGATGGCTAAAGTCCAGTAAAGTATTACTACAGGTCTATAGATGGTATTTGTGGCATTGTATGAGGGAACATTGTATGAACTTTAGAACAGTCCAAATGTACCATTAAATGAACACGTAAGGGCTGATAACCGAACATCGGTGTATATTTAAAATAGGGATAATTCACTAGTGAACTAAAAAGCTCGCAATGTCGCAATGTATGATAGGTAACTACAGAAAAATGCATTAGTTGGTGTTTAAGAAAGTGGTTAAATGTAAGAAACTAAACCTTGAATTTTTTTTGGTTGGTGCTGCTTGACAGATCAGCACGACTGAGTCTGATTATTAATACACTGGGTTACGCTTGCCATCTGCCATGTTGCACTAAGGAAGAAACCCAGGTGAGAAATTTGGTCATGAGTTGAGCTTTTGAGTTTGGGTAAACCTATAGGAATCTGATTCCCAGAAGATTTAGATTAGTTAATGGAAATACTGTGGGCAGTGCTGAGCAGCTACAGCACTGCAGAGCAGCATGGAAAATGTCAGAAGGAGCAGACAGTATTGCTGTTCTGTGTGCCGTTAACTTATTTAGAAGACACCAAGAACGGAAGTCTTCATCTTCAGTCATTTGTCACGGGTGGGCATCTCCACAATTCCTATCCTTACATGCCTTTGGGCTAGATCTCCTTCACATCACTATCACATATCCTTATTTTACCTTCTTATCTACAAAGGCATCCAGAATGAAAACAGTGACTTTGTCTACACTTAAAATACCACTTTCTTTATTGCAGTGCCAGTGGGAAATCCAAGCAAAGGAAGACAAAGAACTCCCCATCCAAACCTAAAATCTTGGAAGACTCAGCTTTTGGGTGTGCAGAAGTATTATCCAGCATTAAACTGTTCATTAGGAGCAATTATCTTCCTCTGTCAAAAGTATTTGCCATAAGTGATGGCTCTACTGTATTTCATTGGCTTCACTTCAAATCCTGTATCTGTTATTATGAAAGACCTTAATGGAGGCCCTGAGAGGCACTTCCTGTAACACAACCCCTAAGTTGCAAGAAACAATGGAGAACACCAAACAAGTCATGTGTAGACTGTCTACACCAGTATCATCCAATACTCAATGAGATGGGGCAGCAACTTTCATCATTGGCTATCTGTTGTCTTCTATGACAATGGTTCTTCTAGGATATGTGTCGACGTCCACAAATATGTAGCGAACCTCAAATCTTCCTCCCTCAGGATTCTGTAAAGAAAACAATTTCAGGGTGTTTGTTTCTCCTCAGTAGTTCAAATTCAAGATTAAGCTTGTCAGTTATATCAAGCAATTGTACATACCTCTTTGACTTCCACATGGACTGTTCCCCGCTTCCCTGGTTCAGAGCCCTCAATATAGAACTTCAAACGCATATGTTTCAGTCCATCCTTTATGTATTCAATGTGACTAAAAACAACAAATCAAAACAAAAACCCAACCAACCCAGCAAAAATACGTATTATATGCTAGTTAAACTTCAAATTTAAACTTTTTATTTAGAGGAGCTGCTTAACTATTTTGTGAGAAAGTGTATTCCGATGCAGTCCTTACGCTACCGTGGATTCCTTCTCTACTGCTCTTACCAAGCTTTACTATGAGCATATAATGACTAGTGGAGCAGCTGAGGATTAACAGATGAAGTGCTTAAACATCTTCACCCCAGGCCTCCCCTCAAAACTCAACAGCAATCCAATGGCTGAAGATTCTGGAATTTCCTTGTATTTATTCTAAAAAAAACCCCAGATTCAGAGCCTGACATCTAGAAAGGTACATACACATCACCAAGACTGCCAGTGGATTTTTTTAGGCACTTTAAATTACCAAGCCAAAACACACAAAGCATGTTTTGTGAACTTAATTATCAGATTGGTTAAATCACATAAAACAGTTTACTATATGATTTACTTATTTTGTTCTACTGAAGTTGTGTAACTTTGGCTCTGATACCAGACCTCCAACCTAAATGCTGGTATTTAGACAGGAGTTAGGTTATGCTCAAGCATTAGATAAACAGAACGGTCGCATCACTTTCAGGGTAACCCCTTCTAGAAACTAACGGTCAAACTAGAGTTCTGGTGCTAGTTTATGTTTCCTACTGAAATTACTAACTGCTGCATACTACCAAGCTCTTATTTCCATCAGTCACGCCTAGATACACACTGTGAATTAAACTTCTAATACACTTCAAGGTGACATAATGGGTTACAGAGAACAAAGATAAAGGAAGAGGCTTACTGCAGTAAATTCACATTCGAGATGTTCATACACAAAAAAAAATCTGTACAGTTTTGAGACATTTAAGGTCATCCTTATACCACAGACACAAACGCTACAATCTTAGCAAGTCCTTAGCTCAAAAATTTATTTAAAATACTACACTTCCAAAATGATGGAAGGTAAACACTAGGAACGCTGACAGTACATTTACTTATTTACATTGTTTGTTTTACAGACAGATGTTTAAAACATCTGTGCATATCCTTTTCATTTAGCAGCTCCACTTTAAACACTTCTTCACAGAGTCTGGTGAAAAGATAAACTTCCACCAGTAAAAATCACCTTCCTCCAGAATAAAAATTCTCCATTTCATGGTTCAAATTGTGTAACTGGGCTTATGTGTCCCATCCTGTATGAAACCTCCTTGAATAAATTCAAGTCAAAGAACCCAATAAAGACAAAGCTCCTATTGGATTATACTGTAGGAAGGATTTACATTTTTTAAGAATTAGTTCTGTTGTTTCCCTCAAAAGGGGGATAATAAATAGACACACTCATGAAACATTTAGGTGAGAGATGTTCTGTTAAATACACGGTAGAGATGTGGCCTCAAGTACCAAAAAGCAATACAAGAAATAGGCAGCCAATACTGCGTATCAGCTCAGGACAATATAGTCACTGCAATGACTACAACCTGTACAGTCAGACCCAGTCTAGCTTTAAACAGAGTAAGCTGGATTCTTCAAAGCCTGAAAGTTGGTACCTCCTGCTCTTTCTGGCCTGATAAAAACTACTGCTTCAAAAAGAGAAAAACTCTCAAAAAACAATTTTTCAAAGAACAATTTCACTCTATTTGAGGGTTTCTGACTGTAAACTTCAGTCAGATCTCTGCTCCCCAGAGACATGCCTAGGCCTCCATACTACTTTCTTCAGACTCGCCCTATTTTTTGAGACACTAGCTCTAACGTGCTGACCATTGCTTGTATTGAGGCACTCAGAATTGGCATTTTATATTGTAAGTGCACTCTATTCAGTGGTATGGGCCACACAAGAGGTACTGCAAAAAACTGCTTTCATTTTCACTCAAAAGTGACAGGGTATGTCACATACAGTTCATTAATCTAGATCTAACTTGCTATAACGTGACCCAATATGTCTTTGCTGTGCAAAAACTAGTGTCTCTATGTGGCAAACACCAAAGGGCACCTGACAAGCTGTCGTCTTCCTCTTCTTGTTGCCTCCCCATAACCTTTAATAGATTCACCAAAAACACCAATTATCTACAAGAGAAAAGAGGTTTGAGTTGTCAGAAGGTATCACATTCAAACAGATGCTCCAGTATCAGCTCACGCCCCTGCTGTGAATGCAGTTTCTCTCAACAAAATGCCCTTTTTGAGTCTGATGTGTCAAGAACAGAGTTTAGGAAAGAAAACCATGTACGGAAAAGTCCTCTGTATTTCAGTGCTTTTCTTTACAGTCACATATTAAATGTCTAAAATAAATCCTACTAATATCTTTCATTTGTACTGTACTCAGATTATGACATTTTAATCTCTCTTCTGTGTATTTTATACTTTACTGACATTTTGTGTAAAAGGAAAAAAAAGCCTATTCGCTCATGTCTCCTCCAAGGCAGTGTTTCAAAGTTTAAAATGCAAATGCGCTGCCCTTCACATCATCTAAAAAACACTACTCTAAGAAATTCAATTTTTCTTTTTTTTTTTTTCGAGATCTATAAAGCCAGACCAAAGTAACCTAGTCTTAAACTTACTTTAAAGTCGGTTAGAAAGGGAGAGTGATTTTTACTGTATAAGTACTGGAGAGAAGTTTTAATTCTACAAACTTGTTCCAAAGCAGTCTTCATTTTTATTCTAGTAACAACTTGCCGCTTCGTATCTAGGTTATCCTCAGTGGCAACTGTGGCAACCTTGTCTGAAAGCGATCCCATGCACTTCTTGGTTTGCCTTAAGTAGTGGGTTTTAGAATCTAGTTTTAGATTTATTTTTGTTTACATCTAGCTGTCTTAATGTGACTCTGTGATCACATAACTGTTCTCTGTCTGTTTTCCCGTTAGCCACAGGAATGCTAACCGTGTTTCAAATGAAGTTTAAATTTCTGGATACTTAGGCAGTGCTTTACAGAAAGACAGAACCCTACTGAAGTGTCACACCAGAATAACTGTGCTGAGGAAAGGCAACAGGCTTGATCTACAAAACTTAAGTGAGACCAGTTGCCTCTCTGACCTGCAGAACTCCTCAAGTACTACATTTAGCAGGCACTCAGGTACATTTACAAGACTTTCTGTATGGGGACACAAGCACATGCTCTGAAGGGGCAGACACTGTATTTGCATCAGTTTTGCTGTGGCACACTCACTTAACTTGGCTTTTAGCAGGCTAATTTACTCAGGCTCAGTGCTTGCGTTAGCTTGTCCTAATACAGACTCCAATTTGGAGCTGACCCGCCTCTGGCCAGCTAAAAGCACAGGCAGATCTGCTGATGTTTGCCTGCTAAGCACCACATGGGTCTTCCTGTAGCTTTGCTTGTGAGACTTCTTGGGCAAACTTTTGACTCAAGGAGAGACAGTAACTACTGAGAAACATAAACTCATGACTAAGGTTGAAAAACCAACCTCAGGGTGAGATCTGCATTTCTCCAAGGCTTCTCCATAGATCTTACTTGGACTAGAAGAAGAGAATAGCTCTTTAAAAATCACATAGAACAAACCACCTGTAACAGAAACAACAGCAAATGGAATGAAAACTAATCAAACCAGATGGATTTAATGAAAAGAGTCTTCTGATGAAAAATATAATTTTTAAAAATAACCTGTAACACCAATTCCAACAAGCACCACAATAAAATAGGTAAAGTCTCTTCCAGCTTCTTTCACTGAAACAGAAAACAACACAGGAGTTACAATCTTGGACAGTAAGACTTGCATAGCTTTCTTATATAAATGCTCTTCTATTAGTCTGCAGCTCAAAAAACATTTTGGCAGAAGAAAAAATTCCAGTAACAGCTTCCATGATGCCTCATCGCTAAAAGAAAGAGACCACAGAACATCTCTTAGGCCGTACAGGGCATGTTTGTATCTCTGTCTTAAGCCTTATTATTTTCTGGTTTTCCTAGTAGATGTTTTCAAGACCCAGAATAGCACTTACTGCTACTTTTTGTGTACATGAGAGCTAGGGTTTTTTAAGAACTAATGTTGAATACTGCAGTATTCAAGCTACCATGTAAACCCATAATCCTTATGCAGAGAAAGGGAGAAGTAAAAATAAAAAAGCGTAAACTTATAAACTGCACACACTGACTAAAAATAACTGATTTTATGACTTCTCAATCAAGTGAGCAATAAAAAGGAGGGATATTAGAATAAGTGTTTTATTTATTGAGATCATTAACTACAGTTTGTCTGATTAGTTTTTATCTGTCAGTCTTGATCTAAGGTACTAGTAGAAGTGTCAGTATACACCCCCCTAAAAGTTATATGGGATTCGCTGTTACAAAGTATTTTTTGAGAACTTGGCAAGAGATTGCCAATCTGTTTATGTGATAAGGTGTGCCTTTCAGTGAAGTACGAGTTTCTGAGGCGACTTCACTAACCATTTTTCCTGCAGTCTTCTAATCAGTTGAGGGTGTTTTTCATAAACCTTTTCAGAGCACTCAAAATTTCTGAGGCTAATTATGTAGTAACGACTTTTCACTGAAGTGGATGAGACCAACCAGAGTGACGGCCATCCTATAAAGAAACTAGCATCGCACGTGGAGATTTTGACCATTTTGCTGGAGGTAAACTTGTTTTAGCAGCAGACAGGTTGCGTGTGACAGGTTTTCAACCTGAGGCTACATCATCTCGAGAGTCCCCGATGGGACTCACACGCTGAACCAGTAAGCTGTTCGGAAGAAGCCACATAGTTTCTGCTCTGCTTGTGCAATACGTACACTGACATCTATCAACTGCAGCAAACAGTACGGCGTGAAAAGAAAGGGGCTTGTTGTTTCCTGAGAATTCCTTTTTCCCCCCCCCAGTTCCT
>JANZLQ010000050.1:8548305-8567066 GCA_026212715.1 Elanus axillaris | reverse complement strand
CAGTAAAAAACTTAGGAAACTCTACGTATCAAATTACCTCTTATGTTTGTGCCATTTACTCTGTATGGTTTGGTTGAAGTACAGTAATAGTGAAAGAAATGTTAAAGCAACAGAAGCACAACTACATAGTATGGTGAAATAAAGCATTCCTAATTAATTTTTTGGCATGGAATATGTGATGTTGGTTTGTTTATGCTTTTGGAGCATATGATAGTGCTGGAAGTAATGCATATATACAGCATAATTAAGATAATCTAATTAATTTAGTGGTTCAGATCTCCTAAGAATAGGTAACAGCTGATATTAATGACACACAATGCATATGTTTTTAAGGCATGTGTCAAACCATCTGTTTGCAAGTGCCTAAGAATTGGCATCCTGACTCTAGCATTATAAAATGATGTAATTGTGAAGTGTTGTAAAGAAATACTTTCAAGAATTTTTAAAAGGAAGAATTATTTGGTGGGTAGAAAGATATATTAATATTACCTTTTGGGGAACTGAAGTTTGCAGCCATTCAAAAAGTGCTGTATACTTTTCGTTTAGAGCTGGCATATAAGGGTAATTGTTGTGTATGTACACTGCCTTGGGGGTGGTGTCTCTGAGTATCTTTGCAAACATTTCTGCATTCACACAAGTTTAGCACCTGAGTTTAAATGTAGGTTTCTTTGTCATATTGAAAGGACTATTGTTATTTGAATGGTAAGCTAACTAATAACTGAGAAACACAGATGTAAAAAGGCTTAAAATATGTCCAAGAAATAATGTCTGATTTAGGTTGGCTGTGCTACTTTCTGTAGCACAGTTTTTGATATCTGTACATTGCAATTTTGATTTCTGTAGGAAACATCTAAATAAGTATTTGGTGTTTTGCAGTAGTCAGTAGAGCACTATAAATTATATTTTGAGTTTTTAGCCTTCATGCCAAAAATTGCTCTCTGAACCCTTGATATTTCTCCTAAAATCAGGGACAGATCTACTTACTGTGCCATGGCATAGGGAAATAATCTTTTCTGCTTTTGTTTGTAGGATTGCTGTGTGATGGATGTTACTCTCTTGGATGAAACTGGAAAGCCCTTCTGGTGCTTCAGTGCCCCAGTCTACATCCAACTGTCTTCTGAGACATCCAGCCTTTATGACTACCTGGGTTGTACCTATACCACAGACTATGCAGATTCAGAGGGTAAAGTCTCTGTTGAGTTGGTATGGTTGGAAGAAACCAAGGAATATTTTATAGTCAATTTGGTGCTTTATGTAAGCACCAAAAAGGTAAATAGTTGGTATGGAACAAATTACTGACTTAATTGGGTCAGCAATTTCCTTGCTTAAAAAAACCAAACCAAAACAACAAAAAAACCACCACACTAAACTTTTGATGCTTAAAATTGATACCAATGAGCAAGACTGTTCCTGCAAGTTTTTCAGGAACAATTGCATAATTTTATTTTAATTGGCATTGGAGGGACTGAATAGACAAGTTGATGTAAATGAATCTTTTTCTTCTCTATTGAACATCATATGGTTAGTCTGTTTCAGGTATTGGGTATATTGAAATTATTTTTAGCAAAGTTTTTCTTTATCGATACTTGTTACTATGGTTAACAAATTGCTTCTTGTGAGAGCCATACTGTGAAGATGCCTTGCCTTACGTAAGCTACACTGTTTTTTGAGAACATTGAGTTTTATGCGTAGTAGTAAACCAGCATGTGTGCTGTTCCCTTCAGATTCATTATTGTGTCATTGATAAGTAACAGGTTTTGAGAGGTTTTGTTAAATGCAGAAATACTTTTTTTTTTCCAGAAAGTACTGCATTTAAATATATTCTGGTAGAGGTTTTAAAATGTAGAAAGGAAGTCACAGATCTGAACAATATGGCAGTTAAGGCATTTGTTAAGAAAATCAAATATAATATCTATTATGAAATTTCTTTAAACTCCTGTTTGTTCTGTTTTCCCGTGTTCTAACCTTCTGTCTGATTTAGGCCTAGATATTTGCCTCATGTATTGACATATGAATAAGTGTCCCAATTATCAGCACAGCTGAGCTGATGTCTGCTCTTACTGAATGTACATAACATTCAGTTGTTTTGGAAACCATGCATATCTGATACCATTTATCTAACAGTCAAGTATTCATATAAAAATTGAATGTATGTGCCTGATCTTTCAGGTTCCTTGAAGGTAAATTTAGAACCAAATCTTCTACTCCCTATATAAAAAAAAATAAAATGACACAATATTGGGACTCCAGTGTCATTACATAGCATGTTACAAACCACAGCAAATTTGTGTAGTTTCACGGTACTCTGTTAAGATAAAAGCACAACTGTATTGTTGACTTTGTTATGGTAGTGATTTCCTTAAAAATAATTTCTCTCTTTCCTTTACTCATTTAAGTACATTATTGGTTCATGCAAGCAATGTTTATGTGTAAGCACTTGTGCTTTATACTACAGAGACAATAGTGCTCTATACTACAGCAATAGAGTTGTTTCTCAATGTAACTTTCAAAGATAATAAAGTTAAGGCTGATTCAGTTCTAGTTTGACTTGTATAACCTTGCTTAATAAAGAAACAGAAACATTTCTGTATTTGGTGGTTAGCTAGTGTAACGAGCATGATCAGCTGCATTCTGTCTCCTTTCTTCTTGACTGCTGATGGTAGCTGAGATCCCTTGAAGTAATATAAATGTTTTAGCAAGTGGACTGGGTCTGATGAATGCCAGAACAACAGATGCTGAAATTCATGCTGCACAAAGTGGCCAGTCAAGATTTTCTTTTGCCTGAAGTTAGACTTTGAGAAACCACCTTTAGTAAGGAAATGGTAGCTCAGTCCCAAAGTCCTCTCAGTCACTGGCCTCACTGCTAAGCCTGTAAATGAAGATGCAGAATTATTCTGGCTGCATTGATCCTTTGAGATGGGCAAATACGTTCTCTGACCTGCTGTGAAGCTGCCAAAGTCAGTGGGTACTCAGCAGCCATAAAATGGTAAGAGTTCTGTCACTGCTCATTCTAGCTGAATTTTTGTTGCATTTCCAATTTAAAAAAAAAAAAGTAAAGTACTTCCTTTTGTTTAAAAAGCAATTTCAATTTCTAAAGTATTCAGCCGTTTTAAACAATTGAATTTTTTATAGAAAATCCTGGTATCACTATTGGAAATGAAGCAAGAGAGTATTCTGTCCCTACCCCCATACTCCAGTCTAGTAGGCTGAAAGTTTACTAACTGAGTTAATGAGAAAGAGGTAAGTCTTTAGCAGCGTTGTCAACGTAAAAAGTGATACAAGGCATAGTAGAGTTTCCTCAGGCTATTGATAACTTATTTCTGCTGTTCATAAACAATAATATGTGTATATGTAGCAGACCCAAGCAAACAGTGGTTCTGAGATCTTCAGAAATGGACATAACTGTTGCAGAGCTGTTCTTGAACATTTTCACTGAAGTAACAGGACCATAATGTTGGCCTTTCTGAAGATAGGAAGTCTAAGAATCCATTTTACCTCTTCAGGTAGGCCTGAGATGGACCTAAACCTGCTGTGGTATTATGCATTGTGTACACGGCTTTAAGTTCAGCTGATAGTTGCTTTTAACTTGCACAGCAGAAGCATATTTAGTAGTTACCACCTGTATGATCAAACCTGCAAAGTTACATGTGGCTTCACTCAAACTTGCATTTCTTCAACTCCCATCTTCCTTTATGTATAAGTGAGGACATATACTGAACCTCCACAAAAGAAAAGGATGATGTTAGGTAACTGCACTGGCCCTTTTAATGAAAGAAAATATTACCTGTTCCAAAAACCTACATGTTTCGATAAAATCTTTGGCTAACCATCTGCCAAGTCCCTTTTTATATAACTGGTGCGAAGGGTGGTAGGATGAGTTGCATGTCCCACTCTATGATAAAAGACAATTGTTAGAACAAACAGGAAAAAAGGAGGCACCAGTTGAAATCTGATTATCGAAGTACATAACTGGTTGTGACACTAAGTCTTACATCACATTTTTCTCTTAATGCCTCAGGACTTCTTGCAGCTGCTTTTAATGATTTTGTTAGTGTTCCATACTGAAGACAGGACAATGTCTTTCTTTTAATTGCATAATTTATCCAAATAGTAGGACAATTTCTGCGAAAGAAAGCATAAGCACTTGTAAGTGGAAAAAAAATCTAAATGTTAAAGATTTTGCTTGTATTTTTGTGCGCTTTATGGACCAGTTCATTCAAGTAAAAAGATGGTAACCACCAACAACTTTTAAATGTGTATGTTTAAGTGCACTGCAACAGATAGAACTGTGATATTTTTAAAACGGTGATTTACCTGGTAGGCAAGCATAAAAACAGTACTTTTGTTTATTTTATTGCAAATATGATAGTGCTCATTTAACATAATGAGTTTAAATTGCATTGAAAAAGAATCAATTAGTATGAAAGAATGATTTAGTGAAAAGGCTTTTATGAGATTATTCCAACAGTGGAGGAGTTGTCTTTTTAATAGAACTACATCTAAATGTTAATCCTACCATTTGTCATTGTTTTGCCAGATGTCTGCTGTGTACCTAAATGCTTCCATATTCTGTAGCCTTGATTTTCTTTTTTTCTTTTTTTTTTTGTTTCCCAAAAGAGGTACTTGTAAATGGAAAATGTCTTCAATGAACAATTCATTAATGTTCTTGGGCACTTAATGTTATCTTCCATTGATACAAGCTGGAACTGTATTGGTTTATATAATCTGAAGAATTGTCTTTAACACTGGCACTCTGGAATCATTAATCTTTACTGTGGTTGGCTTACTTTAGTGGGGAACTAATAGCAGCTATATATTTCTGAAGTCTTTGTAGCGTAGGCTAGTAATCACAGTATTTTTCTTCAAACTGGCCTTTCATATTTTTGTTGGTTTTTTTTTCTCCTATCTTTTTGCAATTGCTGTTAGGGAACAAGCTCTGCTTTCATAATGCATTTCTGTTCCAATGTGCTTTTGATACATGGGTTTGAATACAGAGAACAGTTATATGGTGGATAGCCTCATCAGGGTTGTTTGGGTTTTTTTGTTTCTTTTTTCCCTGCCTGGCCTCTCTCTCCCTATTTAGCAGGCATGTTCTGATTTACATTCATCCATTCGATATTTAGATATGTTATTTAGATTTTGTTGAAACTTCTCATTGTCATATGCTTGCTTTTTGAGACAAGGACTGTCTCTTTTTTTGTGTATTCAGCTACATGGTTGTCTGATGCTAGCAATTCAGTACTTGGCAAAAGTATATGTATAGTATAAGGAAACCATGAGCTGAAATGAATTAATACTGTTTCAGATTAAGAACCTAGACGAGTGATCAAGTTGTATATCTTAATGAGTTACCATCAAGCAACAGTCATGTAGTAGCCTACCTTGTGTTTACCAGGTGTTCCAACACATTCAAACAATTAGAAGGAGGTTTAAGTAAACAGATTTGCTCTCCTGCCTGTCTGGCATGTTGCTACAGCTCAGCTGATAACTCGGTAACTCTCTAAGTTGTGTTAACTGAATCTGAGCTCAAATATAACTGTATTAGAAACTGCACAGATAAAACAGTGTTTTGAGAAATTAAAATGAGAACAAGCGATGGGTTTTAATCTCTGCTTGTATGTAGTGGGTTAGAAGGACATTAATATGAAAAGTTAAATCCTGTCATTGTTTCCTGTCTCTTGTTTTGACATAAATCAGAATGGGAGATGGTGACAACAAAGATAACTAGTTGAGTTGTATGTGGCAAGGAAAGATTTATTGTGCTGAATGTCAAAGCATTACTTATTCTGTTCTTACTTCAAATTTCAAGCCATTTAGGAGTCTTTCTCATGCTCGGTCTCTTTTGAAATGTCTGTGAAAAAGCAGTAAATACTACTTTGTATTAATGCTGCTTCAGTTGTAGAAGTGTTTATTATAAAGTTGAAAACTGTAAGTCTTAAACACACCAAAGAAAACTAAAATGGGAGTTATTCTTTCTACGTTTAAGTTGTTTCTCTCCTGAAGAGAGATGAACCTTTTGAAGGGAAATGCACTTACAACTCAGATACTGATCATATATTAGTAGGTAGAATTACTTTTGTTCTGCATACAGACCACTTGGAATGCATGTTAATAATTTTTTCTCTCCTGAATCAGTCATGCACAAAGTTAAATTCAGCTGTCTTGATGAAATCTTATTAAAAAAAAAAAAAAAAGCAAGGTAGTGATGAATGTGTAATAGCTAGGTGGTGTCCAGTTTATTCACTGAAATACCATGGATCAGTTTAGTCTGCAAGGATTGGAAAGTATTTAACTATTAAACAAAAAAACACCACCACCAAACCCCTCAAGCTAAAGCAAATGCTTAGCTTATCAGACTTTACATATCATTTTTTCTTCTGTACCAAAGATAAAAAATACATTTTTACAAATATGCTGGGAAAAAACCTCTCGATGTTCAGAAAAATCTGGAAATAATGAATAAACTCAGTGTTCTTATTCGTGATCATCAGTGGGTTTTGTTCATTGTTATCTCATTTGTTTTATAACAGCTTGATTTACAACTTTCCCTTATTTTTTTCTGTTAAAAATGCGCAAAGAGAGGTGTCTGTATGTACCTAGTCAAAATGTTTAACAAAAACCTTAAAAGAGAGGTAAAGTAAATCATTCTGTTTCAAGTTTGCTACCTGTATGATATGGTAAGTAAAAGAATGTTTTTGAGAAAAAAAAACCCATCATAGTAATTATACCACATGTCCAGCAAGTTTTGTTCTAATTTTTACACATGTATATAAAGGTCTTAAATTTTCAGTTTTAATTCTGTTGTTGAGTAAATTTGTAAGAATGGAACATGTTTGTGTGAGAAAAGACAGAACTTTGTAATGCTAATGTTATGCTATCCTGAAAAGACATTTAATAAGTAATGGAATAATACAATTACTAAGTAATTTTTTTATTTCAAGTTTTGCATCTGCTTTCACATATTGTAGGACATACGGTGCAGGCTGAATTGGAAATACACTGCCTTTAGGAAGCAGTAGAAGTAACTGACAGCTGCTCCTTTTTTTAATCTCAGCATTTCAGTTCTACAGCTTATATACATTCTTAAAAAAACCTGATGGCACAAATGTACTTGCATGGACAAGCTATTAAGTTGCCGAACATGATTTATGTTTTGCTCTGGGACCAACAGATTTAGATCTGAATCCTACCTCCTGTTGTGTCTTAAGCAGTTGATATTCTAGTGTTAACAATCCATTTTCTGCCTCACTTCTCCCCTCCACGGTATCCTGAAGAAATCAATTATATACATATTTTCAAAGTCCCAAGCCCAATTAAAGATTTGCAACACTTTGTAGAATAAAGCTTCATCAGATGTGAAATGATTGGTTCAGCTAATTGGAAATTAGGCATGTGACCTGTCAGAGACTGCTGGAAGTGAAGCTTGAGGTTATTATAGTATAACAAATCTAGCAAGGTGTGGGATTGAAGGGGAGTGACATAGTAGTAGTTAGTTTCCCACAGATAAATTTATGTAAACAGACTTCAATATATACAAAGTCCAAGCAGAAGGCAGTTATTCTGGCCTTCAATTTTCACTAATTTTTGTATCTGCATAGGAATTTGTGGAACATGAGGGTTCTTACCGAATTTACTCAGTACTCCTAAAGGATCAAAGCTCAAGTGTTGGACTCCAGTTTTATGCAGCTGGAGACCTCTGCATGTGGGTTGGTTTAAGATACTCTTTAGAATTGAGGTACTAGTTAACCTGTCTGTTGTTGAACTGTATTTGAAGAAGTTTGCATTGTTTTAAGCAGCTCTATTCTATTAAAAGCCAGCCTGCAACAGTGGGTTCTTTCTGAAAAACCTGAATTCAAAAATTTATCCCTTACCGATGAGTACATTCATACCTTGCCTCATTCTCATTAGCCAGCAAACAAAACTGGAAAAAACCCAGTGCTCCAAAGTTTATCGCTGTTGAGAGACAGAGGCTTTTTTTTTCTAGCATCTCCCCAGGATGGCTGTTTGCAAGTACAATGTAATCTCTAATGTACTAGGGGCCTTCCATTTAAGTTACTAAGTACACTTACGTGTGGAATTTTAATTTACTGTCACAGACAACTCCCTGAGACTCTTCTGCTGTGCGTTGGTCCCTCATTTTGCACTTGCAATAATTCAGTGCAAAATATGTACAGTAATATTTCAGTGCAAAGAGGAGGATGTCTGCAAATTTTAAAGTCCAAAGAGAGGCCCATCTGCAAGTCAGACTGCACATCCGTATTTGTGTTACATGGGACATTTATTCCAGGATTTATTAAAATTGGAGTTTTGGTCGGTGCTTTAGCTCAGCTCTTTATGTTTATTCCTACTAATTCAGCAGTAAGGATTTCCAGTGTAGATGTCCTTTACGATCTCATGTCTGTATGAGAGTTGAAATAAATTATCTAGCAATGAAACCAGGCAGAATTACATTCAGTAAGAGGAATAAGATTTAAGTTTTCTGATTTGTGTTGATAGTTTTGCCTTGACTTAAAAACCTGATTTAAGCAAATGACCTGTTTCCAACTAATACTTGGGGTATTAGCATAAAACCAGCCTCGATTTTTGCTTTATTTTTGCCAGAATTTGTATAGAAACTAATTCTCAGACATTAGCAGACTGCCCCAAATTGATGACTGCTTGATCCAACTGAAAATAATGCCTGCTGTTTGACTGTTGTAGCAGCTACTTGTTCCTCTGAGATTCTTCTCTGAAAATGTGATTTTTTTTTTCTCTTTGAGATAAGAATAATGGAAGTTGATTTATCCCTTTTGTCCTTCATTAATAATTTTTGCCAAGCTTTTGTTAGATATATGTTCTCATAGTGTAGGCAGTTACCTAGGTTGAGTATGTGTGTATCTGTGTGTGAAAACTTATTTATAACTCTAGGTAATGATAATACATTTTCTAGCTGTGAATAATTTGCTGCCTCCTTTAAATCTGCAATTTGAATCTTTTTTCCAAGGACTGATTTTTTTGGAAAGTTGTTTCTCAAGACCCAGAGATGATTTTTAAGACACTGGATGTCTGCCCCCCGTCCCGCCCCAGAGGCCTGTGTCATGTCATTCCAGCAGATTTCAGACAGGACACTTGCTCATTTTACTCCTTTTACTGTTTTGGTTTTTCTTTTTTCCATCGCCTTATGGAAGCACCCACCACCTTTTACTAACATTGTTGTGCGTTTGGCATTCCAGGCAGCTTCTGTGTAGAGCAACCTCATTCATTTTATTTCCCTTTCTCATTTCAATGTGATACATAAAACAGCACACACTAACTTGTGCACAAAGTCTTGTTCATAGAGAATGGCCCATGACAGTTCACTCTTTTTTTTTCACATGGGCAGCAGCTGGCCTCTGTGCAAGGTCACCTGCCGTTGAGCATTCATTTTTTTCTACCATTACATTGCTTCTTAAGGCTCCAAAATGGTAGTCTGGGTGTCCTTGTAATCCATTTTCATTGAATGATTCTGTCTTGCATATGCATACCTGCTCTCTCATTTCTTCTCTTGCTATATGTATTTCTTGTAAAGGTGTTTGTATGAGGAAGCAAAGAACTTCTTTACTACTAAGGGGGCATAGGGTAGGCAACAGCTGATAGCTTCTAGGCACTGGTTGCTGCCAGTGTTTCTCATGTAGCAGGCCAACTTGAACTGGAGAGCAGCACCGAGTTCTGCTGTTTTAGAGGAAAATGAATGCTTTCCCCAGTTGGCTTCCCCCACGTACCTCTTTCTTTCTGTGAAGGTAGCTAAAGACTGTAGTAACAGGATTCCTACCCTAGGTAACTTGCTAAGGTGGATAGAGGCAGGTGAGATAAATCTAAGGCCTTTGAGTCCACAAACTTTCTCGCACCAAGGTAGAACAAAGAGCTTGCCATGAGATGAGTCCCAAAGGAGAAATGGACTGTGGGTAGAAGCAGAAAGTCAGTGTGGATGGCCTGTGGAACCCATTGGTTTGTTGTAATCCTTAGAGGTGAATTTCTTTTATTTCCAGGGAGTCTCTCAATGCAAAGTTTTTCCATGAGCAATTTGCTGAGCAGTAATTGAGTTTTGGACTAGCCCTCCTGTGATTTATTTGGGTTACTGATGATACCAGTCTCTTGTGCTATGGACCACTGTTGAGGGTTCAGAAAATGCCATGTAAGGCTGGTACAACAAATATAGCCAACAAATGGTAATCTTTGCAGCTGTTCCTTGGAAACTGCAGCAGGAGGCTGCAAGAAAAAGGTCACTGTATGCAACGGCACATACAAGAGTTGCAGCTGAAGGTAGAAAAAAGTTCTGTACTTCAGGGCTTCAGCCTCTACCTCTTTTTCTTATTTTTTTCCCTATTGCGTTTGCTTCTTTACGTGTTTCTTCCCACACATCTTTACATCAGATACTGCCTCTGTCTTATCTTAATCCAGGTGGTATTCATAGAGGGGATTGGGGGGATGTCCCTTGTTCATTTATCTGCTGAATATTTGGCAGGTTTGCTGCTGGGAGCTGCCAGGACTACTTTTAGCTTCATCAGTGTCAGGCAAATGGTCTGGCCATCTAGTGACTACAGTAAATCTTGTTTGATCTCTTCCCACAAGTATGGAACTGCATATCTTATAAAGGTGTGGGGCAATTCCTGATGTCCTTGATGGAAACAACAGTAGCTACCCAGTAGATTAAAGCAACTGAGAGAAGATTCCAGAATAATATAAACTTGTAAGCCAGGAAAGTTTATACAGAATATGGCATGCTAGTAGCATCTGCTTACTACTGGCAGAATTGGACAGGTTATGGAAGAGGTTTCAGCCACTTGTAAGGAAAATGTGAACTGAAGCATGAATTTAATATGTATGGTAGCTGCAATCTGGCAACAGGGACTTAGTGAACTTTCTAGCCATCTATTCTGTAAAGGACATAAATCATAAACCAGCACTTTTCCCTGCCACTTTCACTAATGCTTACTTTCACATTACACTTCCATAACTTTGTGACAGGCAGCGAGAGAAGTCACACAGTCATGTGAGATTTGTCTCTGCTAGTAGAATTTTCAGGGTGTAAAACAGGGAGTGGGGGAAGAGAGAGGGTCCTTTTTTGAAAATGTTTAGCTTAACTTCTGTGGCGGCTTACTAATTCAGTAGAAGAAATTGTATATTAATCATTTAGCCTTAAGAATGTTAGTACGTAAGGGGGTTTAATGAATTAGTTTAAAGAGGAAGGAATTTTGTAATGTGCACTGAAATTGGTTCATCATATTCATTGCATGTAAAAAACTCCTGTTGGTATTACAAGCGATGCTTTTCCTAGTTTGCATTTTAAGTGAATTTAAGGCTGTGGAAAGTGCTTCCTTTAGGCAGAGATATTCTAATTAGATCAAGAGTGATGCAGCATGGATGGCACCTAAGGTTCATCAGCAACTTGGAGGGAGTGTCACCTCCAGATATATGCCAGTAGCTCAGCAGTCATGTCCTTTCAGCTTTGCTGCCTCTAGAGATGCTAAAGATGATGCGGCAAGTTAGCATCATCATCATACAGAAATTCCATCCTGCAGTAGCATAAACCAGCAATTTCATTACAATCTTCAGTTAACTGTGGGAGAAATAGGTTTTGACATGCAAGCAGTTTATATCTGTGTTACCTTCTTTTCGGTTATGTGGCTGATTTTATCCTGCTGCCTTGAACTAACTATAAGGTAGCGTATCTTACCTGATAATGACAGAAGGCTACATTGAATTTCTTTGACTGGATTTTAACCATTGACTTGAAAGGTGCTTTCTACTACAAAATCTGACTTTGGGTATCTATGCATACAGCTCGTTTAGCTTTTGGGGAATAAAATCACCACCTGTTTCTCCCATAGTCCCATATTTTTTTCAGGGAGAATATTGACAGAAGCATACCTGTGGTAAGGGGTTTGTTCCCAGCAGGACTTAGATGATAAGCATAGTTAAACATGTGAGCGTGCATTTGAAAAGTCTAAAGTTCTGTCAGTACATGTTTTGCTATTTGTATTCATGTTTCCCTCATTGCCTTTATGAGGAGGTGTATTCCTGTGCTCATGGGAAAATTTCTTTTTCTGTCTTTCCAGCATTACATAGGAAGCACTGTTCTTGTGTTGAAGCACCTGCAGTCATGTAATGTAATGGTAAAATGCATCTCCTTGTAATGGTTCCTACTCAGGTTACTGTGAGAAACATAATTTTGTAACGTTTTTCTCAAAACCCCTAATTTTTTTTTTTTCAGAGAAGTGAAGGCCAGTGATTGGAAATGAATGCTGAAAAGAATTCTAAAAGGAGCTAAACTGCTGGGCCAGTTTTGCTGGGTTATCTGAGCAAAGTGAATTCACATCCTTTCCCTTTTCCTCCTTCCAGGCAATGTATCTTGAAACAGCGGCAGTAAATCTAGGTGTAGTCACACATAAATCCTTTCCACGTAACTGCTCTCCCCATGTGGTTACACTGATTAGCAGTCTTTAGTTTGTAGGTCAGGATTCATTTGATTATGTGTGCTTGTTTATCACTGCCCTAGAGTCACTCATTGAAGAGCTAGTTACTGAGTGTGCAGTTCTGGTCGTACGCATTGTTGACCTTTGGGCTTCTGCACATTTTGTCTTGAATAATGTTTTTTCAGTAGCAGTCCAGCTGCCATCTAGCAGTTCCCGTCTCCTCAGTGAATTCTGTTCCAGGCTCTTTGTTTTCATTATGCTTGGTTCAATCCCAGTGTTTCTATATCCTGGTGCATTAATTTCTATAGTATGTATGAAGTCATTTTATTTGGGTGGAAGAGTCAGGATAGTTCCACCGTAAAATTTGCAAGTGGGGTCAGAGTTGGACTTTGCTGCTAAGGCTTGCGTAGAAAATGGGTTATATTACACTTCCTTTTGGTTAATTTGTATGGTTGAAACATAATTGTTCATCTAAGCTGAAGCAAGAGATTGCTTTGAAATGTTTCTTACACCAGCAGATCTTTGATCCATGAACCAACAGCTTGTATAGATTTTAAAACTCTTCACTGCCCGTGCTCTGCAAAAGACTTACGTATTTGTCTTTGATATCATAACAATGTTGTTTAGTGCTCGCTTAGAACTGCTCAGTTTTCTGCACAGCATGAAGTTGGATAGATTCAGAAAATGTTCTGCTTTACTTAAAAACCTCAAAAGGCAAAGGTTTTAGGGTAATCCTAAGTATTATTTTTATTATAGGGTTTGGAAGATCTGATAATTTGTATTATGCCTTTGGCAGTGCAACCTTTGGATATGTGGTTCCTTAGTGTAGACTTGTAGACCTGTGTGCAGGTTTGAAGAATAGTATAGCTGTGGCAACACAGGGTTGATGTGTTCATATAGGGCTGTGTTAATACAGTTCTGGAACTGGAGGCATAGTGTTAGCCTGGGTATTCTTCTGAATTCTTCTGCACAACACGCAACAAAATGTTAAATGATTTTATTTTTTTTTTAAAGCATCCCCAAGGCTGAAAAACTGTGAGCATTCTGAGTTACTAGAAAGTTGTCCTCCTGATTTAAAAAAGAAATAAAAAAGTATATCTACAGGTTACACTGCTTCTGGAATTGATGTGCAGCATCAGACGGTAGCCAAGATCTAGTCTATTATGTATATGATGAGGTTAAATGAGACACAACTGTAAGGTGACACAACTGTACAAGGTTTCTTATACCTCATGGACAAGGATAGTTCAGCTTGTGTTGAAGCCCAATAATATGGCAAGTGGATGTTGTTTGCACTAAGTAGATTTACCTTAAGTAGTATGCAATACCGCAGTGACAGCTGAAAGATGATTCTAGCTGGTAGCAAGAAATAACAGCAAACTTCTAATAAGATGGAAACAGGATAATTCATTATGTTGTCACGGAAAATGCTGTGGTTGCTGAACAGCTTATAAGCTTTATTTTTATTATTATTAGGAAATTATGGTAATTGGCCACAATGCTTCCCCAAAAATGACACATTTGATGTTCTAGTGTTAGGGGCTTGTTGCATGCTGTATACTGCACTCAGTGGAGATGGTTTTAATCGGGCATTTGCATTACGTGATTTGTTTCAAATGTCCTCTGTCGTGCATGTGAGAGTAAATCATTTTAGCAGCTGGAAAATGCACTTGAGTCTGTGGTATACATTGATATGTAATTTTCCATTTTCTTGCATGCTGGTGGCATTTAAGGGCTTTGAATTGTTCACAGCAGTGGATGTTCCTTCTAGGGGAGGTAGAACATTCTTCTTGTAGACTCAGTTGGATCTCTTTAGTGCTCCCTACTGGTTTTGGTATGTAGTTGAATAAATGGATCAATATTGACAATGCAGACTCATGTAAACTCATAATTATCTGCACTATGTGAGACATTTTAAACAATATTGTCTCAGAATCGCATTGTCGGGCATTGTAGCACTTGGGAATAAAGATAAAACTGCAGCAGGCTGCCTTTGGCCAACAGGGAAAAGGTGTATTTGCAGAGAACAAAAAATTGCATCAGAGACAGACTCAATGGAAATATAATCATCTGTCAATTGAAATGACTGCTATAAAGGGGGAAATCTAATAATGGAAGTCTCTTATGAAACTTTCCTCAGTGTCCTTTGTAGTCTTTTCCTCACCTGGCAAAAACTAGAGAGGGGAAGAGGAACTGCCTTCTTATTTTAGACTAAATTTCCACTTTTTGGAAGGCTTTGTTTCTGTAAGTAGCTGTGTTGCGTAATGTTTGTATACCTCTAAGAGAATAGTGGATGTGCTGTTATCTCACATATTGAATACAGGTAATATTTCATTTTGCCCCGTGCCTGGGATCATCTCTGTTCTGGGACCCATGGGAGGAAAGCACCCCTTTGAAAGGAATGCTGAAACCAGAGATGACTGGAAATTATTTTATAAAAGCTGATCTGAAGTACACTCCTAAGAAGGTAGTAATGCACTGTTATGGAGGGCAGCTGGTTCAGGGCCCCGATAACTGCAGTGCTTAGATCCGATCACTGTATCACGTGGCCAGGCTCTGTTGCAGGCTCTGTTCCAGTGTTACTGTGCTTCTGATGCTGACGCCTTCAAGGTGTTCTGGCATCCTCACATAAAACACTGGGTTATCGTAAATCTTTCAAAAGGGTAGCTTTGGAAAGAGTAGTTGTTGGTGGTGGTTGCCGCTTTTTTAAATTGACTATTTTCTGAAATGTCAAGATGGAAGTTTATATTACAGAGTTTCATTTAACATTTTTCACTGCCTTTGTGTTTTTGCAAAGTACTTTACAATAAAATTACTAAAACAATTGCTCTCTCACCCATCCCAAAGAAGAAAGCCATTGTCGAGCAGGTACTTCTTGACAGTTTGAAAAACTGTAGCATATAGAGCCATAAAATGCGGGTGCCCGGAATAGAAAAATACTTTGATATAAGTAGATCAACTTAATTAAGGCTTTCAAATAGTTCAGCAGTTAAAAACTGCCCCAGTAAGATAAATTGATTCTAAGGAGTCTGACTTGGGGGGGAGCTGTGACATTGTCTATGTCTAGTACAATGTACATGACATCATCACAACTAATCTTTTCTTACTGCTTGTATTTGTTACCCTCTATGTACATTGTCAGTATTTCTCTCCAATTAAAATGAGCCTTTTAGCAGAGGGAGGGAGTCAAGTCTCTGTATTGAGAGAGATTCTCTTAGTGACGAATACCTCGTGAGGTTAGAACCTAATTGTAGTGGTGGTGCACTGGCAGAGGCAGGCGGCAGATGTGTGCCCCTGTTCGCCATTCTCGGGTCATAACAGTTGAGGAGAAAGAGTGAACTTGTGGAAATGCTCACTGATACAAGTTACATGTTTCAGTCCAGGTTTTTTTGTGTGAATCCTTTCAGAATGCAAATGTATTAGAAGTAACTGCAGTGATTAAAGATTGTTGTGCAAATCCTCTTCCTCTTTATGGCAATTACTCATCTTTTCAGAATGATTTCCATTACTGTCACCTCAGCGTTAATACTTTAGCTGAGAGATGTTTTATACTACATTTCCCAGAACGCTTATGTAGCTGACATCTGAATGCTCTCAAAATAAATTACAGTCTGTCATTTTGATGCCAGATTGATGGCTTATGACTTTCTCATGTAGGAGGAGTGATTATGACACTACAAAGTACCTTATTGTACAAAACTGCATAATAAGGTATAAAACTGTGTATTATTTATTATTTCCATCTTGAGGCCTTATTTCATTAACCCTCTGACCTTTTCTGTCAGATGTTATTGTTTCAGCAGAACCTTCCTGCAGAATTAGAAGTTTGTTCTTAATATTGAAATGTATCCCTGCATTATGCAAATGGAGTTTCCTTCAGTATTTTTAGTAGGAACTGGGTCTTTTTTTGCAGTTCTTTCAGTTTCTGATAATATTATCCTGCTCACTTATACCACTGAGACCTACAGAAGCTTTGAGGTTTAAGAGACAAAACTTCTTGCCAAATATCAGCAAGAAGTGGAGGTCTGCTTGAAGTTACTTCTTTAACAAGGCAAACAAATTAGAATAAAATTGTTATAGTTTAGGACTCAAATTCTTCCAGTGCAAAGCAGAATTTTAGTCTCAAAAACTGCTGTGTTCTGATTCCAGAAGTTATGATTTATGAGCAGGTTCATTTTTTTATGCAACATGACTTTTCCCATCAATAATTCTTGCATTATACTAATTAACAGAATATAATAATTTGCATATAAAAGATGTAAGGTGGCACTGATACATCATTACTTAGGGCAATGTAGATTATAGTGATGGAGAGTGCAAAAAAGTTTCATGTCAGTGCATCAGGGAAATGGAAGTGCAAGATCTCTGTGTTGTGTTCATATACTGCACAAAGGTACTGATGTTACGTGTGCTAAATTATCCTTCATATTTAAATTAGCGCTATGATCTGTACTGGTCCTAGAATGAGTGCTTCAGACAGCTGTTTGTCTGTCTTGGATGCAAATCGGGATTGACAGCAGGACTGTTGCAATTTCAGTTAACAAACATGAGAGCTAAAGGAAAGCTTTATTGTATTTGGGTTTCTTTTAGTTTGGTGTCAAGTTTTCTGTCCCTTGTTTGGTGATTCTTCCATCCTTCTTTCCTGTTTTCCTTTTCTGTTGTTACTCCAGCACCGAAAGGGTCTCTCTCTCCCATTACATCATCAGAGGACTGCTTTTTTCTGGTTTCAGACCCTTCTTTCACAGCCACATTTTTCACTGAACATGCGGGATAAGTTTTTTCCTCATTGGTGTCCTCCTCCCTCCACAATGTCCTTTGTTCCTCAAATTTTCCCATGCTCATTCAGAATTCAAATCTTTATAAATAACTGGACAAAATTTGACAAAACCGGAACATATCCCAGTTCTTTGTGGTTGTCCTCAGCTCTTCTTGGGTTAAGAAATCATGCATTTTGCTCCTTGCCGGCCTTTTGTGTTTTAGAGCTACTTCCCTTTGTGTGTGTGTTTAAAGGCCTATCCGTGCTTGTGAATTGTCAGATTAAGACCTGTATTTAAGATCTTATATAAGATGCCTCTGATACATCTACTTGTAAGTGGAACTGTGTTGTAGGTGAGACCAGAGTTTCATCTGTCCTTTTTTTCTGTCTGAGACTTTTTATAGCAGATGTCTACATAAGATTTTTTAAGTCTAAGGCAAATACATGAGGATACTTTTTGCTAAGCAGTATTCCAAGTTCCAGTGATGTGTCTCATAGGTATTTTGACACAAATGTGTATGGCTTTGTATTTAGTAGTCCAACCTGGATATACTTTTTCCTCTTCTTCATGAGTTTGTCTACTCTGTTTTTGGCTGCAAATTTTTAGTTTTCATAATAGCTTGGGGCAAGACGCTCCACAGCTGAATCACACAATGTGTGAAGTGGTATTTGGTTTTGCACTTACCACCTGCTAGTTTCATTTAATGACCATAATTGCTGTGTTGGAGAGAGTTTGTCCACTTTACTTGCAATTTTGTAGACATCTGTCAGAAGCTAGCCAAGATTGGACTTTTTTTATTCTTTTAACTGACAAAAAGAAATAGGCTGATATTTTCATAGAAAACACAAACTCTGCTATTTCTGAGTGATAATTGATTCACAGCTCATAACTATGTACACAAAACTTTTTTTTTTTTTGTATGTGCCTTACTTCACGTTGAATAACTGCCCTGTGTCAGTAGCACGCTTTTGAGGTGAAGAAGGTGGAACCACATACTTTGGTTTATTTGCAGGACTGTGTCCAGCAGATTAAGGGAAGTGATTATTCCCCTTCTATTTAGTACTGGTGAGACCACATCTGCAGTACTGTGTCCAGTTATGAGTTCCCTGATACAAAACAGATGCTGACATATTAAAGCAAGCCCAGCAAAGACCATGAAAATGGTTGGAGGCTGGATCCCATGATGTTACAAGGAAGGGTGCTAAGTGAACGGGGCTCGTTCAGCTGGAAAAAAGCGAAAGCTCAGGGGGGATGTCTTATTTGCTGTCTTCAGCTGTGCAGTCGGAGGGTGGAGAGAAAACAGAGCCAGAATCTTTTCTTGATGCACAGTATTTGTAAGGGGAAACAACAGCCACAAACTGAAAGACAAGAATTCTCAATTCAGTGTAAGAAAATTTTTTTTTCACAATGAGGATGCTGGGCAAGGCCCTGCCTATCCTGATGTAATCGACCTTCGCTCTGAGCACTGAGTTGGCTTTGACAATCTCCAGAGATTCCTTCCAACCTAAACGATTGCATCATTGTGTTAGTTCGTATCTGCTGTTTTACTGCCTGTTCACAGTATTAGTTC
>JANZLQ010000050.1:8538012-8548205 GCA_026212715.1 Elanus axillaris | reverse complement strand
TTCCTTCCAACCTAAACGATTGCATCATTGTGTTAGTTCGTATCTGCTGTTTTACTGCCTGTTCACAGTATTAGTTCATATCTGCTGTTTTACTGCTTGTTCACATAATAATATGAGTTCCTTTTGGAACTCCTTCCTATTGGCACTTACCTTTACTTTCCTGATTTAAGATAATATTGTTAGCAAACTTTGTTGTACCACTTTTTTGTGCCTTTTCTTTTTTTCTTAGATTGCTTGTGAATATATGGAACTGCAAAGTCTTTTCCCTCCATCAGACATTACAGTAGGCAAACAAATGGCTACTTTTCTGTCTTTTAACATTTAATAATTATTTATTATTAGCTTTATTTAAACCATGTGAAGTTCTTCCCATGGCTGTTTATTTTCTTTACAAATTCTCCAGAAGGGCCTTCAGCAATCTGAGTAGACTCTATCAACTGGATCTTCTTTGTCCACCTGCTTCTGAATTGATTCCTCAAACATAGAAATCTGGGACGTATGACTCCCCTTGCCAGTTCTTCTTCAGTGGGTCATGCTGATTCATGTGTCCACAAGTCAGGTTGTCCTGGTTTTGGCTGGAATGGAGTTAATTGTCTTTCTAGCAGCTGGTACAGTGCTGTGTTTTGGGTTCAGTATGAGAAGAATGTTGATAATGCTGATGTTTTCAGTTGTTGCTGAGCTGTGTTTAGTCTGAAGTCAAGGGTTTTTCAGCTTCTCCTGCCCAGCCAGCGAGAAGGCTGGAGGGGCACAAGGAGTTGGCACAGGACACAGCCAGGGCAGCTGACCCAAACTGGTAAACAGGGTATTCCATACCATGGAATGTCATGCCCAGTATAGAAACTGGGGGGAGTTGGCCTGGGGGGGAACGCTGCTCAGGAACGAACTGAACTGGGCATCAGTCAGTGAGTGGTGAGCAATTGCACTGTGCATCACTGGGAGAGACTGATTTATCTCGAGCCATTTGTCTGAAAGATGGTTTGCTGTGAGAGACTGCACTGTGAACTATTTATCTCGAGCCATGTCTCTCAAGGATGGCTTGTTTAAGCAGGACACTCCTCTGGCCAGTAAGGATGATTACCAGGCCATTGAGGTATCGAGGGAGGAAGGGCCTGGAGCTGCGAGAAGCATGCCAGAGAACTTGGAGACTACCATTGTCATTGAAATTGTAGTCCTTGAGATAACGTACTGGTTTGTTGATCATGTGAAGGTTGTGTGATAGACAAAGCCTACGGTGCGGGAACAGTAAGTATATGCATGCATCAGTCCGTGCCCTACAAAAAAAACCTTGAGACAAGCTGTGGGGCGCACCCACCACTGAAGAACTGAAGGCCGAGGACCAACAGGATGCCGCTGGATCCATGGGGGTGACTTTTCCTCCAACCCTATCCCGGGTGCTTGCTTGAATTCTGCCTTTTACTTCCATCCTATCCTATCGCTATTATTTTCTACTTTTGATACTTTTGATAATAAAAGCTCCTTTGGGTATATGGCATTTGACATCGTTTGCATCTTAATCTCGCTCTTGGGATCGTATGGAAACCTTCCCTGACATTGGATCAGGACAATCACTTGTTTTGTATATTCCAATCATTTTATTAGTATTGCCATTTTATTATTGTTATTATCATTATTAGTTTCTTCCTTTCTGTTCTATTAAACTATTCTGATCTCAATCCACGAGTTTTACCTTTTTCCTTCTGATTCTCTCCCCCATCCCACTGGGGGGGGGACGACGGGGCAAGTGAGCGGCTGCGTGGTGCTTAGTTGCTGGCTGGGGTTAAACCACAACACAGGTTTATTTGTCTGTAGTTCCTGACCTTGCTTGTAAGACTCTTTAAAACTTGGAGCCTGATTTCAATCTTCTTTTCTTCTGGAAGAGAGGCATTTTGACAAGCATTGAGAGTTTGAGGACTATGCACTACAATTATTACCTCTCGTGTCTCGTTTATGTTGTTGGGTAGCAAAGGGGTGGGTGGTACACTGAGAGTGAAACAAGGGCCTCGGTGCTTGTATTCCCCGCTTGCCCAGGGAAAGAGAAGAAAACTTCCCATTCTCATGAACAAATACAAAATTTGCTGGTTTTGATCTGATTAATTCATGGTATTGGCTCGGTGACTCACTGAGGCTACACAAAAATACCTCCTGAAATTTCAGGTAAACTTTTTAGGTGCGAGCCCACTTCTTGACTCTGCCTGCTTCTTGTATATTTCAAACTCAATTAAAACTTTGAATGTTAAACCCATTCCTCTTTCCCAGTACCCCCTCCTTCTTCCCTTACTTCCTTCCCCCATTAAAACACGGGATTAGAGAAGATTGCCACCCTTCTGAATTTGGTGTTCACTACTTATAATCTGTGGTTATAGCACACTTCCAAGTGTCTCCTGTGTGGAGAGCTGCTTGTCCATGTGCTTGCTTTTATTCTTTGTTGCTAATACAATGTATTTGATCTCATTTGTAGGATGGTTTTGTGGTTTACAGAAGAGCTGATGTGAAATCTCGCAAATAACACTTATGTGGAATTTGAAAAGGGCTGTACTGAACCTGGGCTCTGTCGTGCCATGGTACGTGCAACTTTCCTGGTGGAGAAGGTCCTGTAAACAACAAGGCCCACCCACAGCCAATTTTATAGAAGCTAATGTTGCTTCCTTCGGACTTACTAGCTAAGGTTAATTAACTAAGTTGGGACAGGAAACAAACACCACGTACCCTCAAGAAAATACTAAGCTTTACTCTGAGAGAAGTGGAAAGAACTTTGGTTTTTAAATGGGAAGAATATCAGACCTGAGCTTTCTTATAGACGTCCTGTTTTATGTAAAGTTTTGGTCATAGCAATACACTGTAGTTGCCATTTAAGCATTTATTGCTTTGCTTGTAATCTCTCATGCTTTATAATGAGAGCATGACAAACTTTGATTTTTTTTTCCTCAGTAATTGGGAAGGTGCACATTTTTAAGCATTAGGAAATGGCAAAACTTTCCAGATCTGTTTGGCAAAATCCATTGGTACAATAATGCTGTGAAATGTCTGTATTCTGTTATTTTCTGTTTCAGGTGAAGGCCTGTGTTACAAGAGTTTATTTGAAACTTCTAAACTTAGAAATATTCTACATGCCCAGCAATATGCTGGCTGCACAGACATACATGTTTTTCTTTTGTGAACTTGACTAGTTGAGTTTCTGTTGGCTTTACTTGCTTTTTTCCAGAGTAAAATGAATTAAAGGTGGAGGCATTCTGAGTGACCATGAACTTGGGCTTGCCAGGATGCTGGAGATGTAGAGGTGATGAAAATGTACTATTTATATCCTTTTTTTAATTCCAAAGTCACAAAATGCAAATTTGTAGCAAGCTCTCATGAGGGGTCCATTATGGAATTTCTTGGGGAAATATTTTCAAAATTATCAAAGCTGTATTTAAAAAATGAAAGCGAAAATAATAGCCTACCGAATGTGGTGGTTTTTTTTTTTTTTATGATAACTGTGTCTATATTGATCTACTGAGGTTTTTATTATAGGAACGTAGGTTTACACTTTTTATAAGTTAAAAGAACTTAGAAAAATCCTGGCCTGCTGCAGTGAGCCCTTACTGAACTGCAAAGAGAAGGCTGGACTTAGACTTACAAGCAATGTGAAGTTTTTTCATAGCACAAAATACTTGTCCTGTGAATTTGTTTTAGTATTGGGAAACAAGAGACCAGGTAGTAAGTTGGAAGGCACCTACAGAGAAGCTGGTAATAGAGATTTTAAAAATATGAATGGAAAGAATATATATGGGATGGTTTGTGTGCTGTAGCTGCGGTAGTGAAATTATAATTCCTGTCAAATCCTCACAGATGGAAGTAGTTTTTGAAAAAAAGAAACAATTTTCTGCAGGATATCTTTTTTCTTTTGAAGATTATTTTAAAAGAAGGCAAGGCTGTTTTGAAAGTATAGGAGCATTCAGTTAAGAAAGTGTTCGCTTGGAAAGTAACTGCCATGGCTTAGCATGTAGCTACAACTGCCTATTGAAGCTCAATGTAAAATAATCAATTAATGGCCTTGCATATCCTGAATCGTTACCTGCTGCAGCCCTTGTAAAGTACTCACTGTGATGGCAGCACTTCTGCTGGGTTTGGAGTCCACAAGCACTGCTCAAATGCAAGAGAACCATTGGAGTGAAAGGGATATGTAAGTGGAGAGACAGATGGCTCTGAAGTTTGTTTGACAGTGTGGTAGGACGTCCTTCAGAGGGGGAAGAGGACTGTAGAAATGCCTTTTATAAAGTTGTAGGTGAGACCCTGTCAGCTGCTCTCACCAATAAAACTTGCCCAATAAAACTTGTCTTTGGAAGTGCAGAACTTGGCTGCAAAACCTTGCTTTGGGCTGACTTTTAGTCTGAGTCTGACCTGATCTTAGAGCCCGTAAATACTTATTTTCTGCTGGTTTCTGTCACACCTGTATAAACTGCATTGCTGCTTCTTGCTTTTTATTCCTTTCCTGTTCGGTTTCTGGTTTTCTGTCACCTTAGAAAACTTCAACTAAAGAGTCTAGTGTGGGTTTTGTATTTTTTTAAGTTGTTTAAGGCAAAAATCCTTTACCCAGTGTCTAGAATTTCTGATCTTATTAGTGTCTTGTCCATGCATGACAGTGTTGTATTATGCAGTATTTACGTACCCTGTGCTAGTGTAACTTGTTTATTTGGCTTTTACTATGATACCTGTTAAACTGTAGTAGCAAACTCTTTGAGCTAACTTACCTTCCTCTCTTTTAATAAACCTCTGCCATGATATTTAAGGCACAAGTCTACTGTCTTGGAAGGTGGCAGCAAAAGGCAGAACTTGTATTTGTATGCAGCATTTATTTCAGAAAAAATCATAATTTCTGGTAATAAGAAAATGAAAATAATTAGATGTGAATTTAAAGACATTAGGGTGGTGGCGATGGGGGGAATTGTTTGACTACAGTCCAGGTCTTTTTCAGCAGGCTGTCTTTGAGAAGGCTTTTTTTTCTTTCTTTCTTTTTTTTTTTTCTTTTTCTCCCTCAACAGTGGCTAAATGAGTGAGCTTTGGGGAGAGCAGAAGGCTAGAGCAATCCTGTAGTGATTATTTGACAGAATATTCTCCCACCTGCTATCCTTTTCACTGTAGGACTTCTAAAGCTGAATTTGGTTTCTGCTCATTTAATAGATCATCTTGTTGTCAGAGAAATGTTTGTGGAGGACCTACTGTCATTGTGCCTTCTGTTCCAGATTTCTTTGAGTCTCTTGCTGCAGTGCAACCTGGGAGTAATTGCTCAAGCAGTACTTCCCACCACCTCTGATTTCAGGGCTTCTCAGAGGAAAAAGACACCAACCTGATTTCCTCTGATACTTAAAGCCTCTCTTGTAAGTCCTCTGATACCAGTACATACACCGATGAATGGATGAAAAGAAAGAGATAACAATAAACATGCTCCAAAGCATCTTTCCAGTGAATGAACAGTGCAACAATAAATTATGCAGTGTGTGCAGCACAGTAGAGTATCCTGCTCACGTTCTGTCATTCTTTATTGTAGTAGATAATTGCTTGCATGTGCAAGTAAAGCAAGGCTGCAATACTAGGTGTACCTTGCATGTGCATTTTCAAGGAGAATGAACCCTGTGTTGAGTTCCTGAACGTAATTCTATTTCTGGAGGAAAAAGAATGACAAAAGTGCTTTAATTTAGGAAGGTGAACAGGTACATGAATTTCTTTGGTACTGAAATGTACCATTTTTTCTAGGTAATAAGTGCCATTAATATGTTCATTGCTGCAGTGGGGTTTTGTGTGTTGTGGGTTTATTTTTCTTTGCCCTGTGAGGATGCTTATAAACTTTTAAATGATGTTAGTAAACTAGTGATCTGGTTTTACAGTATGTGCATGCCTAAGCACACAGGCTGTCTGTTAAAGTTAATGGCACTACTCATTTTCTGAAGTTACATGCGTGCTCTTTGCTGGATGGTAGCCTCAATCTTTCTGCCCAGTGGAACCAGGAAAATGTTGTGGGGTGAGAGGGACAGCCGCAATCTGGCATCTGTGTAGCACCAGATGTGGGCCCTCTGTGTCGTCAGGGTTAAACAATAAAATGGAAGTCTTTGTTTAAAGTAGAAAGAGAAAGAACTTTAAAAGTACCTAGCATCTTTTGAAAGCAGTTGTAGATAGCCTCACTTACAAGTTAGCAGTATTTTACAAGTTTCCTGCCTTCTCTGAGCATAGGATTTTCTGAGGCTTAAAAAACAAGCTGTGAGAGATGGAGGAAGGAAGCATGAGAAATATAGGTACATTGTTTTAAAGACAGCATTGTATTTTTAAGCTTAATTAAACTCAGAATTTTATGTCATTGTTCAGCTAGAAACAATATAAGAACAACTAACATATGTTCCAGTTTAATGAGGTTTCCTTTGAAAACTATTTTGTGTGAGCTTAAGACAACCGTGCATTTTCTAGTCAAGAAATAAATGAACCGTCTTTCACTTGGATTCATTATCCTGCAGATCACTGCAACTGGTGGGAAGAAACAAGGCACCAGTGTACTTTCTAACCGGCCAAAAAAACTCTGAATCAATTAATTTTTTTAGGCTATGCTTTGTTGATTTTCTCATTATCGGTGGCATGCTAGGGTTTATTCGTTTAAATTAACATGCAAATTTTACTTTTTATCTTTTAAAAGTAGTTTGAGTTCAAATAGTTCAAAGAACAACGTTCATTGTAGTGAATTCTGGCCAGTCTTTGTTTAGGCCCATCTGTAAAGAAACCAGCACATACCTCTGTGTCCTGAAACCTCTTATTTGAGAGGAATTAATGATTACTAGATCTTCTTTGTTTAGAACAAATAAAAGCCCTACCCCAAAGGCTACACAGCAGCTACTTGCTTACTGATTTGAGGGAAGAAATGTCAATGGAGGGGTATTAAAATATTTCTTGAAACTATTGCTGCTGTTTACAGAAATATTTTGTTTGAACCATTTTTTTCTCTTTAGAACACAGTTGGTTTAAATGTTTCAAACAAGTGTTTTAGTTTGGACAGATCTGATATTTACCTCAATTGTTGTTTTTTTCTCTGATCACCACTGACATGATCACACAGCCCTGATTTTTCCTTGCAAATTAATTGCTATTAAGCATGAATTAAAGGGACTTTGATTTTTTTTTTTTTCTGCCTGGATATGCTCTTTATCAGAACTTGAATGACTAACTTGCACCTACTATTTTTCTTGCCTTCTGAAGAAAAAGTATTTGGCAGTCCCAGAAATGGAATTAACTGATTAGTCCTAGGAACTAATTAATGAAGCACAGACTTTGGTGGTGGTAGCAGTCGTATGTGTCTCAACCCACCTCTGTCTTTGGCCTTACCACTGTTTGGAGAAGGTAGTTGTCTCTTTGGCTTTCCCGTTCATGGCTTCTTTAGCAAGTTTGCCAGCTGATTTGCCATTTATTTCCAAGTTTGATGATGATTTTTGTGATGTTAGCACTTGTACATGGGGATTTAATTGTAGTGAGTTCAGCAATCTTGTTTCAAATGGGTTTTTGAGCTCTCCTGCTACCTCACAGAGATGTTTGGCAACCTATGACATGGACTCAATTTAAACTCTCCATTTATATATCCCCCAAGGGTTGAAAGAAAACAACAAGGATACCTCTCAAAGGAATCAAATACAGAACCAGCGTTCCGTGTGTGATTGCATTACTGTTTGTAGAATAGCCAGGCACTGCAAACAGCCTTTTCCACTGAGCACAATGTTGGCTGAAACACAGGTTAGGGAACTGAACAGGCAATTTGCAATCAATGGAAAAAAGTAGGATACTAAGCTTCAGTGAGCACTCAGATGATTATGGATCAATTGTGCAGAGAATTTGAGGAAACTTAAACCAGCTTTTAGCACGTTGGCTGTTTACACAGAGTTTAAGGCAGTGGATAAGCTGTTGACGACTTTTGCAGATCACATTAGGCCTTGTATCCGTCCAAGTCTTTTTTGCCTTACTGCAGGGATCAATACAAAGGTGTTTGTGTCTTCTGTAGCACTAATCTTGAAACTGGGAGAGTGTGTGTGTAACGGAGGGAGTGGGTCTGCTGCTGCCCTCGTACAGGATGGGGCAAGCCTTAAGTGGTAACGCAGGTCTGTTGCAAATGGATGTAGCCAGAGCAGAACTCTGACTATTTATCCTTTGAGCTACCTAGTAGATTCTGGTTCTCTGAGAAATGAGGAGGGCAGGTAAGTGCTACTACTGTTGTAATTCGGTTTTTGGGTTTTTTTTGTCAGCCTTGGATTTAAGACAGCAGTGACCTGAGCTTTGTATTGGAAATATCTGATCTATTGCAATAAGGGTTAATTTACACCTTACAATTTAATTAGCATGTGATTATCAACTCACTTAAATCAGGAGTGTATTCCTTAAAAAATATGTGAGAAACCACAAATCCTTCCTTGGAACCTTATGGAGAATTTCCTAAATTGCATAATCCTACTGATCATTTTCAGTGAAGATCCTCTACAACCAATAGCAATATTGGGTTTCTTCTGAGAATATGCATCATGTTACAGATGGGAAAGGTTTTTGGTTCGTTGGTTTTTAAGCAGCTGGTTTGTTATTGTTGGTTGCTTTTCTCTGTAGTCTTGTGCTATGGCAACTTTGGATACATAATGCCTGTGGGATTTTTTTGGTCAAAATGCTAACATGCCAGAATACATCCATATTTCTATTTGCAGGGCTTTTGGCCTGTCATGAACCCACAACTCTGTGGTGTTGGGAATGACAGTGCACATAACTGGCACTTAAAACCTTCTGAAAAAGGAGAGACAAAATGTCCCCCAAATACTCTTTTTATTAAACGCCCTTCTCATAGGAAACAACAAAGCATTTTTCATTGCCTTTTAAATATGTGTAGACTTAGTCTAGAACTTGGGCTTTTTCTGCTCAGCTGGACCACAGAGGTCTACATCTGTATCACCAGTAACAGCATACAGCTTCATGTTGGTCATCACAGTAATGATGGTCAAGAAAGTTTGTTTCTGAAGAGTAATTTAGTCCTGCTGTGGATATAATACCTTATGATACATAAATGACTAATATGTTCACCTGCTGTTCTTCCTGGCAGACTGACCCCACAGCCCAGCCAGTTTTTCCTTCCATTAAGAAGTTCCTGCCTGCATGCCTGACTTTTATTACCGTTATATTGTAAAACAACATGGGTGAGCCTAGAGAACAGTGAAATACAGTAATTGTGGGAAACCCTTATTCAGTACCCCAGGATTTAAACTGATTTCAACTGTCAATATTTTTTTGTTCCCTGTCAAATTCTGATCGTCTCCTTACTAGCACTGAACAGTGATTTTCCCTGTTCCTTTGAGGCTAAGTTTCCAAATGTTTCAGGCTTGTTTGTAACATCTAAGAGCAAGTATCTAAAGAACCACTTCTGCCTAGATTACAATAGCTAGTCATTTGGACAAAATACATTTGTGCATATATACAGATAACCTGCATGTATGTAAGTAGTTGTTGGTTTTCAGTGAACATTTAATAAACCTATGTGCCTGGATTACATTGTGACATTTTTTTAGTTGACGGAAGTTCATGACTGTTCTTCATGTGAGCAAATTTTGTATGGGATTCACTCTTTATTAAGATACCGTACTTGCTTCTCCACTGCCTTGCACCTTCTGTTGTTTTATGCTTGCATAGGATGAGTATCAAATGGTATCAGTGCAAAACAGTGTAGGCAATGGCAGGAGAATGGACGAAAGCAATATTCAAGACAAGCATGGCCCTAATTGTTTCTTGCAATAGTATCATGCTCATAAATAAATGTAATAAATCTGCCTTCTGCTAAACAAAACAAAGGAATTAATTTCTTTCTTGGGATATACACATGATGGATCACATCTTGAGGCTTCTGATGCTGCAACAAACTAGTGATTTATAGTTTGTCATCTTTAATTAAGAGTTCCAAGTAGAGAAGTTTATTACTCTTACATAGCACCATGGCAGTAAAGCAACACCTGTACACGGTGGTTGTACAAGTCTATGACTGAGATTCACAGTTAGCACAAATAAGCTGAAAATCTAGCTCATAACTCTGAGGTTTTTTTATTGCCTTCAGATTGAGCTTGTTTTCTTTGACTGTAGAATGCCAAGATCAAATTAATGTCCTTGTATTATATAGTTCTAAAACTTCTTGACACAAACCCACATTTTTGCCCGCC
>JANZLQ010000050.1:8514827-8537966 GCA_026212715.1 Elanus axillaris | reverse complement strand
AGTAAATTGGGAAAATGCTTTAGGAATTCAGGTTTCTGTAAGATCAAGTTTTCCTATCTCTGTTATCTGTAGTCTGTATCTTCAGATATGCATGTGATTTTCTTAATTGTTCTGACTGTGTTTCCACAAGTACCTAGGTGAAATAGGTAAAGTTGATTTGTATTGGTATACGACTCTCTGCAGCTACAAATCCAGACTTGAGCGTATGAATTTAAAAATCAGGATATTTTGTTGGTTTTCTCTGGCATCTTTTTAAAAATACATTGTCTTGCAGTCCTTTTTCTTCATGAGGTATCAGCCTTTTTAAATCCTGTTTGACTAATCATAACAATAATTTTAAAAGATTGTTAGCAGCTAGAAAATGACACTCATCTCTGTCAATCCTTCAATTAAAAGCCTTCAGGTACCTCACAAAACAGTTTGTAGGTTTTCATGTTGTTATTGATTTTCTTTGTTCCTGGTCTCGTATTCTTTTGTTTCTTAAGGTCACACAAAACCCGGTTTGACTTAAAATAGGAAAACAGTGGGATCATGAAGGAAAAAGGTACAAGGAGAATGCTGCATAATGGAAGTGTTTTAAGTGAGTGATGGCTTTTGATGGGACTGAAATTTATTTCCAGATTAGTAGGATAGCATACTGTTACTTTGATTTCATTATGTTTTCACAGCTTGCTACTATTCTTTATTCAGACTAAACATTAAAAATACCACTGTTTCAAAATGTTTACATTTTCCCTTGCATCCAGCATAAAATGAAATCCTTTTCATGCCTAATAAAATGGATCGATATTTTCTTTTGATTATATAAAGTGTTTGTCAGTGGAATCAGGTGTAAATATGAATTTATGACTAGGGAAAAATCTAATGTGCTTTCTGGAAATACCAAATTTTCACTTTCCAGGAAGAATCAATTATTGGTCTCTCATTTATTGAGTGGTTGAATAGATTTGTTTGGACTGTGTGTGACATTCAGCCACGATTATTCAGATTGGTTCCCACTCTTGCAAACTGCTAGCTTATTTTCTGCTCTTGAGGAGCAGCCGGAACTGAGGATTTAAGAACAGCATTAAATTATACTTTTAATTTAAGGGAGAATTCTGATGTTCTGACTATTTTTTTACACTTTTTAAAATGTCATTGTCATAACAAATACCTGACTTCACCCTGAGATTTTGTAAGGGTTTCCTGTGGCCGTCAGTAATTAATATTACTGCGCAGCAGAGGAGAGATCAGTTACACCATCTTGTTGGAGAGGCAAAAGCCAACATTTTGTTCCCATTTTAAAGGGGGGAGAGGGCAGGGTAGGAACGCAGACCATGAGATAGAAGAGCTTAGTATTACTTCTGTAGTTGTAAGGCAATGGTGTAAACAAAATGGCAAAATCAGCTTGCAAACACTGAGCCTGCTCTTCCTCTGTATACAGTGCAAAGTGGGTAGTCTTGTGGGTTTTTTTGTGTCTCCCCCCTGCCTCCCTTCATGTGCCTGCTGGGTTAGGATTTTAAACGGTAACATCCTGTAAGTACAGAATCACAGAATGGCAGAGGTTAGAAAGCACCTCTGGAGCTCATCTGGTCCAACTCAAGACGGTCTCTCTCATCTTAAGCCACATAAAGCAAAGCTCTCTGATTCACAAATAATTTTGATTAATTCAGGTCTGGCTTTGAGGATTTCTAGGTTCTGACTTCATATCAAAGCCATGTAAACTCAGTTTTACCTTGGCGTTCTCGAGCAGGGAAACTCAAGGAGAAATTCAAGCACGCGACTCCCTGTGATCACACTTACTGATCCCCAGCCTGGCTTTCCAAATTCCTGGGGAATACAGAGGGCACCTCGGAGAGCTTCTGCCTTGCTTCATGGTGAGACTCTAAGAAGTTTTATCAACCAAAGGGTTTACCTGGAAAATAAAGTCCTTTGGAGTAAGGCTGCAGCTTGGGTTTTTTTTTTGCATTGACAGCTCCAAAAAGCTAATGGTTTTTCTGTTATGAGTTCTGCCCAGTGCTGATGTTTTGAATGGTCTTTGGTAGGGCTTGTGAAAGGTGCAGGAGCAAGAAGAACCAGACTATCTATAAGTGAGCTGAGCAAAGTCAGGGGGCAGAGACCATCATGTTTATTATGAGAGAAATTGAATTCAGAGTTGCTTTCGAAGTCTCAGTAGAGCACTTTTCTTCAGCGAAGTGCTTATTCAAGTTCAATTTGAAATATTTTGCAGGAAGCTTTTTCTAAAAAACCTTTTGATAGCTAACAGTCATTATATTAGCATTGACATTTAATGGAAGCCTGTGTCTAAAATATGTATATGAAAGAGTGACTGTTAGATTCAATATATGAAAAAGGCCTTTCAATAGGATTTGGGACAGAACCAAGTGTCAGCATTTTGCAGTGATTAAAAGTGAATTTATATATTTGCCATCTCTTGGGGGCTGTTATAGCTCTTGCAGCAGCACTGACTGTCACCACTGGGAGTGAAAAATTTCACTTTATAAGAAGTCTATTTTTTGCTTGATACTCTTGAATAATGTTACGTACTAATTACTCTCAGTGGCGATGACAAGTGCAATGGCTGTATGCTTGTGCCCTGTTTGTGTGTCTGTGCTCATGGTGCTGTTCTGAGCCTCCTGCAAGTTGTTCGGGCTTCCCTTTTTATTAGTTATTTTTTGACTGAAAAACTGTGAAACTGTAGGGGCCTGTGTTATGGCTAGGTGCAGAATACAAACTGGATAGTGACAGTTTCTTGAAGAGGCAACTGCATAAAGGGCTGGGACCTTCCTAATTTATTTATTAGCCTTCCTATAGCCAAAATGACACCTGGGGATTGCCGTGTTGGATCGAGATGGGCCCCCTCTCTTCCAGGGGCTCTTCCTATGAGGGGACAGACACCGGTCATTTTTGTAGGAAGAGTCTGCGTTAAGGAAATTATGTAAACCTTTCAGCCAGTAGAGATTGGCCAAACTCTGCTGAAGGTGGTGCAGGTCTGCTGAGGGGCTGCCATGGGCAGTGCTGCTCTGCTGGGCAGGGTCCCTGCTCCCCTGGTTCGGCGTGGGCCTGCGGCAGAGCCCTACAGGGGCTGGGGGGGGGGGACGCGCGGTGGCCTGCCTGCAGAAGGAGGGAGCAACCTGTGTAGCACCAGGAAAGATGGAAAATGGATCGACAGGTCTGCGTCGAGACCCAGCTAGAGCTGGTGTCGTAGACAGAAAACGGGCTTTTACAGCTACAGGACCCTCTTTGAAGATGCAGGATTGCCAGGGAGAGGAGGATCTTCCTGACCAAATGGGGCGAGAGCATCTTTGCCAGCAGGCTGGCCAGCCTGGTGAGGAGAGCTCAAATAAGGAACAACATGGGAAAGTAAGGATACCTAAAATACACGTACATAAAGGCGTGCAGCTTGGGAAACGACCAGGAGGAACATCAACTCTGCTTGTGGTCACAGAACCTACAGTCAAGCTGCATTAAGCGCAGAACAAGGGGAGTGGTTATCCCCCTTCGCTCATCACTCCTCGGGCTCTATCTAGACTACCGCATGCAGCTTTGGAGCACCCCTCTCCCCAGTGCGAGAAAGACATTCAGCAGAGGCCCCCCCGATGGTCAGGGTGGGAGCGCTTGCCCCGTGGGGAGAGGCTGAGGGACCAGGGCTGGTCCAGCCTGGAGCAGGGACAGCTTCGGGAGCACCTCGCAGCAGCCCTGCACGCTTGCGGGGAGGTTATCGAGGAGAAGAACCAGCCCTGCATGGGCAGGAGGCGAAAGACAACTCGCAGAAGGGGAAATAAGAGGTGAAGGCCAGCAGCGGGGCAGGCTGCCCTCGCTTGGGTACGTTTTCCTCAGCAAAAAATGGAGAAGCAGCAATTTATCACATTTCTACCTTGGCGATCTAAGGAGAGCCAGGAAGGTACCTCGCTGATCCGGTCTTCGTGTGGGTATCAAACGTGCAGTGTCACCTGGCGGACTTTGAGGGATAGCATCACAAATGCTTTATGCTTCAGGTACAGAATTGCCAGCGAGCGTAATGCTGGTCTTTCTGAGGCCATGTCGTTTCCACTCACAAATCCAGCGGATGTGCTGGCCTTTGTTAATACCTTAGCAGTATTCCAGTTTTCTGTTTTAGAAGGAGGACTGTAGGTGTCCATATGCTAGTAGAAGTCCATGGAAACGGGTTCAGCGTAGGACTCCCTGCAATTTTAATTTGGTTACTAAAGCTGGTCTTTCGTGTTTGTTAACTGTAACTGTAGAATGTAGGAATTAATTTGGCTCAAATAATAGCTGAATCTGCATATGCAGAGACTTTACCTTTCAAAAGAAAATGTTTTTATTTTTCAGTAAATGACACCTATATTCCTGTTCTGGAAACAGTGCCTTGATCACACACTTCACACACTTAGCATGTTGTAAATTATTTAAACAAATCCATTTTAACATTAGAGATGTGAGAGTTGTAAGTAAAACAAAACTTCAATTGACAGACCCTGTCAGTCTGGCCTTAGGCCTCTGCTTACAGCTCTGATTTAAACCTGTGATGTTTCAGCTCAATTTGTAGAAGCTCTGCAGGATGTTCAAAATAAGAGATTGTAGGATGGACATCACAGACTTCTCCAACCATATCCAGTCCTCCCACAGTACTTTTTGCTCTTCTGAAGTATAAATTCAAACTCATTTCCTCCTTTCAGAGGAATGGAGACTTCAGAAACAGCTTCTACCTTGCTTGGAAATAACAAATAAAATTTGCTGCTGCTCTGCACATCCTGATGAATCCACCTGGGATGTTTTGGGTTACACCAGCCAGTGAGCCAGGGGATGCAATCAAGGTTCATCTGGTTTCCTTGTAGGAAAGTTAGTGTAACAGAATGCTGATTCAAAGAATCTCCAAAAGGTGGTGCATTGTTTCTCTGGTGAAAATTTTTCTGTATATTCGAATGTATTTCTCTACGGTACAACATCAGTTGTTGCAGACCTATGCCTTGAAGTCCACAGTAGTTTGAATAGGCCTTGGGATGTTTCCTGCGGCTGTATGACTTTTCCTTGATCTTTGCAGAGATTTAGTTGCTAATTGCCTACTTGAAGATAGAGTTAGGTATTTGATACTGTGGAAAAAAATCTGAAGCAGACTTACGGAATATTTCAGCCCTCTTTTTATATAGCTTGCACTTGACAGTATTTTTCCTGATTTGTCAGAAGAATTCATTCTGTATTTTTCCACTTCTTGTGACTGTCTTATAAGACATGTCTTATATGTGGTAACTTGCTGTACTCTGCCTAGAGTTATGTATCGGTGAGTAAAGGGATTCACACAGTGGTTCACACATCATTTCTTTTATAAATCTATTTTGGGTTTAGACTGGGTTTGTATTTTTATTTTTGGTATGAAAGCTGCCTATCCATGCATAGGCAGTTTACACATATACTGTACCTAGCTTAGGGAAAAGGACCTTAGGGACCAGCTTATGATACTCAGCTTTTTACTGTGCTGGAACATAGGAAATGCCACATGCAGTAAGGTCGCTGTTTTACTTGTAAGATGGTCTTTTCATTAGACTACAACACATGGCTAAGGAATTAAAAGCTGGAGCGTAGAGTCTGAATAGCTGAAGCTCCAGTGAACACAGCGGGCAAGAGGCTAAAGAGCTGCTTTGGGCCTCTTATCTTCCACCCTGCATAGACACCCCTGGAGATAAAAGAGTTTTGTCAGATCTTCAGTAATTCTGTCTTCCACATTGCAGGGTTGTATCTGGTAAATGCAATATAAAGGATTTGGGGGGACAAAAAAAAGCTGATGATGCAATGAGAATGTTAGAAGACTTGATGAAAAGTAAGCCCAACCTTTGTGTAGTCAAAATGCTTTAAAATCGTCATTCCCCAAAAGAATTTGAACTTTGTGAAAGTATTTTGCATTCACTTGTTTAAACATTTATACTATTCTATTTGAACGCTTGAACATGCAACCACCTAAGTGTTATGCATGAGATTTTTTAATATTTTTTTTGCTAGCTAAAGCTTGATGCAAATGTAGTTTAAATGTTTGAATCAATATCTAAAATAAGCGTATTGCAAGAGTTTGCTATCTCATTTTGATTGTTCAGCCATCTTGTTGTTTTACTTAGTGGGCTGAAGATGTTTTTAGTCTGAACATGAACAGGGATATGTACCTTGCTGAACTGGGTGAGTGTCTTGAGTGTCTTCACTTTAAGACTGCTGACATGTTAAGCATGTTCTTGAATAACGGCAATTGTGGCAAAATCTGGACCAACTTTTGGTCTCTGATCAATTTTTTTTTTTTTTTTTACCTGTGCAGCTGGACAGGGCAAAGAGCAAAGATGATCTTCAGTTTCAAAGATGATAGCAATTTGCCTGATAAAGAAAGTGAGGAAAATGAAATATGTCATACCGGGGCATATAAAGACCTCTAGATAACTACCTTTGGATGGTAAAATGCAATATTTCTTACATGGGAATAGCTTGATGGCTTTGGTGTAGGTCACTACTCTTCGTTTGGAGATGGAGCTCTGAGAGCATGAGCACCACACAGACTTTGCTCACAAGCCCTGCCCTGACAAGGTAGATCTAGAAATCTAGTGCCGTATTTTAAATCATCTGAAATGTTTATGTATGAGTAAAAACAACTGAGTTAGTTGTATTGATTTGTGACTGAGTCATTTAACTATTGATTTAATATCATATTGGCAAGTAAACACACCTTGTGTTGCAGAATTATATGCCCGTTAGTCAGCTCTGTTTGTCACTACTGACTGATCTGGTTTTTCCTTTCTAACGGAAACTAAATCTCTAGCTGGCAAGGGCTGGAAAATTATTTCCGTTGCTACCTTGAATTTTCTGTTATCTCTGATGTGACACTTGCTGTTGGCCTCATTCTTGCCATGCAGCCGCACGCCAGGAGGCAGTGCAGTTGGTGTCACAAGTTTTACTTGGCCAGCAAAGTGCAGAATAGTTTCAAAACTTCAGAATTTAACAACTGCCCTTGCATGTTTCAAATTACCACAAAACTGGTATTTAATAGGGAATTTAAAAAATATATTATTTAGCCCAGTTACCTATTTTTAAGGAAGCTGGATGTCTTTTAGGAAAATACAGTGTTTGGTACTAGAGGCATTTTTTCAATGAAGGTTTTGTAAAACACAGGTGTGGTTTTTGAAGGACAAGTTTGGCTTTTTCTCCCCTTTTTTAGAAACTTAATAAAGATATTTGATTCAAATAGCTAGACTTCTAGAAATGAAGCAAAGAAGATTTTTATTATGATAAACATAATTTTAAAAGTGCAAGGTTGTCATATTTTGAGAATATATGTAAATACAGAATGGTTGAAGGCTTTAAGTTTAGCTCAAGGTATATCTTCTAACTAAAGTGCAGTTGAGTTGGTAACTGGTGGGTATGCAGTAGCAATCTAAAGCAGGTTTTGATAGTTTCATGTAAATATTTAATTCTGAATTTGTTCTCCTCCAGCTGTGATGAAGATGTGAGGAGCTGAGCAGCAATTACTGCAGTTGATATCAAATTAATCACTAATGTAGGACAGACAAAGTGAAAATTGCACTTTCAGCACTTTCTCTCTGGACTTACAGATACCCTTCAATTGCTGCTACAGTCAGTTAGTTAAATATGTTCCCCTTTGCAGTGCTGGATTTTCCACTGGCTTGAAACAGGCACGAGCTATAGAGTCTATAGAGTCGCTGCTCACTGGTGAGGGATGCAGAGCTTGCAAAAAATTCAGCTTGGCTTTTAGAGCAGGACTGTGAAGTTAACCTTTTCTTGCCTCTGGCAGAGAGGCAAAAAGAGTGAGTGCAGTTTTCTGCTTCTGAAAATAAAACATATATAGCTATTCTTTGTGATAATAACTGTTTAGGGCAGTTGGTTTTGACCTTATTCATTTATCGAACTAGGAAGAATCAAATTCTACAGCCAAGAGCATTTAAAAAAAATTTCATTTCTATTGGTAGTTGAGCATACACAGGTAACTTGCCTCTGAGGGAACCCTTACTGCCTGTGTATAAGTTGGGAAGTAGGGAAGTAGTGGAGCTCATTTTCAGCGGGCCTTGAAGGCAAAAAATCTGGCACAGAGGATCCAGTCCCCATGCTGCACGTGTAGGGAGTTTACCTGAGATTATTCTAGTCTGACCCTGTGGGTTGAGCACCCATAAGCAGTTGGTGCACCTCTGGTTTGACTTCACCTGAAAGGAACCCAGCTCATGTGCTCTATGACCACTTCAGGAATTGAACCAAAGCATAGAAAGTGGGGATGACCGGTCTGTCCTGTTCAAAAGTGAATTCCTGGTATGACCTCCGTGGTGACATTGACTTGGTGTAGCAGAGTGTTGTCCAGGGGCATGTCAGCTGCTGCCTGAAAACTTGGTCTGGAGAGGGAGATGGAAAGCAAACAGGTATTTCTATGAACCTTCATCTTCATAGAGTCTTTCCTGTGACACTGCATGAGTCTCACCTTCTCTCCCTCCTTATTTTCATACTTTTATTTGAGCACCTCTTAAAAATTGGGTTGGTGCGTATGGAATGGTCAAGGGTTTCCAGGGTTCATTCAGGCTTTCTTGTGATAGTTAGGATAGCACTGAAGCTCCTGAGGCCGAGTGGTCTGGAAAGATCTGCTTTTGTGAGAAATTGATTTTTTTAAGTTTGAATGTTTTCAGCACAACTTGAAACCACTTGGTTTTTAAATCCATGGTTTTGCATTGCAACATTACATTTTTAGCTTATTATTTTTAATTGAAGCCAAGTGCTGACTTCAGGATGAAAAAAGTTACATTAGAGCTGACTTGGTGGGAGGAATCACTGAAAAACTGAAATCTTTGCACAAAAAAGAAAATTCTGTCAAATGGCTGATTGGTTGTCTTGGTTACTTTTGGGGTTTTTTTTGTTTGTTTGGTTTGGGGTTTTTTGTTTTTGTTATTAGAAAAAAAGTGATTGGGAAGGGGAAGTGGCCAGAGAGAAGTTTCTGCTAATTCTGCTTTTTTTTAAAGTCCCTAAACCCTTCCGCAAAAGGAAAAAAGCTGGTGTCTTATTGTGCTGGATATTCTAGGGTCTGCCTGACAGGCAGTGAGAAGTCATTTGATGATCAGCGAGTTGCTTTTGAAGTGCTAGAATCTGGCTGATTAATAGCTAGGACCATTTTCAGTGATGTGTAACTTCACTGAGGTGTAAGAGGGATAAATATTTCATAACGGGGTGATGTCTCAGATTTGTGTTTCTTGGTTTTAAGACTGCTGTCCCATCCACCGAGAAATCATTTTAATTCATGGTCTTTAAGAACTGCTTGCTGAGATATCTTTGTGCAAGTGTTTGCTTTTAATCTGTTCTACCTGAATCAGCCTGGAGGAAGTTGGCAGATGTTAATAGAGTGATTATGCTCCCTTCCTTTTTGCTTGGTGCTGGGAGTGGGAAGAGAGCTGGCTTTGATGTGGTGTTTTCTAAATGAAGCAGTTTAGAGAATTCATGAGAGCTGGTAGAAGAGACAGGTGATGAAAAACAAACGGGACAGTAAGGGGCAATGGTAGCTGTGGAACTAGAAATTAATCTGCTACTATTATTTATTTTACCTAGTCTTGGACCAATAAACTGTTGTCTGTACCATACTTAATACTTTTATAATGATGTTGCAGAAGGTTAGTGATGGTCTCTCACACTACAAAAGGAATTGACAAATTAACCGCAAGTCTTGACTCCTCCTGAACTGGCTATCTGCACATCTGATGGATGAAAGCATGTGTCCAATTAGCTAACATTCTGGTTTGGGGTTGTTTGGTTTTTGATTGTTTTTTTTTTTTTTTTTTTCCTTTTATGAGATACTGCTTACCATACTACATGACAGAATTACCTGCTTGGGATGCCTGGGAGGTACAGATTAATCAGGATCATTTTTCCTCTCCTCAGTTATGCCTTCAGGAGTATTTGACAGTTGACAATGGTTACAGATTATTCAGAATAGTTTTGAGCAAATTAAATTACAAAAGCTACGTCTTTCTGATTAGTAATTACAATCTATTTAAGACATAACAGAACTAGGAAAATATTTTTTTTTCAGTCCTGCACTTTAGGAAGGGTACAGTAGTGGATGAAATGCTCATCACCATCCCACATAGCGCACTTCCTGATTAAAAGCTTCTAGTGTATTTCTGCTTGTTTGTGAATTGGGAGTCACCAAGAGGATAACCCAATACTCTGATGAGGTTTAATTGTTGGCCAGACCACTCCTATGCAGTGAAACCAAATCCTTAAGTGCCAAAATCTTATATATTTCTGTGTGGTTTTGGAGATAGTCTTGCCCTGCACACCAGTGCTTTCAGAGGTTTTCAAGAATGTTTCTTTATTTTCTTGTTGTCCAGGATATCTGGAGAAGAGGTGTTCTTGATTTTTCTTTGCGGGTCCAGGGCATGGATTATATGGGTCTATTTGGAAGTGTTTAGATAGGAAGAGAGAGAGCAGCCATAGCAGATAGCAGGAAAATGGTTTTTGTCTCTGCTTTATCACCTGGGCTGTGTTGGTTGACTAGACAGTTCCTTGCTTCATGTTGGTGTTTGGGCAGACATTTCCGAGAGGTGGGCGAGATAAGGATAAAATAGAGAAGACCAAATAGAATCTGAAATCATTGTATGTGTGTCTAAGTAGAAACAACCTTGCCTTTTTTTTAAAGGTGGATGGTTGCACTCGGGAAACCTCCCATATCTCTTTCTTTTCTTGGCCAGGTAGTAATGTTCAAGTCCCTGAAACAAGCTACTTCCTGGCACAGGAGTTGACACACTGTATGTATCTTGGAAGCAGTAATTTTACTTAGCATTATCTTAAAAGGACTAAATGCATAGTAGTATTTTGTCAGTTTTCTTACTGTATAAATTATAGCCTTTTGTAAGGCTTCAGAAACAACAAAAAATGATTTTAATCAGATTGGCAGATTAGTTGTTTTCACTGCTCTTCAGGATATTGATATATTTAACCCCCCTCCACACCCTCAGTGTGTCATTTGGAAACAAGAAAATCTTCAAGTCATTGTTTCTCTTCCTCCAAATCTCAGCTGTGCAGCCTGCAGAAGCTGTTCTGCATCAATGAACTTGGGGGGGAGTGGTAGGTAAAATAGTTCCAAATTTCCAACAAACTAATTTAGCAGTGATTAAAAACAATTTACAGACTTGTGAGTGCTCCCTTGGCAACACTCACTGACGTTGCATCTAGGTCAGGTAGTGCCGGCTTCACATGGGAGAACTTGCTGCCTGTGTCTCATCTGAACTTTCAGTTTTGCTGATGTAAAGTCAAAAAGCAGGCTAACTTCATTGTTCCATTCAAATCTGAGCCTTTATTAACCATTTTTATAGCATTTTTCCTTATTCAAATTGTATTTTCTTTTTATTATCCAGCGAGCTTCTCAGTTTTCGTTCAAACTGTCTGAATATGTGGGAGTATGCGCATTGGCAGAATGTGTAACATCAGTAAATCCTTGCAAATGCTTTTGCAAGATCTGTAGATGCACTTCTAGATTTCTTCTCTCCCTCCCTAACTTTTAGGAAGTGTGGGAATCAACTTCTTTCCTGATCTCTTCATCTGGAAGATGGGTTGTATGATTTTGTTAACTGTAAGCTGAATGAGAGGTTTTGGCTGTTTTTTGACCAGTCATTTTTTAGGATTGTTAACTTGTCATCATTTATGAGATCAAGCTCTGTGTTATTCTTCTCAATTTGTAATACAAAGGGGTGGAGGAAAGAGGAAGCTGCCTAAGTAATTGATGATTTTAAAGATTCCACAAGAATTTATAGATTGCTTGAAGCCAGTGGCTCAAGCTTTTTGGCATTCAGTCCATCAGTCCTGCATCTTTCTACGTGCAGAGGCTAAACGTGAAGCAATTATACATTCCTTGAAATCATAGTGCTCTTGCGGGGGAGGGGAAGTTTGTGGGTTTGGTTTTTTTGTGTTTTTTGGGTTTTTTTTGTTTGTTTTTTTTTTTTTAACTGAATTGAACATTTTCGGATCACAACATTGTTTTTCCTGCTGGGAGGAATAATTCACACATAAGCCTCTGTCCTATTTTCATTCTAAGATATGAAGTACTAAACAATTAGATATGCAAAGGCCTGTTTCTTTTGTTCAGCTCAGCAGCACGTTGGTCTGCAGGCAGCTCTGCTGATTCAAATGGATTTGTTTCTGAATAATGTTAGTAGAGTTAGAGCATATTTATAAGGTCATGTTTGATTCTGATGAGGCTACAGCTGTGGGAAAGTGTTCCAAACATCTACGAGTTCCAGAACACGGCCTTATTACAAATGGGCAATTATGCAAATATGAATGTGGTCTTCCATGGCTGGAGATGTCTTCCTTCAGTACTGAAACTAAACATTTTACTGTTATACCCCCTTAGATCAAGGTGGTGTGCAGAGAATGCTCTGCTTGCCTATCATCTGCTTGAGCAATGGACTGTTCTTGCATTTATTTCAAAATTCTAATCTGTGGGTTTGTATGTAAAATTTCAGTAGAACCAAGATTCTTTTTATTGGTTATCTCTGATGGGCCTTTTACAAGTAGCTCATGAGCATCACCCTAGAACACAAAACCAGTGGCCTAGGATATAAAAACCTCATTGCTTGTCACTGAAGTAGAAGTATTTCTAGAGAGGAAGGTGATGGGTTTACGCTGAACTGGACACAAAGACTTTTTTTTTTTTTTTTAGGAGTTAAGTTGTCTTGGCCAATTGAATGTGCTAGCAGAATGTTAAATGTGCAGAGTCAAATGATCACATTCATTGACTGAATAATATCATGGATGTTAGTGTATCTTTTGCAAAATAAAAAATGTCATGGGGGCTGATGACAGTAACTTGGGAACCCTGCATCTTTCTGAAAAGCCTCGGTGGGTTTTGTGTGTGTTAAACCATGCAACAGGGTCACTGGCCTAACCATGCTTTTGGCCGAATCCAGACAGACATCTGTGCATGTTATTAATTTTAAGCAGGAAAATGTTTTTGTTATCATGTATGGAAGCAGGAAAAAAAAAAAAGCTCTGCAGAAAATAAGTGACAGCTATTGAATATGTATTACTGTTTCTCCAACTGGAAAAATCCCCTGAACGTTTTCTTCTGAGATCTCCTTGTTCATTGATGTGGAGACACTAGCAAGTCTGTCTTGGGAAATTATGTATTATCAAATGTAGGGCATTCTGTATATGGTGACCCTGCAAACAGACTCTGCAGTGTGACTGCTTGAAATTTGCTGGATAACCATGGTGTGATATGATGCTTGGGAGGTGGTAGTAAATTCCTGTTTTGTTTACGTTGTGTCTATGTCCACTCCTGGGGTAAACTGAAAACAGACCTATTTCTTGACTAGGCTGTTCAATGCCTGGGATACTCAGTTTGGCCCACTGACTAAATTGGTCAAACGATGTGGTTCATGGTCTTCAATAAAACTGTGCCAGAAGATGTCAGTACTATGCTGTTTTACCCCCATCACGGGGCTCAGTCAACAGTCGTGAAAAAAAGCTGTAAGAACTAACATTGGTGTAGTTCTGTCTAGTCTATGTGACTAGAGAGGATGTAAATGAACACCAAATCACTATTTGATCCAAAGTATCAAATGGTCTAGAGGGATTACTTGTCAAGACTTTTTTTCTGTTAGCATCCTTGCTAAGTTGAATTACAAGGTCAGAATAATCACTGCAATTACTTGGTGATTCTGAATGTGAGGATATGTGGGTATATATGGTACTCCTTTGTTGTCATCTTTTTTCATTTAAATCATTTAATCCCCATTAAAGAGAAATTTTTGAAACAGAAAAGTAGATTCTGTGAAATAGGCAAAATCACATTTGAAGCATTGCACCTAAAGGAAGTGACATGCAGAATATTATGCATGTGAAAAGTAGAGTTCTTCCAATATAAAAATACATACAGGTAGAAAAATTTACATTAGCCACAAGTATTGAATTGAACCCATGAATCTGATGAAGCTGCGCTTGGCCCTTTCTTATCGGCACTTCTGTGAATTTCCTATTCCAAATTCCAGCGTGTGGTTAAGATGTCATTTGAAAATGGCTCCTGTATGAGGAAAGATGTCCAAATCCCCTTGTACTTCATGATATGCAACCTTCTAACAATTATGTTTACGTACACTTAACGTATATGTTACCAAATTATGATAGGTAAAGGCTTAGATGTCTGTACTTTTGCAGCTGTTTGATTTGTATGAAAATGGATGAGTTTTGCTTATGATGGTAACAGCTGGTATTGCATGGTATCTGGTGGCCAAGGATATGATTTCAGTTCCTCTCTTTTTTTTAAACTGATGTGGCAGGGAAGAGCTTGTGGAAAAAGTCACAACAGTAAACAAGGTTCTGTAATATACCAAAGAGTATCCCTCACCGTAGCCATAATACAGCTATGTAAGAAATAACACTTGCCTTGTTGTTAAGGGAAAAGTATTGGGAATAGCAGCTAATTACTTTCTAGATCTTAAAAAAAAAAAAAAAAAAGGACATTTGTGACTTCTACTCTGAGATAAAAGTAAAGGCTTTTAAGGAAAGCTGGGCAAGGTGTCTATTTAAGAATTTGTTGCCTGATTGCAGAATGCCTTACTTAGTTAAGACAAAGAATATTAATGAATTGTAGAGAAATCTGGAAGTGCAGCATTTGGTGTATGTTTGGAAACGAATGCGGATTGGAAGTCATTAGGAAGAACGCATCTGTTTATTCTCTGCCCTATTACTGGGTAACAAATTCTTTGCTGAACAGCAGCGGTGAGCTCCTGATGGCCACCGGCAGCTGAGTCTCCATGAAAATGACACTTTCACAGAAATAAGTATTGATTTCATTTTCCTTCTGCTGTAGGGAATCATATAGTGCTTATTGTTTATTATCTCTTTGCTAGCAGAAGTTGGTAGTGGAAGTACTGACACATAAATTGCTGAGTCTGTCAGGAGCCTGGTGAGATACTCTGTAGGATGAGTCTTCCCAAGACTGAAGGCCTCTGGGTGTGGGAACCAGTGCTGTGTACAGTGCTCTGGCAGTTGATTTTTGGTTTTGGTTTTTTTTTTTTCCAAGTTGTAGACAAACATTGCAAAGTTGAATGATGAACTGTCTTAATCCTGACTGCATCTTGACTTTCTCTGACCTGAACTCTTGTTATTTCTGGGAAGTTTACCTTCGTTTTATAAGTCTTCATGCCAGGATCTGCCCTAAGCAGAAGACCTTGCTTCCCTCTGGTTTCTCTGGGAGCTCAACACTAGGTCCTGTGCATAGCAGCTTATTTCCAAAAAAGATCAGTCTCATATTATACTTCTTCTACCTGGACAGATTTGGGTTGGTATGTCAAAAATAGTTGGAAAAAATACAGTTTGTAATACAATTCTTTGCCTCACACAGGAGAAGGCATGCTTCCTGTCAACTGCAGAGGGAGTAGAACATCAGTCTTCATCTCTTTAGATGAGTAAATAGTCAATTACTGCAGAGGTGAGGGACAATTCTTTCTTCTTCATTTGGACCTTTTGTGTGTTGCTGTGAATGTGGGCAGGGAGCAAGATAAATGTCACCTGATTTTTGGTTAGCCATTGGATATGCAGCAAGGGCCGGGGAGTGGGGGGCGTGTGTGTAATCAAAACAGTAACAGCTGGAGAACACGGACTGGAGCTCTGTCTTCCCTGCTAAAGGTCACTTGATCTTGAGGCTGAAGAACTGGTGTCCTGCATGTTCATTACTTTCCAGATAATGACATTTCTTTCTACAGAGGTCTGGTGAGTGTTTTTTCTCCCAGTAGAGTGCTGTCAGAACATTTCCTTAATCAGCTGAAGGACAGGAAGAAATCTGTGAAGCAACCCTAGGGGTTCCTGGGGGAGAAGAGGGGTTGCTGTGACTGCTAGGTGTGCATTACCTTCTAATGAGACAAGAAATACACTGGAAGGAGTAGGTTTTCACAAGAAGTAAACTGACCTAGTGGGCAGGAAGAGAAAGGGTTACATTTTCATAAAGATATTTCTAATGGTAAATCTGTTTTTCTTCATAGAAGAGGAAGTGTCAACCAATACAGTGTTAAATAGGATAAATGTTAGTTGGATGCAAATGCAAACTCAAACCGTTTTTTTAACACTCTACTGAAACTCTGGATTAATGTTTAATTCTGGTGACTAAATCCATTAATACATATATTTCTTACTATCATAGATAAATGAGCTTTTCAGGCAATTTTGTTATTCCCTCAGGGCATGGTTTCCACTTGCCTGAGTATTGCTGTAATTGGGTGATGACACAGTACCCCAGTAGCTATTTTTAAGATATGGTACCTCTGTCACTGGACAATATATTTAGTTTGGCTTCTTTGTTTTTAATTAATGTAAATGAGCTCTTTTGTTTGAAGGAATTGGATGATACTCTTTGGGGATATAAAGTATTTAGTATTATACCCTGCAGGGTAGAACAGATAGACTGAGTTTAGAAGGTACGGAAGATCTTTGCTGCAAAAGGCAGTTCCCACAGTCTTCTATGTCCTCCATTTTCTTGGCTCTCAAAATAATTAAATTTTTATTTTACTAAAATAGAAAGCACCATACTCTCTAATTGGCTTTCAAACAAAAGTTATTGTTTGAAGGTATATCAGACAAAACAAGGGGCACTGGGGAAACTGAACTTCTCTGTTAAAACAGTTTGGCAGGTGAAGTTCACTGAAACCTATAGAGTGGCCGAGTTGATGGTGCAGGCTGCTCTCCATATTCTATGTGATAGCTCATGATGGGAATGGGCACTACTAATGCATGGCTGACATTGGAGGATGCAGTCCGGCTACAGAAAACAAATCTGAAGTTAAAAGAAAATAATCCTTTTTAATTCAGCTACAAAGCTGAGGCTACAATGACTGGATGCGTTTTCCAACAACTGTTTACATAAAGGTTTTTTGCCTGGCAAGAGTTATTGCTCCATTTCTTCCACCTGTTTGTGTGACAGCTATCACTACTATCATTTCCATTGCTCTACTTCATGAGCACACCAGAATGTGAGTCCTTGGGTGAGAAGTACCTTGATTTTCTTCATACCTGCTAGATGCTTAACCTGTGTAGAATCATTCTTAGCACTTGACAACATGAAAGAATAACTTGTCTAGCATTATCTAGAGTATAATATTGGGCAACTATATTTAAAAACAAAGACAGGAAATCCTTGACTTACAGAATGATAAGGTTGAAAGGGACCAATGAAGATCATCGGGCCCTGCTTAAAACAGGGGCTGAAATAGCTTCAAAGTTAAGTGAGGGTGCTTATGGCCTTCTCCTGCCAAATTTGAAATAGCTCCAAAAATGTAGATCTCTAGACCTCTCAGGGAAATCTGTTCCAGTGCTTATCCATACTCACTGTGAACCTTTTTTCCCTTTTACATCTAGCAGTAATTTGCAATGTTGCAAAACTGACTGTTGCTCTCGTCCTTTCACTGTGCTTATTTGAGAAAATTGTGGCTCCATCTTCTCTACAGCCACCCGTGAGGTAGCAGGCAGTAATTTGGTCCCATTAGTCATCTTGTCTTCAGGCTAAAGACAGCCATTTCCCTCAGCCTCTCCTTGTGTATGCCCTGTGCTCCAGTCCCCAGCCGTGTTAGTGTCCCTCCACTGAACCATCTCCAGTTTGTCAGGGTCTGTTTCAAAACGAGAAGCCCCAAACTGGACACTGTTCCAGGTGAGTGTTTGTAGGTGCTGCACAGAGGGAAGACATTACTAACTACTAACCCGCTGGTGGGTTGGCCCTTGTCATGGCCTTGTGTTCAGCTGGTCTGTGGATGCTTGTCTGCAATGAGAAATACAGATTTTTCTTTTCTTCTAGCTTCAGATACTTTTGGTTCTCAACTGGTTGGGGTCCTCTCTTTGTCATTTAGAGCTTGATGAGGGAGATATTGGTGATAATTCCCTTTGACCAGATATAAAGAAACTACATTAGGCCCAGGATTTCTCTCTCAGATGTTTGTTCTTTCTTTCACGAAGATATAATAAGTAGGATGCAAATACAATTAAAAAAATGCTATTTTTTCATGCATATGCTTCTGTTACTGTTCAACTGGAGGTGGAGAGTAAACAAACCTTACTTCTCTCCATGTTACCAAGTTCAGCTTGATTAATACTGGTTTAATGTGCCAGTGGCTGGCTCTCAGCTGTGTTCTCAGTTTTCAATAAGCCTTCCCAACCTCCACCCGTTCGTTTCATTCTTCATTCTTTTAATTTCTGTCAGTTACCTCTTTCTTTTGAAACTGGGGAGATGGCGTTGAAGATAATGAATACAGCTGTGGACCTTATTAACAGCTCCTGAATGTATTTCTTCTTTTCAGTATAATAGTTTGCAGAGGTGTGGAGAAATAAAGAAAAGCTAAAATGGCTAAAAACAGCAGAGGTGTAAACCTCATTGTTTTCACTGAAGGCAATATAAAATATTAATGCTCTTAACTGTGTTGAAAAGGAAACTGCTTTGAGATTTCTTTAAAATGTTAATTTGTTATGCAGTATCTTTATTAAAAAACAAACAGCATAGTCCATCTTCAATAAAATTTTATAATCTATCAAATGCAGACATAGAATCATAAATATTAAGATTCTATGATCTTCAGTAAAAGATTGATAGTATATCAAATGCAGACATACACTGATTAGAGGAAATAAAGATATTCTGTTTCTTAACTAGTTAATAGATTTTATTGCAACTCCATACTAAGTTGCTTCTTGGCACAGATCAGTGTTGCATTAGAAGAAATCTTCATAGTTTTCCTACAGAGGGAAACCATAGTTTCCTAAACTTCAGGAAACCAGGCTTAGGAAACTGTAGGAATTGGTGGGGGAAGAATTAAATGGTTGGATTGACTGTAGGAATGATTGAAAGCTTACATAAAATTTTTCTTCATTCAGTATCAGTTTATCCCTTTCAAAACTTCACCTCCAAAGTAGATTTCTTCTATTTAACAAAACAAAACACAAAATACAGTTTCTTTTTCCAACAAAGAATTTTCACTGCATCTGGAATTTTATATAGTTCTTCTATTCCTTAAAGACCGACGTGTTAACAAATTGTTAAAAAACCATGCAATTGAACTACAGCGATGGATCAGAGCTATGTGCTCATTGTCTTCAGAAAACTGACACTTGGGAAATCATGTTCAAAAAAATTTTTTTTTGCTTTGTGGGCTGACTATAGTTAGGGCCTGATGAAAGGATACGGGGTTTCACAGTTAACTGGTGGCTGCTGCTTAGACCAGAATTAAATGCTATGCTGTTAGAAAGGCTCTTCACCAGCATTTCTTTTTTTTTTTTTGCATCAGGATTTGATGTTCTACTTAGCAGTTTAGGACCCTGCTCATGAAATCTAGTGTTATGGTTTGGGATTTTCCTTCTGTGCCTAGCATACACCTGTGTGCTTGTATACTGTTACTTTTATACACAGTCCTGTTAAGGAAGTGTTACATAAAACAGATGTTAAGAAATTATATTTACCTCTGAGATCTTGAAGTTCGGCTTGATCTGAGTAGAATTATTAGGTAATATTGGGAAGGCATGAAGAGTAGAAATTTCAATAGAGATGGAGACAGAAGTCTGATGGTTGGATATTGGGATTTGGGATACACAGACTCAAGCTCTTGCTCAGCCTCAGTCAAAGATTTTTAGCATAGATTTTCCTGCCTCTGGTGAAGAGATACTGTTTGAACTTTAGTTTCTTACATGCCTGGCCAGGATTTTAGCACTCATGCAAGTTTACAAAATCTCTCCAGTGGCACTATAGGACAAAACCTGACTTTAAGGACTGTCAGGAGACCAAATGGCTTTTAATCAGTTTTCATGAGCAATGGTATTAAGCATGATATTAAATAACTACTTGCTTCCATAAAATGTATGACTGACAGGAATGTTGATAGGACTTTTGACTTAGTCTTATGTGAAAATCATAAGCGAATAAGTTTAAAAGGAGAGAAATAGTCTTGACACTTTGAGAATAAGCTCTTTTTCTATCTTTTTTTTCCCCTTGCATCAGCTGCACTCATTTTTGTTTTAATTCCATTTTCCCTAAATGAAAGAACCCTTTTTTGATCTCAATTTGAAAGAATACAAATAGTAAGTCCAGCAAATGAGGTGTATAAAGGTGTGAATCGGACATAAAATGTCAACTCATAGTTGGCCTTTTTTGTATTTGCAGTTGCCATTGCCAAGGGACTAGGTGACATTCAGCATTGGCTTTGGTGTTACATCATGGCATGCCCCTATGGCAGTATCCCAATGAGGCAGGCAGAGTTTCAGAGCGAGAAGTGCAGAAGCAACTCAGCGGTTTTCATGAGTGGTTTCATGATGTTTTCGTTTGTGTGAAGAGAACACTTTGAAATAGCGTAACCTAAGGCAAGTAAATTAACTGCTAGTGAAAGACTCTCTTCTAGGGCGAGAGTTTTCAGCAGGGGGGGAACATAGAGGAAGGATGCCTCAGTGGCTAGAGTGCTGGCATGAGTCTTGGCGACAGAGGTTCATTCAGCTTCTTTCTCTGAGAGAGACTTCTTATTAAATTGTTCTTTCCTCACTACCTCTGCTGTTTGAAGGGCATTGAAAACAGAAAGCTGAAAGGCCTGTGAAGAGCTCAGACGGTTAGCTATTGAAAGTCACGTTGACAATTCTACAAACAAAATTCTGATTTCTAGTCCCAGCGTTCTGGCAGAGTTCAGAATGGGATGTAGCAAATCGCCCAAGATTCAATGGTGGGCATTTTGGGCAAAAATCATCCACTAGGCTTTATACAAGGGAACGGTGCCACCTAACAGTCTCTAGGTCATACTGTCTTGGACAAATATGGCAATTCCAAAGCGTGTAGCTTTGAAGTGGTGAGCAGGATCATGCTATCCCACCAGGCTTTCAGAATCAATAGTAGGTGCTAAAGTGAAATGCTCCCGAGATGTGCTAAATTCCAACAAACTGGTAAATGCCACATTGTGTTCAGTCTTGTACCAGACAGAGATATACTGCACTACCTTACCTTCAAAACACTAAAGCAAAAATGAGGTTGTTCTCTCTGAAAGTGGTTCTGTGATTAAAAAGAAAAAAAGATAGAAAGGTTGGGAGGGTTGTTTTTAATGTTTTTGTGGGGGAAAATTTGTTTTTACTGTCTCACAGTTGCAAGACTAATGTGCCTCCTAGGAGAAACTGCTTTTCTAGCAGAGCTGGCATGCCACCACCTTTATTGCCTGGAATACCGGTGATTTCACTTGACATACCTATTGAATAAGTGTGTTATATTTCCTGGCAAGCAAGGGTGGCGTGCTTCATATTAGCCATGCTGATGCAATGTCTTCCAGCCAATTCAAGAATATGAAATTTACTTTAAAGAACAGTTAGGTTGTGCACTGTCTTTGACCTTGGTGTTTCCTGAGTGTTGGTTATATCTGTCACTCATTGTATGACCCTCAAATCTGTTTTGCTGAATACATTTGTCATTTAATCATTACTTTAAGAAAGAAAAACTTGCCGACTTAACTTCAACGGAATTATTCTTGAATGTAGCTCAGCTCAACTAGAGATTGTCTCTACAGCTCAGCTTTTTCACTTCCAAAATACATATATATATAGGCATCAGCCATCATCTTCAGTGAGGTTTTTGTCCGATGTGTTTTTGATGTATAATAATGAATGAATGTTACAGAGGAAGCAAGAGGGTTATTTTCCCATTGTTGGCCTACTGCACAGTGTGAGGCATGCTATCGTATGTTGCATTATCCAGTTCCTACCCATGAGTACCTGCATAGTTAGAGTGACTTAGCATTACCCTCTTTTGACCAGCAGATAATAAAGATATTCAGCTGTTTAGGAAAGAGTATCTTATTTGTATTTCAAGAGCATGGTTGATTATTATTTTTCTTTTTAAAGCTCAAAAATCTACTTTTTTTGTTGCCTTGTATCTGATCTCACTAGATTACAGTGGGTTTCCTTATTTGAATGTAAAACCATCTGCTTCTGTACCTAAGTTTATGTGTTATCTACTTTTGTGTATTTTCAGTCCTTATAGTTGCATAGATTGAGATTTCTGTACACCTTGAGCTTGGATTTCAGCAAATTTTATGTATTGATTTACAGCAATGGAAATGTTTATTTTTGTCAGCTAGTCCTTTCTTAAGAGTTTTCTCGAAAAACTTAAAGGTTTTATTCATTGTTAGCTTGTCATGAAAGAAAGAGAACAACATAGCTGCAATTAACCGAGTTCAGGAGAACATTTTACTTGCTTCTTTTGGTTTATTCTGACTGCTCAGAGAGCAGAGGTCTGACAACAGATCTTTGATTAGGTGTCCTACACTTGATGTATGTTTCCTATCTGTCTATTTCTGTTACAGAAAACTATCAGCCCTGCAACGGTAAGATCGCTTGCAAAGCTTGTTCTTCCTCCTAGTATGCAGTCACACCTCCTCGTGTCTTGATGTGGGCTTGCTTCAGGGGAAGCTTAGTCTTTTATTAACATTTGTAGATTATTTCATCCATTAATGCTGGCTTCTAGTAATCTGGTTCTGAAATTTATTTTTTTTCAATGTCATATTGACGGCCTGCTTTTTCAGTGTTTCCTCTGGTAGGTCCAGTTTTCAAATGTCAGAAGTTCTTGGCCAAGTATCTAAATATACTCGCAAGCTTTTAAAGACTGAATTAAATAATTTAGGGAATAAAAATTGTTACGTGCTCTGAACCTTAACCTTATCTGACTTGTTCAAAGCCACGTGGGAGAATTTTGAAGTGTTAAACCACTGCATTTGTGGTACTTCTGTGGGGAAAGGAAGGAACTATGTCAATTTAGTAGAAAGAACTGGGAAAACTTGAATGTAGCCATGTGTCAAGGTTTAAGCCCAGCCAGTAGCAAAGCACCACGCAGCCGCTCGCTCACTGCTCCCCCCGGCCCCGGTAGGATGGGGAGAAAATATAATGAAAATCTCCCGGGTCGAGACAAGGGCAGGGAGGGATCACTCACCGCTTGTGGTCACGGGCAAAAGACAGGCTCAGCTTGGGGAAGAAGCAAAATCAACTTCACTTGCTCCCACTCAAATCAAAATGAGGATAACGAGAAGTAAAACCTCAGTCTTAGACCACCTTCCCCCCTTCACGGCTCAGCCCCGCTCCCGGTTCCGTCTCCGGGGAATGGGGGTTGGGGTCAGTTCCTCCCCCCTTGTCCCTGCCGCT
>JANZLQ010000050.1:8486635-8514326 GCA_026212715.1 Elanus axillaris | reverse complement strand
CCGCTTGGAGCCGGGGAAGCTTCCAGAAGCTTCTCACAGGAGCCGGCCCGGCCGCCCCTGCCCCAGCACCAACACCCTGACACACGGACCCAAACCACTATCTTCTAGACGGGTAAGGTTAAACTAGGCCTTTAGAGCTGAACTAGTACAGTAAGTACATGCCTTACTTTGCTGACTTCCACAGCTGCCTGTGGCTATTAAGAAACCAGGGCTCTCCTGGAGTCTGAGAGAATGGTCCTACTCGGTGGAACCATCTCTTCTTAGTATGATCCGTATCTCCCCGCAGCTGGAATGAATTGAATATGGTAAATACCAATTAGTACAGATTCTTGATGCAGATAATTTCTTGTCTAAGATTTGGAATATACCTGTCCCATTTCTTGCTGAAATGTTTGGGAATGAGCACAGTGCTATTTTTGGAGCAGAACTGTAACGGGACAGATTCTTTTCTGACTCACTCAAAAGCATTTAAACAGCCAGGTTCACATCCTGCTGAGTGAACGTGGGGTGAATCTGGCAGCTGTTGAAGAAAGTCTGTGGATTCAGTATGCAAGAAAACTGTGCCATTAAGCACTAGCTATACTGGTGACTGTTTCAGCAGTTGTAATTTAATGAAAGGGAGTGTGTGCGTGCACATGAACATGGTATAGAGATGCATAATTTGTGTGTATAGTTTGACACTGAGATGTGGGTTATGGTTTGCCCATGACTGACTGAAGGTCCTTTGGATGAAAGATGATCTGCTAATGTGCTGGTAAGTTTATTATTATCCAGCAGAGCAGCTATTACCCATTTTGTCAACAGATTACAGTGCTTGGTTTATGGCTCCTTTTTTGCCTTCTCATGACTTGTCAAATTGCTTCCAACAGCATATCGATGTTTCAAATCTACAATACCTGCAGAAGGCACTGCAAGTATATAAAATTAATCTTTCCTTATGCAGCCGTTTTTCCTTCACTGCAAAACCTCAGTGCTTTCTTGGTGGGAGGCATTAATGTATATCTGCACTTGTTTTTTAAGGAACTCATAGTTTTTACTGAAAAACTACATGGAGCATCACTCTGGCTTGGAGAACTTGCTGTACTGAATGACTCAAGCTGCTGCACTTGTTACCCAGCAAACTAAACAAGTATAGCATGGATTGCAGAGCAAAACCATGCATTGAGTTTTGCTGCTGGAGAGATTTTTTTTTTTTTTCTCAATGCAGCTTCTGAATTCTGAGTAATTGAATAGGAATGGTTGAGCATAGGTAAATTTCCTAAGTATTAATGATCTGGGGACATGTTCCAAAGCTTACTGAGTTAGTGGGAGAGTCTCTTGCTTTCTTAATAGCTTCTGAATCATTCAGATGTTTAGCAATTAATTCAGTGAGCTGCATTACCCCAAGATCACTGGTATTTCAAATATTTATTTGAAATTTGACAACTTTTAGCAGAAAGAGCTTTGTCTGTTGCTTGTACTCTGCTTCTGCTCCTTGGGCATTGCTAATGCATACCAAAGATATCTGAATTAGTGATTGAATGAGTAAAGTTGCTCACCATGTTTAGTTACTGCAGTATGTCCCTATGCTTGTTTTGCTACTTCTCCCCTTCCTAAAATTTCAGGAAAATTTGTGTTGCTCAATGTATAGTGTCCCAGGATCAGCTGGGAGAGGACAGCTACCTGTGGCACAGTGACCACACTGCATGTACTGTGTGATCCTTACCAAAGCAGGTTTACTGTTCTCAGGAAAGCTGCTCCTCATCTGCTTTTTCTCCTGCTGTAGAAGAGTTCATGCATCCACTGCTGCATCATATTCTTCTTCCTTTCTCTGGCATGATATGAAAAAGGTATCTGCAGGAAAATGAGATTGCTCCGAAACATAATCCACAGTTAAAGCTCCTGCTATAGACTGCTGCAGTTCTGTATTGGGCCCTGGCATGAATGTCCTGGGGTTGCTCCAAAACCACACTGACTGCTGTACTGGCTGCTAATGGTAGTAGTTTGTACTGGCACCCATGATGGATGCTGGTTAGTGGGTCATCTCTTTCTCAAAGCTGTACCCAGTTTTGGCACTACTGTATTGCAAATAGAGCTGTGGGCTGTTTATACAAACGCTTGACACTTGACTGGTTTTGCACAAGTAGTAGAAAATTCCCAGACATTTTTAATTTCCATGTACAGGTGCAGATTCAGGGTATTTTAAGCTGCTGAGATGCTGTCCTGGTTTTGGCTGGGATAGAGTTAATTTTCTTTCTAGTAGCTGGTACAGTGCTGTGTTTTGGATTTAGGATGAGAATAATTTGCTAACCCACTGATGTTTTAGTGGTCGCTAAGTAGCACTTAGCCTAAGTCAAGGATTTTTCAGCTTCCCAGGCACTGCCCGTGAGGAGGTGCACAAGAAGCTGGGAGGGAGCACAGCCAGGATGGCTGACCCCATCTAGCCAAAGGGATATTCCGTACCATAGGACATCATGCCCAGTATGTAAACTGGGGGAGTTGGCTGGGAGGGGAGGATGTTTTAGTTGTTGCTATCAACATTATTCTCGCACTAAATCCAAAACACAGCACTGTACCAGCTACTATGAAGAAAATTAACCCTGTCCCAGCCAAAACTAGGACAGATGCCCGGATGGGAGTTACTTCCTGCAGACAGAATACTTCAACCTCAAAGGAAAACCACTGTGCTAAATAAGATTCTCAGCCTGTAACGTGAATTTTTGAGAGACTGTTAAAATTACTGCCAACTGCTGTTCCAGTCTGGCTTTACAGGCTGGATATGGATCACTTGTGTTACAGCATTTGTGGATCATAACTGAAGTGAGTTACTGCTTTATTCCTCTGGATATAAAACAGGCTAAGATGGCAGAGAGCAAGCAGGCTTGGGGATGGGAGGATGAGGACATAAGACTGCGTGTTAGAAGTGGCAATGCTTGCACTTCATGTGAGTAATTCTTTCTGCTGTAGAATCACTTAAGAGGGCACAGGAGATTTTGTTCTTTGGAGATTTTTGAGCTCGAGGCTTTTCACTGGTTATCACTGAAAACATATATCAGCTATGGCTGTTTGAAATTTCTGTACAAACTGAAAATTGAAGCAGCTGTTACTATAATAGTCCCACTGGAAAGTGCTTTTCTGCTAGTGTGTTTACCTAACTGAAGAGGATGGTAGAAATATATGGACAGCTCTGAATATGATAGGAATAAAATTAGATTGCCAACTTTGAAAGCTTCTTGTATAGAAGGATTATTTTTATAATTATACTATCCAGTTGTTTAGGAACTCTAGCTGGGTACCAGGATCTCTGTCAGTGGTAAGTGCTAAATAACACTGAGTCTTCTCTGAAGTGCTCACAAAAAATGGATCCTTACACCTATATGGGATAATACACACATATAAGTGTATATATGTATGTATTCAAAGAACATCAGAGTGGAATGCAAATGACAGACTAGTAGAATTTCCCCCCTCTCCCCTCCCCACAACTAGGTATGCCTTGTTTAAGTTCATTTCTGTTGATTTTCTTAAGTAGGGAGAGGAAAGAGAGCCAAGGAAGAAGTTTTCAAAACTTAAACACTCACTCAAATAACTATAAAGTTCAGGATTTTATTTTGCATACAGGCTACAGTTTTGTGAAGTAGACCCTACAGTTCAGGAAACATCTAAAGTAAAGCCATCTCTGCAGCCTTTAGTACTTTCATATGCTCTGTAATGTATTTGTGCAACTCTTTCCATTTGGAACCTTGCCTTGTTTAGATGGACTGGCGAGTGATGGAGGCAGCTGTTCATGTTTATTTCCATCCTTGTCCTTAAACAAATGGACTTTCTCATTCTCAATATGCTTGGTTCACAACCTGTGGTCCATTTGTCTACTGAAGGCCCAAACTACTCTCAAACTGGTAAAAAATCTGAATTGTGTTCGTTTACTGGATTTATTCCAGATTTACATGGCTGTTACAGTTAAAGTTGTGCTCAAAATAAGGCACAGATGCTGAATAAGACAAAGAAGCATGTGATTCATACAGTTGGCAGGGCGGGGTTAAATCTCCCTGAACATCAGCTCATTTTGATGTACACCAAGTAATTATTCCACACCATGAAATAAGAGTTCTTCAAATGCTTTTCAGTATTGTGAAATAACAGTTCTGGGAAGTCTTGTTTCCATATATTTGTCAAAAGGTGCTTGGTCTAAGTGATGGCTGTGGGTTTGAATTCAGCAAGCCCAAATCATGTGTAGGTGAAGAAGTTGCTCCTTTTACCCTTGAATTTGCAGCTAACTTTTGCTTTTAGATCCTTTTACCACTTGGCCCCCCACTTGGTCAATGACATGAATATTGGGTAGGTGTTGTTTAAACAGGCTTTTATTAAAATTTCTTAGTCATCATCAGTTCCAAACCCAAAGAACTGCTTTATTCCCCCTCCTGGTATGTTTAAAATGTTTTGCTGTATTTGCCAGACTGTGCTGGCATTGTACACAAAGCGTATGCATATGTGTTCGTGAGTTTGTGTGATTGCACAGTGCTTGCCTACTGGGTTCTCTCATTTAGAAACTCCTCAGTTGAGTTGGGAAGTATCTGAGGCAGCTGCAAACACCTCTGCTCACCTTCACCATAAATCCCACTTTAACAAATGGAAAATAGTTGCGCCTAATAGACTTCACAAAGTACTTTTTGATACTGCCATTATGACATTTAGGTGAGGTGTGTTCAAAAAACCAATAAAATTGGCTAATGTAAAGTTTTTTTTAACTAGCCTGTTGGAAGATGCATTTCCCTTTGAAGTGTCTCTTGCTTATCCGTTGTGTTGCTGGATTCAATATATAAATATATATATGGCATTATTTAACTATAATTTGGTGTTAGGTATTCTGGAGCATACGTTATTTCTTGCTCTAAATATGTATAAATATGAATTTTAAGAAAAAAACATACCTTTCCTGTGCTCTTCCTGTACTGTAGAATGGAGATTGCATCATTCCGCGCTATGTTGGTTAGGGTCAAGGCAGTTTTGGGGCTGTCTTCTGGAATATGGGAGGGCAGCTATTCCAGCTAAAATAGCTGTCTGGCTGCTGTCCTACAGCTTTTCAGCTTGGTTGGAGTGTCAGTAAGATCACAGGATAGAGAAGAAAGTGGTAACTAATCACAGAGGGCCATAGCTAATCGTTATGACTTGAATATTTTGATCAGAGAGAAGGCAAAGACTATGGCTAATGAAGAAAGGAGAGTCCTGCAATTGAGGTTGAAATAAGGTGCCTTTAGCTTTCCATATCTTCCTATGAAGAGCACGAGCTCTTCGTTCCAGGAGAGACAAGCAGATGGTTCTGTGAGGGGTCTTCCTTTCTTGCAGGAAACCAGTTTGGAGTAAACAATAGGTAGCGTGTATATCTCGGAGTAAAGAGACAAGGCTAACTAAAGCATTTGTACTGAGAAAGGCAAAGTAGAACTTCAGAAAACAAACCAACAAAAGCCATAAGCTTTGGTTGCTGTCATGGCATCACGCTATTGCAATCCGTGCCTATTATCATGGCCCAGAGAGCACTGGGAGCCTTAATTGGTTGAGAGCCTTAATTGCCCTGACCAGAATTGTCTGTGGCAAGGAGCTCTGGTGAGAGCGGCAGCCCTGTCTCCAGCAGTCCTGGCTTGCTGCCCGGAGGTCCCAGGCGACCGGACCCCCCCTCGCCTGGCGTGACGGCCCCAGCCCCCGGCAGTGTCCCCAGGCTGGCTCTGCTGGGGCTCTCTGGGGCTGCCCCCTCTCTGGTGGGGCAAGGCCCTGCCTGGGCCGTGCCTGGAGTGGGCCTTCCCTTGCCGAGCAGCTCCCTGATGCCTGTGTTCAGTCCTTCCTCTGTGTTGCTGAGCTCATGAGAGCTTTCCAAGCCCTTTTAGGCAGAGAGGGAATAGGAACACATCCAGGATGAACGTTGCATCCTAATGAAACTGTAATGGCAGAGAAACTGGCAAAAGGCTTGTTATGCTGTAATAATCTACACGTCTATAGGGAATAAGGAGTGTCTGCTAATGTTTTCGTGTAACTTAAGTTTAGGTAGGCCTGCTGTTTTTTTTCTTTTCTGTAATTTTCTGTATGTTGTGATTTTTATGTGGAGGAAGCTTGAGTATCTGCTTCCTGAGACCAGCGGATGTTGGGTGAGAGCATGCAGACATTAATGTCTCTGGTATTTGGGGATGAACGTTACAAAATGATGTTTTCTTCTTTCAAGACTTTAGGAAAAAAAATTTTCTTCTGGTTCCTAATTTCCAAATGTGACGGAGTTGCATGTGGAACTAATTAAAAAACTTAGAAGGTGTTATCTTTGTGTAGCAATATTGTGTCAGGGACCATTGAGATAAAAGTTCTTTTCTGCCTGCTCAAGCCTAGCAAGCCAAGCCTGTGAATTTCTAGTGAAATCATTCCTACTCTGTGGCATAATTGCATTGTGAAAATGCTATTTTATTTTAACAGCATAATGAAATGCTCCTGCATCAGAGGAGTTGCTATAAATATTTTTTTCCTTCCCCCTTTCCCTCTTTCATTCCATTTATCTTTTATTCTTAAGTAACCTTTGATTATTTACTTGCTGCACAGTGTTTGCTGGGTGGTATATTTTCTGTAACACTCTTACTGCAATATCAGTAATGTAATTAACTTTTTTACAGTATTCAAGGTGTAATATCAACAGAAAGAGGGATGAAAGCCTTTTTTAATGTGTATTTGTTTGTTTTCAAAATCCTGTGCAATTCCTTGAAAAGCAAGGAGATTAACTATTTTTTTAAATGCCATTTTGCAGGTATTCACCTGCCTTCCAAATTAGACTGTTTGAATGTTTGAATATGTCAGAGAGAAAAAATGTCCACTTTCTGTAATCCTTGACTTCTGGCTGACCATCTGATTTTTTTTCACATTCCAGTTGGCTTTGAGACACTCTAGGCAGGCGTGCTTTGTAGGGGAGAAAAGCTCTGGCAATACAAAAGGCTGGAGAGACAGGGAGGCGGTTGAAGACCCTAGGCAAATGAAAGTCTGCTGGTGCTGCAGATGCAGAGCTGACAACAGAGAAAGACTCGTACTTCAGCCTTTAAGATAATGGTTCCCAGATCAGCGGTGTTGAAGAGCCGAGTGTCACTCTGCTCTGAAGGTTTGCTACTCCTTACAACACGGAGAACCTTTTCAGAGTAGTAGGAGCTGCAGGGCTGTGACCAGGGTAGAGCAGCCTCTGATCCTAAGTACACATAACTTTGGAAAGTTTGCAGTGGGCAGAAGCTACGAAGCCAAATTCTGAGCTAAGCTCTTGGGGCTCTGGGAGTCATCTAGTGGATGTGTAGTTGATCATGTATAATTTCAAGAATCCTTAAGGCAGCATTACATTTTGTAGGGGGATAAATTACTGAGCTGTACAGATAGGAGGGTCAGACATGTAGCACAAACAATTGATTTATTCAGTCACTGAGTCTTTCAAACCAGAGAAGCACCAGAAATAATCTCTAATAGAAGTAAAAACAGAGAGGTATGTAGTGCCTCCTTTCCTTCTCCCCGGGAGCCTTTTAAATTCATAAGGCAGCATCTTTCTGACACAGACTCCTGTCTCTTTACAGGTCAGCAGGGTGTTCTTCTGGAGTGATCCTAGGCTGCAGGCTATACCCATGATTATGTCTGCAATTATCTGCCTTTTAAAACTGTGCAGAACAAAAGATCACCACTTTACCATCACCTAACAAATTGACAGTGAATGTTTGCAAGCTGCTAAATTTAAATAAGAAGCTGTGTGGAGTAAATAGTTAGCATGGCTGACACAGGGAGTCTGCTGCAGGTTTTGAGCTCTTTGTATTCCCTGGTGTGTTGCTGCATTCTACCAGAAAGGCAGAGGTAAAAGGGGGGAGATGGTTCCCCTAGAGCATAATAGAACAGCAAAGTGTTCTAATATAGCTGGCAGGTTTGCTTATCTCATGCTATTTTAAGCTAATGAAAGCAGTATTTCATCTTTGGATCAAGGTTTATACGTATTCCTACAGTTGTGAGGGTTGTCAAAGTAATTGATGTACTGCCAAAACTGCAGTGAGAATACAAATAGATTCTTGTGTGGGTTGGAGTAGATCTCATGGTAATTTAGTGCCAATTGGTGTATGTAGGAAGACTATTTAGTCCCTTGTTCTGAGGTAAAAAAAGTCTATTGGTAATGTAGATCTTGAGGAATATAGATGTTGCCTTTCTGAGTAGGGCCAGTAATTGATCTGACCTTGTATTTTGCTCAGATCGATGACCTAAACTTTAGAGGAAGATGCAACCATTTTTTAATTCGAGCTCTTATGGATGGCCTAGACTAGCTTCTGTTTACATTTGGAATGACTGTTATGTTTTGGCCCTTTAACGTGAGCAAATGTATGGTCTCTGTGATCAACTGCTGCTATGGATGCTTTGTGGGAGAGCGAGGAAGGTGTTCACAGAGCTTGCTCTCTAGATACCTCACAAGGATGCAATCCAGCCCACTGACCTTCAGAAGCCAGCATTTCTTGTATGTCAGCAAATAGCTGGGTGATCTTTCAGGGTGGCGTGACTGTTCTCCCTCCTCCTCCCTGAAACATCCTTGTGCTACGAGGCAACTGCACAACTCCCTTGTCGTCTGATGTGCTCTGTGATCTTTGACCGAGACTCCTCCAGATCAAGGGCTTGACCAGAGCATATGGTAGCTCTTCTGCTTCTCCTCAAGGAGAGGCTCAAAGGTGAGGGAGCACTGAACCCCCCCCAGTCTTGTTCTGTTACAGACTTAGGCAGTTACGGTGTGGATGTCTACTGGGAGCTCAGAAGTGTTTCTAGGTCCCTCACTTTAGATACAGGAAAGTGGCTTTTTGTACTTGATAGTACTTGATTTTGTGTTAATTTACGCTGCCCAAAGGTGTTTCTAGTTAGGGAGTTAGTGAAGGCTACCAAAGGTGTTGAATACGACCATGTGTTTCACTGAATGTGCAAATCCTTATGTTTCTTCTAATACCCCCCAAATTAATATTTCTTATGACACTATCCAGTTGAACCAAGTCTTGCGCTCTGGAAATCAGAAAACAAATTCTTAGGTGAGTGCAAGAGATGCATGATTGTTTTCTAATAATGTATCTGAAATTGTACACTGAGGCTTTTTATTTTGAGAAGCTTCACCTTACATTTCCAAAGGTGTCTCTTTTGGGCAAATGTACCTTCCAGGTAGAAGTGCTAACATCTTTTGATGTGTCAGTAATAAGCAGGCAGAGGACTGGTCCGGTGTTTTGGTTTCTTCCTTTCCAGTGAAGAATGGTAGGGGCACCACAGGCAAAAAGGAAGACTTTGAGTCCAGTAAAATATAGCCAAGGACAGAAGTGGGTGTAAATGACCTGATAAAAATGAAAGGGGAAGCTTACTGTGTTCAGTGGCTGTTTCTGAAGATGAACTGTGTATTTTTTGCTGTTCCTGTTGCTATACAGTTTAAGACAGATCCAGTCTGTATTACAAAACTTGTTTAAAAACTGCAAAGTACTGGGAAATAAATAAGTGATCTGTTACTGCTATGATCCTCCAGTAATCAGTCACTGGTCTTAATGATGTAATGTACCTACAGGTTGATGTGTATAAGCTAGCTGGTACACAGATGACTTAATCTCTTGTTTTTACTTTGCCTGCTTTGACGTGAGTATGAGTTGTAAGATTTAAGTGCATGAAAAAGTAAAAATAAGAATGATAATATTTTCCTTGGCTATTGCGAGCGGCGGAGGAGCAAGCAGGACGACTCAGTGTGAGCGATACAGCATTGCTCACTTTATTCAGTGACAGGAATATATTTATACCTGAGGGATAGGGTTCACGCACTAATGCTAACGGTTCGATTGGTTAGACACTGCTGTCCACGCGCCAGCTGCTTTTAGCGATTGGTATAATATCTGGTACACGCGTATATACGTAACACATACTCAGTTATGCGCTCCTCCTACTTGCGGTCTCCCGCTGGATCTTCTTCCTCTTTTCTTCGTCTTAACTTCCTCATAGTTGTTTGCCGAAACCAGTCAAGGACACAGCGTCCTTGAATGTTTCCCCGTCAGCAATACTCACATAACTAGTCTAAAAGCTCTGCTCGTACAGCTGCCCTGTCGACTTGTGACCATGGCTTTTCGTACAGCTCGTACAGCTGCTCTGTCGACTCGTGACCATGGCTTTTGAGCCATTCTCCAACAGGCTATCCCAGTTACCATGCACACCATCTAGATTTGTTTTCTCATGCAGTTCTTTTTCAAAGTTTAGTTACTGTGGTCCTGCTTTTTTTTTTTTGGCCTGTATCCTCTGCCCTCCCAGGTTATTAAACTAACAACACTAACCAGATCTGTGGAAATATTTAAGAGTTTTCTTATTTTTTTTTTGGCGGGGGAGGGGGGGCTAAGGGTAGGAAGCACTGCTGTTTTAAGAGTTGAACTAAGCAAGACAGTGATTTCACTTTTCTTTGATTTAGGTTACAGTTGAGGTGAAGGCACACTAATAGCTGATTTAAGTCTGAAAATGGATTTGCTTTTCTTATTGCCTTTTATGAACTTCACAGAAATTGCCTGTGATCTTTCAAGGGTTGTTAGATGATTGAGAACCACTGAAGTATCAAAACTTTCATGTAGGGGGAATCGATTGAAAACAGTTGTAAGATTCTGCCAGTAGATGGTGCAGTTAGTAAAAATATACTGTGGAGACCTCAGCATGAAGGAACAAATCTGGGGTTCTGTGACTTCTAACAAGGTCTTTGGCTCATGCGACAAGTTAACTGGTTGGTTTGATTTAATATTTATCTTCTGTTACAGTAAATGTTGCAACCTGGTAATCTCAGCTATAGAATCTAGAGGAAACTGTAATTGCTATAGTATTTGAAATGATGAATTTGGAAGTAAATTTGAAGTTATTCTCTTCAATGGTTGAATATGCTGTTGGGTTAAGTCCTCTCTACTCTTTATAGTGCAGACTAACACTATGACGAATCTAGGCTTTCATGCTTGGACAAAACATTCTGGAGCTTTCTAAGGTCACCTGCAGCTGGACCTTTTTGAGACAGCAGCATGCTGCAACTTGTTTGTCTTTGTCATACTTTAAGGACTAACAGACTATGGTTGATTTGAATGTTTTCTGAGAAATGCTATGTTCCTTGGAGGTACTGTAAAAAATTGCTGTAAGAACATTCTTCAGCATGGCTAAATTGATAAGCCGCTGATTTTTAATGCAGTTTCTAGATGCTCTGCTTGGAAACATTTGGTGTGAAGGATCAATTTCTGCAATGTATTTCAAAAATATTAGGGGGCACTATGAAGAGCTGAAACTTTGTCAGTATTCCAGAACCAGAGCTTGTTGCTGATGGTAATGATGAACATCATTAAACTGAAGTTATTGGAAGGATTTTCTTTGAACTTTTAAGCTGACAGAAGTAAAGATAGAATGTATACTTCTGAGTCTCTATAAAACTGAAAGTACAGTTCTCAGGTATTCAAATGGATATGTACTCAAATTAATGGCTTTGTGATAACACAATGAAAAATTTCGCAGTATGTAAGAAATTAAAGGAAACGTTTTATGATAACCTGCATCAGTCCTTTAGCCTGTAAAGCATGCTATTGGCCGTGGAGCAATCAAAGTAAAAACTATTTTTTGGTTCTTGAGCACAATCTAAAAATTATAAAGATGGGATCAATAGCTGTCCCGCTCCTGTGGGTTTGTTTGACTAACTCTGTGGGTAGTGTTGACTGTATGTTTTGGAAGGGCTGCAGACAAGGCAAGAGAAGAAATTGGGAATAGTAGAACGTAAAATAAGGGGAATTTTTGTAAGTTTGGCTAAAAGAACATGTGCAGCTGTCCTCATGGGGTGCTTATTTTGCTCAACACCGAGGCCAGTATTTTCAAAAGCAATTAGAACAGTTAGTTGCATGTGTCAGTTGCCTCAAGTGAGGTGTATTGCACTCTTTTGTCTCTAGAAATGCGCAATTACCGCTTTGCCTTTCAAAAGGAGATCTGCTCTTTTAAGGTGCTGCTATCTGAACACCTAAAAATTAAGCCTCTCAGAATCACTAGTAGAATATGGTCAATTAGGCCAAGCTTGAGGAATAAGCTGATATTGATCATTTTGGCACAAAGAGGACAGGAGTAAAGTATTTGTAAAACTACTAATCCATGTTTTATTTTTTAGAAAGTTGAGCTACTTTAGAAAAGACATCCCAGTCTTTGATCCACTCACACTGCTAGAGAGAGGTTCAAACCAGAAAGCCTTTCATGCTTCCTCTGCATGGCATTGTCTTACCTAGCTCTCCAGTTAATAAATGCTGTGTTTAAAGTCCAAGCAGTGCACCAAGTTCTGCTGCCATTTTATATTTGTGAATTAATCTTGCTTCCAGGGTTCTTGGCCCCTGCTGCCCATTGAGAGTGCTGCCTGCACCCCAAGCTTATCAGCAAATCAAGCCACCCGAAGACTGACACTTGTTTGCAAGCTGCTAAATAAAAGTTTGCATCTATATGCTGACACTGTGAATCATGGTACGCAGTACCTAAAATAACAGATGAATTGCCTGTGCCCCTATGAAATGTTAGCTCCTCTCATCTTCCACTGGGACTGTAAACTTTGCGTTTCACTGTACATGGCATTTGCTTAGTGTTCTGAGGCTGGGGCTAACTCTCAGGTGCTCTGTTTGTCAGCAGGTTATGAACTTGATGTTCTTGGAGAATTTAGGGACTTTTTAACAAAAAGCATGTTACTTCTTTTGCTAATGTTGCTTCTGTCATTGTTCCAAAGGTAGCAAGAGATCATGTGTTCTTAATCTTCAGTCTTCTCAGCTCTCCACAAGAAGTAGATATGCTGTTAATATCACACAGCTCCTTTAATTAGGCAATTAGCAGTGGAATGACAATGCTAAGAAATCAGGAGTGGAAAGAAGTAATAGACTTGCAGGCCTTAACAGTCTATCAGTTACTACAGTAATCTTTTAGTCTCATTCCTTTATGATCTAATATCCTCGGTGGTACTGTCATGTCTATAATTCTGTTCCTATCAATGAAACTGCACAGCCTAATAGATCTGTCCCAGGTAAGCAGTTTTCACTCTACAGAACATAGATGCTTTGCCTACTCAATGGTCCATGTCAGCCATTAAGTACTATTGATGGTCTTCTCTGAATAGCCTTTTAGCAAACTGCTTATTTCAGTTAGCTTGCATAATGCAACTGTAATATCGTAGGGTGAAGGGTTTTTTTGGTTGCTGGTTGGAGTTCTTGATTGTTTTATTTTTTCAGAAATGCTTTTCAGTATTCAGTATCAATTCAAGAGACAGTGGTATCTTCATGCAAGTGTATTCAGTCAAAAATATGTCCTTACTCAACATGACTTTTTAAGAAATCTGTGCACAAACTGACTTGCCATTAGCAGTTCATGCTTCTACTTACAGAACACATTTATTAATCATCCAGTATGTTTTGCCTGTTGGGAAAGGCTTTGAAGATGCATTGTTTCAGAGTTCATCAGTTTGGGGTGGTTTTTTTTACCTTTTTTCTTTATTTTCTAAAGAGAGAAACAGTAAAATACAGGATTTGCTTTTATGAAGTGCATTCTTTGACTTTTTTTCCACAGTCTGCTGTTACCAAGATGATTAATTGCTCAGGCTAGAAGATAGAACTCTTTTCAGAGAGCCTTCTTTATCTGATAGATGCTAAATTCTTTGGGGGTGGGGAGAAGTAAATACATTGGGTTTGGCTTACAAAATGGTTTGTGTATTTTAGAAGTACAGTTAAAAAAAGAAGAAACCAGCATTTCTGAGAGAAGAGAGACATGAGAGAAAAAGAAAGGAAACTCTGGAACTGTTTCTGTGCATAGTTTTGCAAAGACCCAGGCTAATTTTAAATGAACTTTAAAGCGCTCAGTTACAGTGAGCAGTTCATTTCCACAAATACTCTGTAAAGTAGATCAGCTAGTTTGTAGCTTCAAAGACAAGCTGAACAAAAAGATGAAGTAAATCCTGTTTGTTGTTTAGGAGCTATTAGACTAAGCTGCCTGGCAGTGGGAAGAGTTAATTCAATGTGCGTATAGAGGAGACCTAATTATGTTTTTATAGCAGTGCATTCATCTGCAAACTAAGCCTTTGGACCCCCTTCGTGACACCTTGTGCAAAGTCATTCACTGCTGTGGGAGGTGGTGTCTTCAGGAACTTCATCTCCAGGGAAAGCCAGCTGGGTTTGTCTTACTGGGGCAGTGTCCTTGATGTCCCCTTTTCCAGAGGAAAGGTTGGATTGTTGTCCTGTGGATCCAGCTGGCTCCTCGGAGCCTCCCGAGAACGGGCTCACCTCTGTGGGGATCTTCAGTGCCCACCTCAGGGGAGATGCTGGGTGGTGGCCAGAGCCCAAAGGAGGAGCCGGGGGAGAGGCCGCTCAGACCCCAGAGCGTTCTGTGCATTTCCCCAGAGAGTACTTACTGCTGGTGAAGGACCCTGTGATCCTGGTGAGAGGTACGGGTAGGCTTGGGAAAGCGAATGCAGACCAGCCTGTTTGCATTTGCTGTGCTCTCTTCCAAGCTTAGACGCTGTCTGGACCTCAGATAACAAGTGCCATTTGTTGAGGATTTGCTTTAGTCTGGGGATGCATGGGCAGCAAAATCTCTCAAAGAATGTAATGGCCTGTATGACAGTAGTGATAAGTAAAGGATCAGAGGTGAATCCTGACTTGCTTTGTGGCCTGGAGACATACAAAAATCCTTATTGTACCGTCTGTTCTTCCAAGGATGGCCTGTGTGGCTCCCCCATTTTCCCTCTCTCTATTTCACTGTGTATGCCCTTCTGCAGTGAGTGTTGAGCAGATGGGCTGGACTGGCATAGGTTGAGTTTCAACAGCTGGTTCTTCTGTAACCCAAAAAGGGGAAGGCTCTATCTTCTTTAGCAGCTCCGAGAATGCTTCTTTCATGGCGCTGACAAAATTGGGTTCATCTGCAGGACCATATCTATGTAGGAATGTTTCTGCTGGTTTGATTCTTCTCCGAAGTCAGCCCTGCTTTTTGCATGTGTCATGATGAAAGATGCAATAGCTGTACACTACTGCAGAAAGCTATGGTGGCTTAATGTGTATCTCTAAGCCAGTGTGAACCGAGCCTCTTACATGGTTGCATGCGGCAGTGTTTGAGTTGATCTAAATCCAGGTGGTTTTGCTGGCTGTAGAGTTTTTGACTGGGGAAGGGGAAAAATGAGGGAAAATCTTGTGAGGAGGGAAAATCCTTTTCCTTCTGCCTCTTTCTTCCTGCCTCTTCCCTACCAACTTTATGAGAGAAAACTTGTAGCTTTCTGATCTGTTTATTTTCCAAAAATGATTGCATTTGATGTCTGGTAGGTTGCTTCTTGTAAATGAAAAATAAAATAAGGAATTTGGGGTCATTCTAGAGTAAATAGATTTTCTGTTTTTCCTTGAGGATTTTCATTTCTACAAAAATAAAGCCAGTTTGGTGCATAGACTTCTGTATTTTAACAGAACTTTTATTTTTTTCATACCAAATAGCTGCCCCCGGTTGTCTTCCCTGTCACTGTCCCAAGCTGCTCCTCCCACTCCAGATAAAACCTAAGAGGAGGTTGGAATGCCAGAAGTGTCCTTAGTGGTCAGACTGCATCTCTTAATCACCACAGAAAGGCAAGTTCTGTTTTTCCAGGAGTAGGTTAGAAAAAAAAAAAAAGAGCAGCACTGAAGGGAAAAAAAAATAATTGGGGGCTACTTTGGAATGAAAAATACCTCACCTATGTCAGCTCTTTTGTTCAGCCTTCAGAAATGCAAGTGTCAATCCTGTCCCAGAGTGAGAATATCACACCCCTTTGTTGGGGCTTTCCTGCCTTCCTCTTGGTATCACTTATACTGTATAACTGAACTCTGTGTTGTGTGAAATGATTACTTATAAGTGGGTTGAATTAGCCATACAATACATACTGCTTTAGATATAAATAATCTAGCTTCAGAACAGACTAGATGATGTCTGGAAACTTTTCTGGCACTTTGTTATGGGCATGACGAGACACGGACATGTTTTTGTTTACTCAGTATGGTTGATAGGTTTTTGCTTTGAAAGAATGAAAGCTTGTTTTTGATAACAGTTACTTCTGCCCCAAACTTCCTTGCTCCTGCTACTTTACCTTATCCATAAAAGATGAAAGACTTGCTACCTGCTGTAACTGACTGAGGGACGATGTGCAGAAAAAAGTAAAAATCCAGTGGGAAGGATAGAGGTGAAAGTAATGTGAGGGCAATGTATATGTTTATCTGAAAAGGTCTCAAATATATGTGAATTTCTTACATGCAGTACTGGTGTGTTTCCAGCAATACATATATAAAGATGACATTTTTTGCCCCCATCTGATTACAGTAAGGTAGGAGCTTTCGTAACTGGCCTGTTTGTTAGTAATTACAGCACAGATTTATCAGACTAACAGTTATATCTAGGGGCAAAACAAGAAACAGTAGTAGCACAAAAGATGCTTCAGTAACCAAATGGATAATAGAAAAGCTGAAATCCTCCCATCAGCTTTTTTTACTCAGGTTGAGCAATTGGATCAGAGAAGTCAATGGCACCTTGTACACACGACAAAGTACAGGAACATCACTGTCTGTGGAACCCAGCTGGAAAGTAACATGATGGCACATTTCTTCCTGCCAGCAGTGTCTCCTTGTCAGCAGAATTGTCATCATTAATCCTCTTCTTTCAGGTTGCAAAGCAGCTGTGAGAATAGCTGATTGGCCCCATTGTCGTGGTGGTACAATACCGCTCAACTGAAATTTTCTGATGGCAAAGACTCTGCATATTTTGACGGTTCTGAAAATAAGATTGTACAAATGCGTTCCGTGACACGTTAGCACTTTTAAACTATGCATCAGGTTTTGTCCTGCTTGCTTATAAAATGTATCCACCACGGCTTGAGGTGGTGGCTGAAGAGTTGCTTGTTGTTTGTGCTGCGTACAGTAATGTGGTGACATAAACAGCAACAGCTGCTTCTAAGATGTTAGGAAAACTGAAATTAGCTCATAAACATTTTAATCAAATTTATTTTCATTATTTATGCAAATATCTAGTTCTTTAAGATGCACAAAACTGAGCCACTTTGGCCAGAAGTAGGAGCAGTCTTCTGCCTCTAACATCAAAATTTTAGAAAGCCTGTAAAGCGGCCGGTTTCTATTTATTTGTTCTTTTTTTTTTCCTCGGTTTTCTTTTTTCTTCAGTTGTCTTTTTTTATTCTTCTTTTACCTTCAGTTTTCTTTTTTTGTTTTGTGGTGAGGTCTTTTTGTTTGGTTGTTTTTTGTTGGATCTTAAGAACTGGGAAAAGTACTGGAGTACAGCTTGAATCGGTTTGGGACTTTTTGCATTACAAAAGATACTTTTGCTGGTTTTTGGCTTGGTGGTTTTTGGTTTTTGTTTGTTTGGTTTTTGTCCTAGAAGACTTGATTTTCTTTTTTTCCCTCTCAGCAGGTAATTTTAATTATTTATAAGCAATTTTAATATTTTTAATCTGGAGTCCCCACTAGATATTTCTTGAGGATCTCGAAGCTGGTGCTGAAAAAAGTTACTTCATGATGGTGAAGATACAAGTTTTGGAGTCCTTTGCCTCCTGTCTAGAACTGTTTGAGGAAAATCACCCTTTTTATTTGCTGGATTTGAAGGATTCTGAACTTGTAATGTGGTTGCTCTTGGAGGCTTCATTGGCACTGTTGTAAAAATGAGTTAGGTGGTGCCTAGAGTGTATTCAAGAGTTTAACTGTGTAATCTTTTAATCTATACTGAAGGTAGGAAAAGAAGAAAAGTTGGACCATTAGGTTTATAATGGGGGGCAGAACATGTTAGTTTTAATGAGTTATCTTGAGCATAAAAGGGAACAAGCACAGAACCAAAGTAGTAAGATTTGATAATTATAGCAGAAAATAGGAGCAATACCACTTTATTTTTGATCCTAAAGAAGGATGGCAGGATGTTGTTTTAATATTATTGGAAGGTGAAACAATGGAGTCCTTGATGGAAGATGTAGTAATGTTTGAGGAGTTAAATGCTGGTCTCAAAGGTACTTATGTTGGGAAAGATGAGCATGCATGAGCAAAGAATATACATGATATTATACTTGCAAAATAGAATTACAAAGATAGTACTGGCCTTGGCTATTTTGTAGGTATAGCATCTCATTAAGCATATCTTTAAGACCTTTATATATTTTGTCTGTTTCTGTACTTGTGCAAGATATAACAATTTATAATTAACTAGCATTCATTATTATTTGAAAAAGGCAGGGGGGCGGGAGGAGAAACTATGGACTTAGAATTGATAAAATGCTTGTCTAATCAGCAATATAGTTACACTAACTTTTCTGAGAAGACCTGTTTTTGGCGGCAAAGCTTGCTTACTTGACAGATTACTCTTCTCTATTTTATATTAACAGTTCAAGAGAAAGGAGATAGTCAAGATACAACTTCAAGAATAAGAGATAGAGACATCTTGCCTAATTATTTTTCCATTATATCCTTCAAGTGTGCCACTTGCTCCTCACATAAGTTAAAGTAGGCCAAACTGCAAATGTACAAAATGTGCAGCAAAGTCTCTTTTGACAGGAAACTTAAGGGAGGTGATATACTGACAGGTAAGGAAATGTTAGTTTTGGCTGTGATGTGCTTGGTAATTACTTGAACAAGAACATCTTGACATTTTTTTCCTAATTTTGATCTCATACCTGCTAATCTGTATGTGACGTCTGTCAGGGTTCTGCTGATAAGTTGACATGGTTAGACATTGTTCTGTCTCTGCTTTGAGAAATGTCTTTTTCCCTCTGCCCCATGAACACTTGAAAAGGAAATGTGTGTTGACAAAAAGACCAAACTTGATAACTCATAAAGAGGCCATGCAGATAGAAATGAGTGCCTTTATTCAGCCTTTAAACTTGTGCTTTCATTGAGAAATACAAGTTACCCCTTAAACTAATTTCTTTGGTTTGGGTTTTGGTGCTGTTGTTTCAGTGGGGTTTTTTTGTTGTTGTTTGGTTTTGTTGTTTGGTTCTTTTATTATTTTTATTTTTTAAATAAATGCGGTACAAAAAGCCTTCAGGAGTAATGATGAGTACTTAGTGTTTGTGCAATTCTGCCAGTTTTAGAGGACTTTATGATAGATTTTACACCTTATCTGTAACCATGTAGGTGGCTTTTCTCTTCGGATGGACACATCTGATGAGGGGCCTGACGGCAGCATCATAATGAGTTCTTGATTTGTCACATCTCTTAGACTTGTTCTTAAGTATTGCTGGGTCCCTTAAGGGACCTGAGAGTGCACTTAAGCATCTTTTTTAAGGAATTTGCTCTGAAGCCAGGCCCGAAACCTTAAAAAGGATGCAATTTTTTTTTTTTCAATTATTATAATTTTTTAGTTCCTGCTAACAGGCTGGTGAACCTTGATCTTTCCAGGCCTTATTCTCTAGACTTTTGGCAAGCTTCCTTACTTGAAGCTTCATAGCAAGCATTGCATGTCCAGTGAACAAAAAAGCACTAGCTGACCAATCATGAATAAACAATATAGTTTGCTTGGCCATGAATAAATATTTCACAGAAAGATCTGTGTGACCAAAGATATGGAAAGGCCATTGTTTAGATGGTTTTCAGTGAGATGTGAAAAGAAATCATGAGGAGTGCTATCACTGAATAGAGACTGAACTGTGTCTGTTCAGTTACTGGTTAAAGTCTGGTTTTGTTCATGTCTTGGTATTTGTTTTGGTAATGCTCTGTCCCTGTGAATATATTTGTTTGGCATCCTGTAGAAAGCAGCTTAAATTGTGTGCAGAGAGGTGTAGTCCGAGGCTTCTGATGGAGCACTTAAGGATTGGAGAGATTTGTATTCTGAATAAGGAGATCCTCATTTGTGTGTATAGCCTAACATCAAGGTACACTTGGCTACTGCAGAGATTATCAGTGTTTGCTGGGGGTTTGGGTTTTTTTTTTTAATGGGTCCAGTGGTAGAATAATATATTTTGGTAGCTGGCTGGTTGAGTATATTTAAAATAGTGGATATTTAGTATTAGTAATGAAACATTTTAAAAAGAAAAATGACAGCATTGCAGCACTTTCCCTTCTCTATAATGGACAAAACACCAGTGTCCTTAAGTAAAATTATTCTACTGCTAAAAAGAATTTGTATTTAAGCAAGCATTGCACTATTTAATGCAGGAATAGAAATATGGTAGTTCATTGCTAGCCCTGGTTTGTAGCCATGGCAAGTGGTAGGTAGGGTGTTGTCATCTGACATTCCCCATAGAAGATATGTTGTAATGAAATTTGTGGTGGTAGCAGAAATCTGCACGTCTCTTACACCAGGTTCAAGAGCAGCTACAGTCTGTCTTCCTTTTTTCTGTTAGGCTGTTATTTTTGATGCAGAGACTGCAGAATGAAAAGCTGCTTTGGACCCTTTCCAGAAAGTTATTGAAATCAGTCTTTGGTAACTGTATTGGCTTTTACTGTGTACCAAGGTCACTGTGCTGCATGAGCAGACAGCCCTGTTAAAAACAGCATTTGAGTATTTGAAAAGGTGTCTTTTTACAGTTTGAATAAATAAGCAGGAGCCTTATAAAAATATGTTATAGGTATAGTATTTACTACTTTTGTCCTGATCGTCTGCCTTTTTTTTCTTCTCTCCAGCCACGGTCCTGCTGGTTAGTTTTGATCTCAATGGTAGCTTTCCAACAATTGTCACATCAAAGCTCTGAAGAGAAGGAAGATACTGGTTGTCCCAAGTTTCTGGCACCGATAATTAGAAATACAAGTGTGTATCTTTTGCGTGGGGTGGTGTTTTGTCTTTATATTCAAAGGAGGTGGTAGTTTTGTATAAAGGTGATTGGTATTTTGCTGGTGAAATATTGTTCTCACCAGAAACAAAATCAACATGTCAAAAATTGTTTCCTCTCTGTCTAAAGCTTCGTGACAGTTATGTGTTGCGCTGAGCTTTTTCAGCTCTTGTGTAAACTAGAATTTCTGGGTTAAAAAGGAGGTGCAGGTGCCAAAGTGGCTTTTACTATGCCCACTACCGTTGTCTCTCCACTGTCATGTGAGGCCTGAATTCAAGTTTATCCTCTATCTGCATCAGACCAGTCACCTGAACAAGGTGAGTGTTAAGACACCAAGATAGGAGTTGTTTTGGGGTGGATCTCTTATTTCTTCTCTTGCTCTCATGCTCACACTGATGCACACATTGGGTAACTGAACCTGGGTGGAGGCAGGAAGGAAGAGGTAGAATTACTTGCCGGATAGCTTGCTGAATCTCACATGCCTGTTGGAAGGGCAATTCTTGCAGTGTTCTTTAGGCTGTTCACTGGGATCAGGATACGTCTTTAATTTACTTACACTATGTATGCATAATGAAAAAGGACAACGCTTTATAGAAAATGAGTTGTAACTAAGGTTGGCTGGGATTTAAAAAAAAAAAAAAAAAAAGTAGTGTCATTGCGTAAATGCCTGGAGGAGGACTTGGGAACCTGCAGCATATGGAGAACATACGGCCTGCAACTTAATTTCTTATGAACAAAGGCCAATTATTTACTTTTTTGGTTTAATTTTGTTTTTTTCATGCTATTATTAAATATTGCTAAGGTCAGAATAGCTGGCCAAAGAAGCTCCAAAGCTGTAGTTACCCTTCAGCAAGGGTAAAGACATCCAACCTTTATTGTAGGATATCTATGAACTCTATCTGAGTGTGTGGGGTCAGGTTTATGCCTAGAAATCCACAGAGTTGACCACTGCCTTCCTCACAGTATCTTTTTGTAAGGGAAAATTTTCCAGATGTGCTTAACTGACCGGGTGCCTTCAGCACAACAGACTTATTAACAACTAAGCAAGCATAAAACTTGTAAGTGCAGCTGCTGCAGAAATGGACAGTGAGGAAACACAAAAACTCTGCCTGAAGACAGAAGAATAAATAACAGCATGGTGATAATTACCTCCTGTAGGTATTGCATTGTGGTAGTCATCAGAAACTTATTTACTGTGTCTGCCTTTCCCTCTGTCAGTGATGAGTTTCCTTCATCTCCCCATGCTAGCCTTCCTGCAAGCTTTATAGAAGTTCTCAGGATTATGGCTGGAATGTTAGGAGTAATTAGATAAAACAATGCTGTAAATTCCTGCAGAAAGAAATACATTTATTAATTACCTTAGTCGAGTTCTGGCCAAACTTAGCTTCTTCCATATATAAATAACTGGATGAACAAATAAACAGTTGCGTAAAGTAATTTTGCTTTATCTACCTCCAGATAGGACAAAAGGTAACAAACTGAAATGACTAAGGAATCTGTAATCTGTTGCTCCAACACTGACTTGTTTCATTATGGTCAAATACCTTATACTCTGTGCAAACTGCTGAACGCTTGCTTCTTGTGTCTGACCTTGTCAGGCTGAGGTGCCCTCCTAGAGAAAGGTGAGGCTTTTAAGCTGATGGTGGGTTGTTGCTAGCATGAGTCAGGGTGGGACGAAGTCCTAGTGCATGTATCTTCAGATAACGGCTGGCATTCTCTGTAGGTGTCCAAGGAGTGGGAGATCAGCAGCTCCAAATGAAACCTATGTGGACTGTGGCATATTGGCCTCTCGGATTTGATAAGTGATGCACCTTGAATCTGAAGCTTGGGATCCAACTTGGAGTTAGTGGTGGTTTGCAAAAATTCAGCTTTAAGAGTTGTGTAAGAGTTATACAACTGAATATATATATTGCAAGCAAAAGTAAGAAATCAGGAATCAAAGTTTTGGAATTGAGTGAATCATAGGAATTATGGCAAACTCAAGTGACTAAGCAAAGCTATCGAATTTGATGCTCCATCAAGATGTAAGAGTGTATTCGGTGTGACTGTGACTCAGCACTTGTGGGTGAGTCATTCTTCATCACTGGGACCTCAGTACTGTTGGTTTTCTGGCTGAAAAAGAAAAGAGGAGGTGGGAAGAGATTTAAACCTACAGAAGTTTAAACTTCACAAATACAAAAGAGAGGGGGAAGTTTTACCCCCACTTAGACTTTTTCTTGAAAAACTCATTATTTTTAACTTTTGAATATGGTGTTTTCAGTGGAATAAGATGACTTTTCACAGGAACTTCATTTATAGTGGAGGCTTTTCATATTTTATTTTGCAGAAAATTAATTTGTGACTATATTGAACTATTAAAAGAAACTTTTAAAGCAATGCAGTTTGCTTTGTCTGTGGCTATCTTTCACACAGATGAGTTTAGAATACTACATGCCAATAACTCAGCTGTGAGAAGACAATAATAGTGGAGGGGGATTGAAATCAATAAGTGCAAACAGGAGAATAAAGGTCTGAGAATATACAAACATTTAATGAAATGTGTATGTATAGTAGAAACAGCAAAACAAGAGGGTCTTGCCAGCAATGTTAATATTCTGAGAAGGTGAGGGATGGAGGGGAGATGAGAGGTGAAAAGCAGCGAAATCCTCACCTCAATTCTGATGTGTCTGTATGTTCACCATATAACAGGGCAGTAATGGAATAAAGGTGTGATGGTATGGGTCCTAATGCCTGTATCCAGCCAGAGCAAGGGTCCCCTGCCTTCAGGCATAGTGATGGTAAGGATGATAGTGCTAATATTTTTGTGAAGCTTCAGACTACTCTATTAGTAGAGATGGGTTTGCTTGGGGGGCTGACTGGTGTGCATTGGTGTGTTAGCCTGTTGTACCAGATCTGGGGATCCGGAGGGAAAATCCTTTTTCCTTCCCTGTTCTGTTTGCCAAGTCTGGCGGAGAACATGGGGTAGCTGTAGTTTATGTTGTAAAGTACAGCACGGTAAGCTGCCTGGGAGCACCCGGGGATCCCAAGTAACAAGTCCTTTGTGCTCCTGTGGGGCCAAGGCATTGGCAATGCTAAGGATTTTTTTTCTTCTTCCTGCGTCAAACTGTGGTTGTGTCTTTGCCCTTTTATTGCAAGTCTCAAGTATGTTGCAAGGATTGAGCAAGTTATTTGTGACTGTTCTGTGCAAGGATGTATAGAGCATGCATCAAAGCAATCTCCTGGACTGAGTGGCTGTTGCACTGCATTGTCTGAATAGAGGGGCTAAATGTCATGACCCATTCCCATCTGTATATATGATAGTAGCTACACATATAGATTATAAAGAAATTCCAGAAGCAGCATCAATTCAAAAAAGTTGCAAAATCTGTGGGTTTTTTCTAAATGCAGCTCCATAAACCATTTGCTGGAAGTGATGTGCTGTAAAATACCTGCAGTGTCAGATTACACCCTTTTTTTTTATCACAGAACATGATAAAATCACTGAATCTGGCAAAGAGACTGTCATATGCGCTCATTGCTTATTTTGATCTCCAGACTTTGAGTTTCGTTTTCAAATGTAAGCGCCAACATGGGATTTGCAGATCTCTGATGGGAATGTGTTTGATATGTGGCATACAAAAGCACTCCAGTGTCCCCACCCTAAGCTGTGAAGGAAGCTTTGACTATCTAGTAATATTACATTAAGGAACGTAAAAGGAGGTGATTAGGGAAAGACAAGGTCTGTGAAATGCATCTAGAGGATTTAATAAATGAGGACAGTAACTTTTAAGGAATGTATCATTCTCTTCTTACTCATACACTTTAAGCACTATGGGGAATTATTGCCGGCATTTGTTTTTTTGATTAGAATTACATGATATTTCCTATGGTTGTGCTTTTATTGCATATAGTTGATACTCTTCTAGATCATTAGGTAATTATATTTAAGTGGTGACTGAGCTAATGTGGAGCTAGGCTTAAGAGTCTGAAGAAACAGATATATGGCAAAGCCTGTATGACCTCATTCAAAACATTTTACTTCAAAAAGCCCATAATGAGTTTTATGCAAATTATAAAGGAAGATATCTTGGTAAAGCAGGAAGAAACAAAGGAAGTTCCCAAGTTAATACTTCTTTTCATCCTTATTTTGTTACAGCACATGAGTCTGGTGATGTCTCTGGCATAAGAGCATCTGCGTGCCAGTGTGAGCCCATCTCTACTTCTACACCCTCAGATCATACTTTCAAATGAGATCATGTAATGCAGGCCTGGAGGTTCTACTTCAAAATGTTATCTAACATTTTAGAATTTAAGAGCCATTGAAAGTAACTTTCAATTTCTATACTTGTAGTGAAAAATAAGTGGCAAAGTAATGATTTAGTAGGTTCCTTCATTTTTCCCCCTAACATTATGCTAACAAAGCAGTTCAGTTTCATACACTACAGGGTGTTGAGTATTTTGAGTATTTTACTAAAAGTGACCAGAGAGAACAGTTCTGTTTCTCATAAATTTTTAGAGTCTTTGGCCTTTTTAGCACATTAGAGCAAAACTGGACTGTTTTGATGATATTGCACAACAAAATTGCACAGAAGTTGCCCATTTTCAGTTTTGAAAGGCCAAGATTTTAATTTCGGCTGCTTTAGCTGGAAACTGATCCCTGGCATCTTGGATGTCTTCCAGGTGAAAACTTTGACCTGTTTCACTGAAAAGGTTCTAATTAGTTATCATTCCAGCTTCAGAGTCTTTTAAAACCAGAACAAAGCAGCAAACTGCTAGCAAATCTGAGCCAATAAAGACACAGTGTGCAAAGGATTAGTTAGACCCAAGGACCCTACCAAGCAAGAGTGTAGTGAGGGTTTAGACCAGAACCAGCTTAGCTTAGAAGTCCTGCTGTGTACTTTGCTAACATAGATATACTGAAAACATTTTCTTTGCTCTTGAAATGTTAATGTTTGTAGGTTGTTACTTTATATTGTATACATAGCCAGGCAGTTAGTGTTACTTTCATTATTATTAGTGACTGAAAGAAAGGATTCAAAGGATTCATGGAAGCCTTTTGTACTTCTGGCTTTGAAGAGTACACTTGTTTGTGGCAGCACTTACATCTGTGCATATAAACAAATAAGCACGCTTTTCATTGATCCTTGCTTCCCCCACCCACCCATACAGTTTGTAGTGAGCATAATGAATTGGGTTTTTTTGCATGGAAATTGAATTCACTTTATTGTTCGTATGTGTTGGATTTAGCATGGTGTGCTACATACCGATAGGCAATAATGAAGTGCAGTGCTATTCACAAATATTTCTGTAGCAGTTCTACAGTCTTTCTCTGATAGGGACACATTAAACAGGTTTCCTGAATCTTTGTTTAGGCCTTGAGACTTGAAGTATAAAGCAGGAAAACTGAGACATGATGGCAAAGACTGACCAAATCAGAATGATTGCTTTCACAGCAACATTCCTCATGTTGTCAATTTTCCTCAGTAATACTTGCATGCTTGGTTCTCAAATAGTTTCAAACCCACTTATTTCCTTTCCATGGGAACTTTGTAATGATGCCTGTCTCCTTCTGTGAGGATATGTAACTTTGGCTATTGAAACATAGGTATTGGTTTTTCACTGGCATTAGAGTTCGTGTGGAACTGGGAGACAGCAGGTTACTTGCAGATGTTAAGGAGGAAGGCTTGGGATTTCAAAGCATTTTAAGACTTGCCTTCAATTAGTGTTAACTCAGTATTTGGTGCATTCTGCTTAGATATGGGCAGACTGTTCTCTTCCCCCTATGTTTGCTTGTATACACATGGAAATTGGTTGCTCCCTCCTTACAGTCTGCCTATTAAATTTGCAAGGTCAGAAGAGTAAGCTGGGCACTGGGACTCAAGATCTTGTGTAGCTACCTTGGTGCCTTATCAGTAAAGAAAGGTGGTGTCCCTGTGCCACAGGGATGTAGGGCAGAAGCAGACTATTATAATCTGAGAAGCCTTGTTTCACAACATAGTGCACTCTGATGGAGGTGGGGCCTCACTTATGTAAATATTTAAACAGAGTTATTACTGCATGGGTATTTCTGGAATATTAAACAGTTGTAATGAGAAAGCCTTGTCTATGTAAAAGAACAGTTGCCTCAAATTGTTCTGTAGTTCTTCATATTATGCTAGTAAATATTGATCAACTGGTGATTGGCAGAGGAAGTTGATCAGCTTGCACCAAAATTGGAGGTTGAGTTTGGTGCCCTCAATAGAAACACACGACCTTTCTCATTTATTAGTTGTTGAAAATAACACCCCTCAAAGCTCAATATTTGGAAAACATTTTAGCTATATGTATATATCAAATGAACTCCTTGTTTCAGATTATTTGCTTAGTTTTTGTTCTGAGATTTTGATGACTTTTTGTTATCAAGATCAACTTGAAATCGGAGGTGGCCTATTTTCAGCTGGAGAAGCTATGCAGGGAATTCCCCTTGCTAGATCACTTAAGCGGTGATCTGGATGCAGTGAAATGCACAGGAAACAAGGGAGATGGTCAACTACAGGATATACTCAGAAGGAGCAATGTGGTGGGTTGGCCCCAGCAACCAGCAAAACACCCACTCTCTCTCTCTCTCACTCCTCTCTTCAATAGGCGTAATGATGTCTCGGGAAGAAAAATGCCATAACGAATGTCCTGTGTGCTGCCCATTTCCCTGAGCTTTTATTGCTGAGCACAATGTTGGATGGTAGGGAATATCCCGTGGGTCAGCTGGGGTCAGCTGTCTCAGCTGTGTCCCCTCCCCGCCTCTTGCCCACCCCCAGCCTGCCGGCCTCTGGGTGTTTGTGTGAGCAGTCTTCAGCAACAGCCAAAACCTTGGTGTGCACCAACACCGCTGTGTATTGGGTCTGGCTGAGATGGAATTAATTCTCCCCATAGCAGCCCTCACAGTGCTGTGTTCTGCATTGGTAG
>JANZLQ010000050.1:8443166-8472303 GCA_026212715.1 Elanus axillaris | reverse complement strand
CCCCCGAAATTCCAAACTCTCCTTTTTGGCTTAGCTTTCTGCTTTTGGCTTCTGTTCCCCTGTTCTTTACTCCATCTAATTGCCCTGTTTCAGCAACTTAAAATAAGTCAATATATTAACTTTTGCCTTGCAAGCATGTTGGTAGTTAATACAGAATTTTCACAATTAGAAATCTTGCTATCCTATTTACATGATACTTGGGACGTATTGCTATATGACAGATTGAAAATTTCACAGAAATAGTTGCTTTTTCCTAATGCTGAACAATAATTTTATTATGCAAAACAACACCTTATACCAATCCTAAATATTTTTAGTTTGTGGTAGTACTCCTGCTTTATCTTTCACAACTTTTCTTGATTGCCTTTTGCAACAGGACTTTAAAGAAACATATTTCTCTTTTCTCCACCTCCATAAAGCAGGAAGGAGCATAATAATGATAGAAACAGATGTTAGTGTTTTAATCAGTCATTGTACCAAACTAGTCATCTGAAGCCTTGAAGACATTTTTGTATATTTTTTTGATTTTGACAAATCTGAAAAACACAGACTTAATGGGTGAAAGGGGTTAATTCCAAAGGCAGTATGGGCCAGGCAGGGATGAGTCTGTGTCCATAGCTAATGAAAATAATCTTTTTGTTTTAGAAAACTTAGGAGTCTGTGTGCGAATGCAAATGTGAATGGATTGTTGAACCAAATGCTTGCTCTGCAATGCATTGGTCTCCTTCGTGTGGAAGCCCCACGTACAAAAGGAAGGATAAATGTTTTAAGAGCAACAGCTGAAAGACTGGGAGCCAAGCTGATGAAGCAGCAAGCAAAATCCCTGTCTTCGACTCTCCTCAGGAACTGGAAGGGGAGTGGTGCTGGAAGGTACAGTTTGTTGACATGTATTTGGTGGAGAGGAGGAGACACAAAGACAGGATTAACAAACAGACCTGAAACATGATTGTGTTGCTCAAGGTGTGGTGGTATGTTCGAGATACATTTCTAATACAAAGAAAGTAAAAATTGTAGGCTATTCATCTAAACATGGAAAGGAAACAGTCCAGAAAAGAGAGAAGAAAGGCACAGGGGACTGTTCTGTTCTTCTGGACTGTGTGAGATACAAGGTGTTGCTGAGATTTCTGGTGAGCTGAGACTCTGTTTCTATCTCAACACAGTAAACACGTTTCTAAGACCTCAAACAGCAAAGTAATTGTTGGTAGAGAAAAAAATTAGAGGAGCTTGGGTGTAAGGCATGGCTGGTGGAAGCTGTTTATGGAAACCAGCAGCATGAGGCATGGCTTGCAGACTGGTGGGCACCTGGTGGAGATGATCTGCACCGACTTAGGCTGCACTGATCAGCTGGGGCTTGCTGTCTAGAAGACTTAAGCCTCAAACTGTGAATGGTGGCTACTGGAGTGAAAGGAAAGCAACCACCTGGCTGAACAGTTGCTTCCCCAGAGGGAAAGACTCTGAAATTTTATGGCTTTGTTTATGCTTCAGAAATAATTCTTGTTATTCTGTTTACTTACCTTGTTTTCTCCTTTTCATTGAAAACGTTAAACTGTTTTACTTGTAGATGGGCAGAAGTGGTTGCTTTGAGTATAATTCATGTAATTTCCCCAGGTCTCTGCATAGGTCTTCAAGCAAGTGTTTATCAAGGAAGTCCCTTAAATTTGAATGCAGCTGTGTACTTGTCAGTTGAATTGTGGCAGGAGGGTTACACTGAGAAGCAGCTTGGATGCTTGGATAGCCAAAGCAGTGCGATATTGATTCCCGGGAATAAGGAGTATAAATGGTGCATATAAATGCATCAAATCCAATGCTGAATTAAGGCGTGGTTCCTGCTTGTGATGTTGCAGGAAGGAGAGGTAATCTGGATTTCAAAGGCAAACACATTTCTGTGTGCATTTCTAAACATAAGATGAACTGGGACTCTTGTATGTTTATATTCTGGTTTAGGGTAAGTTAACTGTTTATCCCTGGAGTGAAAGACTATTTTTTTTTTCTTTTTTTTCTCCTGGCAAATCTGTTAGTGATCCTTTCTGCCCTGAGATGTCAAGTGATAGCAAGAACATTTCAAGAGCAAATATGTGAAGAACCATGTGCTTTTGACGTGTACAGCTCTTACCCTTATGCGTGAGCAAGTACTGCCTGTGATAACAAAGCTGTCATGTTATCCAGGAATTTAGGAGATGTCTTATCCATTACTGCACTCAGAGAAGCTTCTTTCAGTACAGTGGATTAGAAAACTAGTTGCTGAGGAACCTTGTCTGTGACACGTTTTTAAGTGATGGCATTCTGAGTGTTGTTTTAACATATATAACTTTGCATTTCTCATCAGCACAGAGGAACAGGTCTGGTTCTGCTGTCATCTCAGTTTTATTACACCTATACAAAAAGACCCATAACGGTGGAATTTTTTAATTTATGTTTTTCTGTTTATGTTTATGATTGCCCCCTGTTAAACTGCTGAGAAGTTGGTTTAATTCTATCATGTTTAAGGTTTGACCTCTTAATTTCTTTTTACCTCCCTGATCCTGAAGTGCCTTTCATGTTCCTCTTACTGTTGCTTGGTCTTGAGGAACTCTGCTCATTTTCTTTTGGAAAGCTTTAGAAATTTTTGTGATATGGCTGCAAAAGTAGTATTTCTTTGAAAGATTCCTGTAATTGCCAGCTTTGTTGTCTTTGGGCTGTGAATCATTTAGCAGCAGCTACTACAGATCTGTCAAACCTCATGCGTTATACATAGGACGCATTCATTTGGTCCCTGTCTCTGGCTTGTGTATTTTAAACAGCTCTGCCGCTTCTCTTCTACTCTTTGAGCCCTAACATTAAGGCAATTGCTGACTGTACAGCAAGTCAGAGGAAAGCTGGGATTCTGCAGAGGTAATGACAAAAATATTGCTTTCCTTTAAAGCTGATGGTGCTATCTACAGTGAGGAAAAGTGATTGTCTTTCCCTTATTGTTTGACTGATCTTCCTTAGGCTTGTGGAGTTATTACTTCTTTCACAACAGAAAGGACCGTACACAATGTAGAGACAGACAAAAGCATACATATAGACACGGACTACTCTTGAGCATTACTGAATTGGCTTTGTTGCATCCTTTCTTTCCATCCTGTCCTTTCCACTCGCCCTGTCATGCCTGTTACTTGGAGCCTTAAGATTCAGTGCAATCTATACTTGTACTCCTCTCTGAAGGCCGTCTAGGTAGAAGGTTACAAGATCATCTTCGCTGTCTCCAGATTCACTCAGTTGGAAGATTGTTTGACAAAAATAGCTCAATCCTCTGCTGGTGTTATTCTGAAATCAAATGTAATATGCTGCTCTCCGAATATGGTGCTTTGTGGCAAGAAAAATCTTGGGCTGTTTCTAATTGCCTACAATGGCATTGTGTTCTTCAGAATTTCTTCATTGGAAATGCGTATGCATCCATATTTTTATGATGGGCAGTGATACTCTTATGTATCAGGCACAACAGATATGTTGTGTACTTGTAGTATACAAAGTAGAAATATCCAAGCGGGAAAAGAAGATACACCCAAGAAAGTCCAAATACGTGGCAGCCCCTCCTGGAGTATGACAGTAGGCTTTACGGCTGCTGAATAAATCAGTAAAAAATAGAGGGCAACGGCACCTCAATACATAGTTTTCATTTTGTATTGAGTAGATAGAGGAGGAAGGAATTACTATATCAGTATCTGAGGAACAGAACATGAGCTGGATTAACCCCGTCTGTTGATGTTACAGAAAATGTAAGGCAGGTGTTGGAGTGTTATTTTGTGGGTTTTACTTTTTTTTTTTTTTTTTTTTTTTTTTTTTTTTGTTGTTGTTCTTAATGGTTTGCATTTTATAAGAACATTTCCCAGATTGTTAGGTGAAAACCTGAGGACTTGAACATTTGATGTTCTGAATAAAGGCTAAAACATATGTTACTCTCTGACATCTTAGGGCATTGCTGTAATTTCCATTGCTTTTTTCACTGCTAGTGACATCTGCATTCTTCCTGCAACCCACTCCTTGAGCTACCTCCTTGCTGTCCTGAATGGGTGATTATTAGGTTTCATACCAAAGTAAGAAGCTGCTAAAAAGGGGTCAAAATAACCTTTTGGATAACTTGGGGCATTGCTGGATTGCAAGTTAGTCTGGTATTTTACAACTGAGTCATGGATATAATAGAGTTTGTCAGGTGTTTATCTTTTAGTCTTGAAGTTGTGGGTTTTCAGTGTTACTTGGATTAAAATTGCATGCAACAAAATTTGGTATGGCATCAGAATTCCATAAATGGACATCATCTCTGTTTTGTTTTTTTTTTTCTTAAAAAGTCTAATTTCATCACAGTTGTGATACAATGTCCCCAAACATTAAATTGCATTCAACTGTACTATTAGAGCTGTGGTTATAAATCCAGGCAATGCCCATACTATGCAGTGATTAACTAGTTCCTGCAACTGCATTCATCTCTACTGATAGCTATAGCCTGCAAGGTGAAGTGATTGCTCATAACTACTGAGCAGATATCCCCATACATCACTGCATGAAGACATCAATCCTTTTCAAGGTTAAAAGGATATTTCTCAAAAGCAGGCATTGTTGCAGTTCACAAATGCAATAATACAAGCAGGTTTTCATTCTTGAACACTTTTGTTGCTGTTAGAACTTCTTAAGTTCAGGAGGATAAGCATTGTAAATGCACTAGCCAGCAGAAAAAAGTATGTGGCACAGTTGCAGGATACATCATCTTCAGGGCTCATCTTCTCTTAATTTCCTCAGTTTTCAACAGCAGAAATTTGTATTTGATGGGACATGCAAACATGGCTGTTCCTTCCACCTACTTTTGTTCTTTTGGGCTAATCCTCCATTTCAAATGGACATGAAATATCTTTCTTGCTGTATATATCCCTTATTTTTTTCTGGTCAGATTATACTGGAAAATGCATAATTGTAGTAATTTTGTAAATGCTTTTCCGATACCATAGTTGCAAGTTCAGGGAGTTTGTTTCCAGTTCTACTGGTGATGTAAGTGTCTGGCTGGGTGTGGATGACATCCCTTTTGGGGCTGTTCCTTTCCTACTACTGAGACTTAATGCATGTAAAGTGTTCATTATTACATGAGCTACTGTCACATCCATCCTTAGCAGGAAGGAAAACTGACTTCATAAATGAAACGTATACATCTGAATGTGGGTTCAGTTTCCAGCGTTGCCCAAAGTATTTTTGTGTGATTTTGTGTGAAAGAAGCATTATTCGTATTCTCTGTAAAGCAGCAGTTTATATTTCTGTCTCCGAGCTATTTAAGGAGAACAAATCCATTAATATACGTAAGAAGCTCAGAAACTGCACTGACAAGAATCATAAAAATCTAGACAAATAACAAAAACTTTTCTGGATGAAAGTGGAAAGTTACAGGATTTGGTCCCTTCTTTCTGCTCTTCTGCTTTGGTTTTGTAATTTTCTATTGTCTAGATTAATTCTGTAATTTCAGACCAGAACCTAGCATTACTATAATATTGAGGAGAGAAACATGTAAAACCAAAATAAATAATTGTGTTCATATTGTTGTAATAATGTACTCCAACTCCCTTTAAGCAGGGATTCAGTTCCTTCATGTTCAAAGAATGTACTTTTTCCTACCCAAGATCACATAATGCACTCTTAAATGCACAAGGCGCTTTCCTAGAATGTACAACAAAAGCCATTTATTATTTTGACTTAAAATCAATTTAAACACAGTCCCTTTTGGAACATTAGTATTTGTCAGACTGTTTTTATGTCCCTACTGATCTTAAAGGAGTATCAGAAACTCTTAAAACTCGCTAGGTCTTTGTTCAGCTTCATTTGCAGATTTTTTTTTTTTTATATATTGGAAAAATGCTATCCTTTTTAAATTATTCTCCATAACTCACAAATTGACCTTGATAGAGGAAGAGAGTACTCTTCCATGGAGAATTTCAGAGGTGAGTAACGTAACATTGTAAGGCATATTGACAACTCATTTTCACAACTAACATATCTAGAATCCAGCAAATTTAGCACTTGTTTACAGAGATGTACTTAGTACTCTAAAAAATACCTTATTTAATTAGTACTGACTTTAACACAGTTTTGTTTTAGAAGTGTATTTAGATCCATAGTTGCAATAGTGCATGTGGGTCTGTTCTGGCAATTTTTACTACATCTGTAAAAGGTGTGTGAAGAACTTAATGTAAACTACGTGCTAGTTATATAATGGCTTAATGTAAAGCCTTCAAAACTTAAAGGAAGCATTCTTCAGAGGGCTGTAGATCAAGTGCCAAATGACCAAGTTAAACCAAAAATATCAAAGGCTAAATTTTCTCTTCACTGTTTGCATGTGTATGGATGCTTTGGTAGATGTAGGTGTGTCCATACCTGGGCGTGTGAACAGAACACACCCTGAAGAACCTTGTTTGGTCCCACTGTTTGCACAGTGCAAGTGCATGCAAAGAGAGAATGGGATGTTTAGCACAACCTGGTATTGATATCAGTGTTGCAAGCCTCCCCCACCCCAACAGTCAGCTGTCTGCAACATTTCATATGTTTCCCATATTACTTTTTCTTTGATATCATCTTTAGGCTTTTTGGTATATGCTGTAAAGAGCAAATTTTCACCTTTGTGAGCACTGGGCATTAGGTGTTAACATCTTTCTGGCTCTGTACAGGCAAAATATTTTGGAACATGCTAATATGTATACTGTAACTTTCTGGAAGCAAAAATACACTTGAGAATGCAGTCACAGTTTTGAGAGTACAATTTTTTTTTAATATTTTTTAAATATATCTTTTCCTATTAATCTGTCACCTGACTTGATGTATAAAATACGGCACCTGTTTTGCTCTTTGCAGGTGTTATGTGAATTTTAGACATAAATCTATAAACAAATGTTTATTTTCTCATGGAGTTTGGGGTTAAAGTAAATGCGCAAGAATCAGTAAGCATTGTCTTTCTTGACTTGCAACAATTAACTATAGATTTTTATAGCTATAAAGGAGCAAATTTGACTTGCTGTATAACAAGTCTCTGGAAGCCAAGATCAGATCATCTGTCTAAGTTCTTTTTCCCCATAACAGCCAACTTAAAATATCAATGTAAATAATTTTAGCCTAACATAATCTGTATACAACTGTTAGCTCTAAGACTGAAGTAATTTGCATGAATTTATTTGTTTTTTCCTAACAAAATGACTGTGAGAATTGTATGAAAATAATAAATGGAAGGGCTGGCTGCAGCATGAAAGGTAATTGATCTAAAGAGCAGGAAGAAAGAATCTGTGTTTTTAATCTGGAGAAAAGAAGGCATGGTCAGTGCAAAAATACATTGTGTGTTAATTTTAAACTATGAACTTCTATGTAAGTGTGAAAACACAGTGGAAGGGAAGAAATATCTCATAATGAAAATAAGTTTCTCTTCGGCATAATATGATAGTCCCCATTGCGTGGTGTTCCTCCGAGAACTACACTGTGCTTGTACCTTCTCAGACGTACAGTGGCTAGCCACTGGGCAAATGCTTTGAAAGTATCTTCAAGTATCTCATGGTTTTATTGAAACAAGGACCAGTATGAGCTGGCTGATTTTGGCAGAGAGCCGAGTATTGCACACAGGGTATGAAAAGAAGAGGTGGCAGTTGGCATGTCTAAAATCTTTCACCCCTTTACTGGAGTTAGTATTGGTAGAATGATGAGGTAGAGCTGGTGAAATAATAGATTAGAATAGCTGCATCCTTAAAGAGTCTCATTCAGGTCATAGGTGTTTCTTCATAACCATGTTATTTTGCATTTTATTAAAACATTAAACTGTCTGTTGCATTGACCTGAGAAAAACTATTTTTGTTCTCAAGGGTTTACAGGTTTTTTTGATCTTAATGTCACCATGTAATATATGGGGTTTTTTAAATGTTGATTATGTTACAGTGACTTATGTAACTTTGTGCAAATGGATTAAATTAATGAAAATGTTTTGAATTTAAAACTCCAGATCATTTAAATAGTCATTGGTTAAATCATTTGCTTTCATTTAGAGCAAGGTGCTGCATTTCTAATCTAGAAGTTTTCTTAGCTTTCAATAGTCCGGGAGTATATTGGAGAGCCTGAGTATTTACTGCTGTCACTCACTAAGCTGATTTAGAACTGCCCAAAGAGGCACCGTCTTGCTTGTGATCCTTCCTTGGAACACAAACACTTCAACTCTATTCCCAGTGCAACTGTTGAGTGATTGTTCAGTAACACCTAAAAATGTTAGATCTGAGGATGTTCTTACTGCTCTCCTTTGTCTTTTCAACTGAATAGCCTCATTTTCTCCTCTTTTCCTGCATTTTTCAAATTGTGTTAAAAATAGACTTGAACTACTGTCAACACTAAAAATGTTTTGGGAAGTAATTTGTTATTCCTCCAGTTGACCTTGCCACATTTGCTTTCATCTTCCTGCTTTCCTCCAGAGTCAGCTGTACAGCTCTGCTTGCTTTTAGAAACGTGATGTTGAAGGTCTGACCGCTTTAGGCAGAAACACACTGAGGATCTCGTGTGGGATAGTAGATTAAGTAACACCCTGTGCATTATATAAGGGTAGTTTATAATTTACATCACTAAATGAACATAGCTGGTAGGTTAGCTGGCAGCATTTGCCATTCATACTATATTAACTTGTTTTAGAACTTGCAGAGTGAGGATGAGTGGAACAGGAGATAGTGGACTGATGCAGTACGTACTTGTAAATATTGAATTTTATGAACAATACTTAAAGATTTGGGAAGCACTTTCTTAAAATATTTGTCTGGGTAAACAAAGAAATATGGCTGTTAGGAACATTTATATTAGCAAAGTCAGTGCTAATTTATTGATGGAAACAAAATATGAAAGTTACAAGCAATATAACTAAAATCTGTGGCTGAATGTTCAGGAAATACTTTTCTTCTCTATGCAGAGTCCTTAATTTGAATACTACTGCAAAGACCATAGCTCAAGTATACCCCAAAGTGCTTGGCCCGTGATCATATTACCACTTAAGGAGAAACTGAAAATTCTGACCAAGGTGAAAGTTTTCAGTGATGCTTTTGGTTTTGCTTAGAGAAGCCTCTTTTGAAGATGGAGATAGATGGAAAATTAGGAGGAAAAAGTTCCTGTGAAGTATTTGTCTGTGCCAGCTTCTACCTAATAAGGTATGCAGGAACATCTATAGCTTTAATGATACCAGAATTTTGTTGTTTCTTCTAACTGTTTATATCCTGGCATGAGATCCTATACTGCAGACATATGGCAGAATAGCTAAGATGAAAGCACATTTCAATATTTTGAAAGTAAAAATGATTTTGGGGATTTATGATTGCCTTAAGGAAATCAATTACAAGTGCAGAAAATGTAGCATTAACTCTAAAATGGCAAAAGAATAACTGAAGTGTGAAAGGTTTGAGTTTTTGATAAACAAAACATTCACGTGCTTAATTTTGCCATGTAATAACAATATGGTTTCAGTCAAAAAGTAATCTGAGATTAGGCTGAGGTGGTTTGTAAAATGAATTGGCTTCATTTTTTAATGACACTTGATGCGAGAAGGATGGAGAAGTGTTTTCCTTGTCTGCTAACTCTGCCTGGCATGTACCTTGGTGAGGAAGTGGCTGAGTTTGAGAACGTCTTTCAAGAAAATCTCAGAAGCAAGCAAGCCTGGTCCATGTCTGTCTTTCACACTTTAATTTTCTAAAAGCATGTTATATTCTTGCCAGTGGCTGGATGTGGAATGTGGGCTGGCCCTCTGACCCATCCTGATGCTCCAAAGCATCCTTTCAGTTGGTGATGCAGACTCCCATCTGCAATTGTGGAGGTTCCAGCTCTGCACTCTGTTTTACTGCTTATCACTATTATCTTCACCAGAATGATACAGCAGTTTTTCCCTAGAAAATTGCCAAGATGCAGGGTTTTAAATTTGTTTTTTTACTTGAACTCTGTGATACCCTGTATAACTAACCATATGCAATAGTCATTTGTCACTAATATAATAACTGTGTTATTTGTCCCTAGTATAATAACCATAGAGCCTTACATCAGAGAACTAGTACATTACAGATAGGAAGCATGTCAAATTAACTGCACATGACATGAATATTTTCCACAATATTTAATCTGTTGACTCAGCCAAGTTGCTTGTCAAATGCTGCTGTGGTTTCTTTTCTAACACGTTGAATTCTGGAGGTTTCAAGCTTGTAATTCGGCATTTGCCTCTTCAGTTGCTTTTGCCTCGTCTCTGTTCCTATTGCAAAGCCATTAAGCATGCCTGCTTGTTGCAATGCACTGAGAGGCTGTTTTAACTTCTGATCTACACATATGGTTGTAGGCTCATTTGATACTCTGTTCATTATTAGGTGTGTTGGGATGCTAATAGGTTAAAGCATAATTCACTATTGACCTGATTTTGCATTCTGAAGATAAGAGTTGTTTGTGAATCAGGTGACCTGGATAGAGATTATTTTAGAGAGTGGTGCTTGCTTATTTTTTAATCTGTTCTGTACATTGGTAGCTGAAATCCAAAAGGTTGAACCAGGTTATGAAGAGATGTAGCAAAATATATAATTTATTTTTAGTGAAACATACAACATAATGTTGATTAAAAAACCCTCAAACCTCATAGCATAGGAAGTTCATTATGAGGATTTTGTGGGAGGGGTATGGCAGGGGGCTTAAAACACTGGATTTCTGTCATTATCTATTCCTCCTTGTAAGCTCTCTAATACTTCCCAATCCCTGCCACTGAGTGACCTTTGCTTAGAGAGTTGGATGGCAGCCCTTGACAGAGCCTTACAGTCAGAACACAGTAATGACAGCTGAAAAATCACCCATGTATCAGATAAAATAAAAAGGGGGAGGATGAGGGGGAAAAAAAACAGGTATTTCCTTATTTCTCCTCCCCTTTTGTCTGCTTTCAGGTGTCAAATTGAAAATGAGTTTTTAGGTTTGTTAAAATATAAAGGCAGAAAACATGGACCTAATTTTTAAAATTATTAAAGATTTTTGAAGACCAAATCTGGTCTTGGCATGTTTTCAGATAGACTTTTCCCGCTATTCTGTAAATCTGTGCCAAATACATGTGGGAAGCATAGAGGTAGTGACATTTGGGTTAGTCCTCAAATTAGAAAGAATCTTGATTTAGGGCTTGACTTTGTCAATTTTTTTTAACTTAAAAACCTTGTTTTCAAAAGTAGACAGCAGTTGTTCTCCCTTCCATGGAGGCTGTTGTTCAGTTTTTCTGAAAAACTGAGTGCCTGTATAGGGGACTACACATTTGTTTTTTTCAAAGGGTGGTAAAGAGGTTCCTAATTTCAGTGACAAGTAGGCATTTAATTTAGTTTACTAGGTTTTAAATTCTCCCCTAAGACTTCATTTTTAAAGCATTTTTACTTTGTTTCTTTGTCTTAACTTTTAGAAGGCTTTATAAATACTCTTTCATACAATTTTATGTGGTTATTTGAGTAAAACATTTCACAACCAGTTGAATAGTCCCAGTGTGGGTATCTAATAAGGAATAGATCTTGCTGTATAGAACAAGCGAAATAGGGGCAATAGTAAGTATATGTTGGCTGTTGTTGATGGTACATCACACTTTGTATTGATTTTGCTTAACATTTTAATTTTTGCAATCACAAAACTGAAAGGCAAAGGAAAAATACATTTGACACTGTTCTTAGTGTCAGTTGCATCTACTTCTCGGTATAGTATCGTTGTGGATGTAACGTTCACTAAGCCTTAGATAAGCTTTTGGGAGAATTGGATTAAGGAACACATGCAGAAATTGTCTGTTGTATGTAGGCATATATATGCATATGAATACTAAGAAGCTAGATATATTTGTTAAATTGATATACAGCTCCTGAATTTACAAATCTGTCTTGTTAAGTAGGTGGACGTAGATGGATGTTGAAACATACTGTAGGTAAGACTTTGATCTATGAGTGAAAACACTTTTTCTCAAAAAATAGAATAATTAGTGATTTTAACTCTTGCTCCTATTTAATAACAGTAGCTTAAAGGAAGAGTAGTATGAGAGTATCATGACTTTGAAAATTAGTAGGAAGTGATTTAGCCAAATATCAGATGTTTGAAGTGAGATTTAACTCCTTAAAATGTAAGTGAAAACTGATTTACATCAAAACCTGCATGAAACTTTCTCAGTAATAGGTTCTGCTGAGATTGTGGTGTGGTATAGGAGCGCTTTTTGTTGGTGAGAGAGATGGTATCCAATTCCTGCTCCGACACCAATTCAAGCAAGTAGTAGCTTGCACATCCTCACTCCAGGTAGGCCCAGAGAATATGCGATCATTTAATGTTATCTACCTGAGAAGATCTCGTCATCTAGGTTTCCACTATAACAATGTCTGGCAACTCTTGAATAATATCTGCATATATAAGGATGAATCATCCTCTGGAATGATAATCTTCCCCCATTGACTAGGAAAGAGATGCTAAATGACCGACTGACTGACTGACACCCTTGATTTGTTTGCTTAAAAATGGGGGAAAACAATTTTACCCTTAGAACTAGTATGAGTTGCATAAATTAAAATAGTCCCTGAAGCTACTCTGTCTTAATCTAGACATCTTAATTGTCTTACAATTCCAAAACACAACAGAGAAGTTAGGGTTGGTTGTTTCCTAATGCTGTCAGATCAAAACCAAGGTTATTAGAGTTTGAAATCTATTTTCTATGAGTAACTGTTGCCCTACTGGCAAGATATACACTTACAGATTCTTGTAATGAAGGCTTTCGCCATTTTAGCCAAACAGGCAACTCGTCAGAATTCACAGAAAATGCAAAGGATGTTTAGAAGCAAGATCTGAGATTAAAGCAATAGGATAATAATTCTGTAGTTCTACCTCCTGGAACCTGTTACAAGTGCATTGGGACACTTACATACATCCCTGGAATTAAAAATGGACTGGATATAAGTGGAAAACTGTCAACTTTTTTTTTCTCCTGGAAACTCAGTTTAACTTTGAAGTCTTTTTAAACAAGACATTTTTTTCTCTCTAACTTTTTCATTAAAATGAAAGCATCTTGTAGGTGTGTGGCAGAAGATACACAGTAGAAATTGAAATGCAGACTTTGGAAAGTATCTGGAAAAGTGCTAAATGACTTCAAAAGTAGTATGGCCATAAATCCAGATGTGTTTGACACAAATGAGGTAACTTGATTTTTTTTTTTTTTTAAATTACCTAATGGTTACTGTTTTTAACCAAAGCTTTCTACCTGTATTCTTACGCCAGATTTTCATTCATATGAATAAGACTACTGGGAGTGATTTGATTGCAGAGACTTCTTCAGTATTCATAGGATAATTTATGTTGGAAAGGATAAAAAAGAGTCAAGTTATATTAGGTTGCTTGATGGTCTGTCCAGTTGAATGCCGAATGTCTCCATGGATGGAAATAACACTGCTGCTCTGGGCTTCTGTTCAGTGTTTGAGCACCCTCACAGTTAAAATGTTTTTACCCAAAACCTTGTTGGAATTTTCCATGTTGCAAGTTGTATGTATTGCCTCTTATTCTGTCACCGTGCACTTCTGTGAGGAATCTGGCCCCATCCATCTTCACCTATACTTTCTGTTAGGGTGTATTTGAAGAGGGAAGTAAGGTACACATACCTCACCCTCACGCATAGCAGTCAGTCTCTTTTATAGACTGAACAGCCCCAGCTCTGTCAGCCCCTATTTGCAAATAGTATGCTCCAGCCTCCTAATCATGTTGACTGTCTTCTGGATAGTCCTCTGCAGCTGGACCTGCTGGAGTATGCCAATGACTTCCGTGAGTTGGAAGCCCTGAAGTGGATACAGTGCCCCAGATGCAGTCTCACAGCTGCGGAATTGAGGGGAATTCCCTTGGTGTCCTGGCTATATTCTTGCTGAGGCAGTTCAGTACGTGGTTAGCCCTCTTTGCTGCAAAACCATGCTATAGACCCATGATCAACTTTTTGTCCACCAAGACACTTAGGTGTTTTTCTGCAAAGCTGCTCATCAGCCAGACATCCTCAGCCTGTTCTGTTGCTTCTAGATGCAGGATTTTGCATTTGTCATTGTTGATCTTCATGAGATTTCTGGAGGGTCATTTATCAGCATGTGGGGATATTTGGGGTCTCTGAAAGGCAGCCCTTCCTTGCAGTATGTTGACTGCTGCCCTCCATTCAGTATCATTAACAAACTTGCTGAGGGTGCTTTCTTGATCTTGAAGGAGGTGATTTTGTTAAGAACTACAGTTAGGTTTAGTATCATTCTGAGAATGTGAAAATCTCCAGATAGCTCGTATTTGCTCTAGGTGTGACAGACTTTAATCTTTGCATCAAGGCTTCAGTCTGGAAAGAATGACATTGATTCTCAGTAGAGTTGTATGATTGAAGCAGAAGTTACATGACATGGTTAGGCTAAGGTTCAGGTGCAGGGATTACAGAAATATGCAATAGAAATGTTGCTGTTGGTATAAAGAAAGACTGAATGGGAATGTTTGGGTGTGAAAGCATCAGAAGAAATGGTGAAGGAAGAGACAAAGAATTACATGTGTTGATGGCATCTAGATCAGTATTTTAATAAAATCATAGCACATCTGTATGCAGTGTCTCACTAACATTCAGTTTAGGGGAACAAAAGAAAGCCTAAACCAAAGGACAGGCTATAGGTCGCAGAGAAGATAGAAAGGGTGAATACATGTTGCTTAAGAAGTCATAGAGGTGGCACAGGATTAAAAGTTTACAGTCACTGTCAAGTCATAAACTCTATAAAAGTTACATCCAAAATCCAGAGTGTTGCCAGCCTGTGAGGGACCCAGAAGATACAATAAGAATTCAGTGGCTGTTTATGTTCCTTATTCTCCCTGTTCACCACAAGTCATCTTGCACGAACTACTTGGGTATGTGCATCTTTGTTCTTGTGAGCATTTGACTATGAAAGAATGAGTGTGCAAGTGAAATATTTCTTAAAATTAAAACATCTCATCCTCTATGGTCTTGCATTGGACAGTGATATATTAGATGAACTCTACACATTTCAATGCTATTCACTGCACACTTAAAGACAAAGCAAAAGCTATTGATAGTAGCACTTGGAAAACTTTACATGGATTTTTTTCTCCTTGAAAGTGGAAGAGGAGGAGGAAGAAAGGTATCCCTTGGAGAGGAAGCCGTTGCCTCTGCTGGTGCAATGCCAAAAGAGGCTCAGATATGTAATGATGTGTAAAAAAGAATACAGTAGCAACTGTATGTAGGCACCTAAAAGTTTTAGTTGTAAGCTTTTTGTTTATTTTTAACCTCCTCAGCTTCAGCATAATGTCCAGAAGCAATTACAAAAATATACCAAACTCTTCTATCATTTTCAAAAATTGACAGTATCAAACAGCCAGAATCTATTGTTACAGCTAAATGAGGAAAACCACGCACCTACAACTACTAAATTTTGATGCTGCTGTTGTTTCTCTTAAAAATTACTTCAAATGCGTATGTAATGAAGTCATCATGGTAAGAGAATTGGATACATTATTTGTTGCAAGTTATTTATTTTGCACTGCTGTTTGGTAAGTTTTTTGTCCCTTGAAATAATCTGTAGCTTATATCTTGGGAAAAGAGAAACAGGAGAGACTTTATGTACTGTGATAAAGACTCTGTGAAACAAGGATGTGGATGATGATTTTTTTTCTCCAGGTTCCTGACCATCCCACAGTAAATTTTAAAGTATAGCTCAAATTTATTGATGCCCTTGGTCTAGACAATACATCTTCAACAGATGTAAAGAACCTGCTTGCCTTCAGCTCCTACATCCAGTATGTCAGGTGGTTTTTAATAAGTATTTTTGCAGTTCACCTTCATGTAGTTCAGCACTAAGGAGGGAAAGAAGTGATTCACCAAGTTTTTTCCTTTAGCTTTCAGTTGTTTGCTGGCTGCTGCTCCATTTACCTTCCCGCTGTTCTACTCAGCACTCCATTAATATCCCAGCTGCTCTGCTTCTGCTATCCTTAAGATATGTGGCAGGAAAAACCAGGAATGAACCCTAGGAATCCAGAGAATGAGCTTCCTGGCAATGGAAAGGAACAGAAGGTTGTGGCAACCAGAAGTGAGGGCCTCATGGAAACAAACAGCATATCTGTAAAACCTGGCTGATCTGTTCAGAAACAGGCAAGGTATTCCGCACTTAGGAGAGTGCTTGTTTATTTTGATCACCAACAAACATGTTTTGCCACTTTACCATGTGTACCATGTGTTTGTCTTCCACCATAAATACCTTAACTGAGAGAAGGGGCATTTGTTCAGTGAAATACTACACAAGGAAATAAGACCACAACATTTTTCTCTGTAGTTTTGAGAGAACCTGGTGGTTCCCAAGCTAACCAAAATCAATTATTGAGAAACTCAAAATTGGTTTGTTTTTTTTTCGTTTTTGTTTTTAATAACCCTATTCAAAACCTAACAAAACCCAAAGCTTGCACTTGGTCACCCAAGGGCAGCATATTCTAGCTTGTTTGGAAGCTCTGTTACTTGCCTGTCTAAAGAAAGCAACGTGACAGACCAATTGTCTGAAATCTTTGTTTTGAAATGCTATCACCTTAACAAAAACTTCTGCTGTGATTCCAGGACATGCAGATGCAATAATTTTCAAGGAGGTTTTTGACCTGGTTAGCTGTCACTTAATTTTTCAAGGAGGTTTTTGCACCTGATTAGCTGTCACTGTGTTGACAAACGAATGGGAGTGAAGGCTACTCCTATGCATTTCTGTTGCTGCTTATTTTTTCTATTCTTACCGCATAATGACTAACAGCGAACAAGCCCTGATAAATATCGTTTCTTAACGGTGTAGATGAACGTTGATAAATGTGATTGTAGCATAAAGCACACCTGTAGAAAACTTGCCTCCACAACTTATTTAGAAAGATTGTCCCGTTTTTCTGACATGCAATGCTGACTGCTGCTATGTATTGAGGAGTAACGCCCTTTATCTTAAAATGCTTCTGCATCCCTTGATGTCCACTTTGAAGATCCATTGAAACATTTGCTGAACTTTTAATTTCATAACACTTGATTTTTAGGTACAGGTAAAAAAAGTAATCTTGCAAGCCATTTTAAGTCAGAGCTTTTACTTTGAAAAACCCTTCACCAGTTTCCTTTAACCTTTCCAAAAGCACGCTTTTATTGTTGAAAGACTAAATCTGACAGTTTGGGCTAAAGTTGTAAATGTGTTCCAACAAGAGGTTCTGTAAAGGAAAGCAGTAGTAAAGTATATTGATTCATCTGCTTCTACACTGTAAAATTATAGTGGATAAACAGTGGATCCTTGCCCACTCTTCTGGTCAGTTTAGTAGGAATCATGGCCAAATGGAGAGTTCTCAGACAGAAACAGGAAGGCTTTAGTTATATTATGTGTGACTGGCACAATAGGCAACAAAACATTTCCAGTATGGTGGAATGAGAGGAGGAAAATAAACCTACTCCAAGAATAAGGAAACCTTATTTAATAACTGTATTTATTGCTTTTACAAGGAAACTGACTTCATGGTGTTAAGTCCGGGACCTAATTATTATGGTATTTCTTCAATAGGAGTTTTCCTTCAAACTGTCTGGTAAACAAAGTTAGACAGTTCAACTTCGAGTATCTGAATCTTATGCTCATAGTCTTTAAAATATATATATGTTTATTTTCTTTTAAATTCTCTCCCCCCCTCCTGGCTAAGAATCCACATTTAGCCCTTGATCTGAGGTGGGTCTATTTTCCCTTACAGTGAGGATTCTCAAAAAATGCCTGTGCCCCTTACACATGAATTGTATGATTCTAAAAATAACTTTTTTTAAAAGGTTTTATTTGGAGGAAAAAAACAATAGTTAACTTTAAAATAAAAGAATAGGTAAGAAACCCAAAAAAGTTTATAAATAACTTTCCCTCTGTCCACTTTCCTGTGTCTGGATCTACCTGTGAGGTTTAGTGTCTTTTGTGTCGCAGCAAAGCCTGTGTGTTCCTCTGGTGTGTAGCCCACTGGGAAGAACCTGGTTGTGTGTTTCTTTCTTGTTCCTCTCAGAAAGGTCTTAGTCTCTTTATTATGCTGAGGGCTTTTTCTATCCTCGGTCTCATTCTCTGACTCTTCCCATCTCAAACTCTGTGTGCCTTATCCCGATCTAAAAAGCTTTTATCCCTCAGCATACTCTCTGGAGCAGAGGGGATCTGCTCCTCCTTCCAGAAGCTTCTCTGTGATCCTGTCAGTCCCATTTTGAGCAGATATTAGTTTCAAGCTGAGAAACCAAACAGATGCTGTCCATTGTATTGATTCCTCACTGGTGTTTCTATAATCTGAAGACAGATGTCTTAATTAAATTTTACACTTTTTCCATGTGTAGGAAGCCTTAATTGGCCTTTGCAGCATTTGTTAGAATGCACAAGATGCAGCTCATTATATATCATAAATGTATTAAAAGATCTTCAAATGTCACAAGCGATGGAGAGGAAAGCCTTGATATTAAGTGAAGTATTGCAATACAGATGGCCTCCTCACTCCTAGAAGTATATGACAGATTAGACTGTTTCATCCTGTCTCTTCTCTTTTACCCTATGTATATCTAAGGTTTCTTTTTTCAACTGGCTTCAGGATATTCTCACTGTCTCAGCTGGTGGGTGAACATGGTTTTGATTGCAAGAGATGGGGCAGTAGGGAAAAGCATATATTTGCAAAACGTCCTTTCATTTTAATAAATTGTTGTGGCTGCTCCTGACTGGACACAGGAATCCAGATGATCCCAGTAGACATTTTTTGGACTCAGATCAAATTTCTGCACCTGATATTTGCTATAAAACCACAACTTAGTTGTAACTATAGATGCACAAATGATTGTCTGTAATAGTGATGCATATGTAATAACAATGAGGTTGTTTGAATTGAGATTTAATGCAGCTGAGAGATTTAACCTTGCAGTACAAACAGTTTTAAAAGGGTCTAGGGTAATGGTGCTTGTAAAAGCTTCTGGACAATAATGGACACACTGGGCAAGAACATAACTAGCTGTAGGAAAGTAATGTAATTCCATCTCCTGCCTAGCTGTTGTATTTGCTTAAATGGATAATTTTTGCCAAAGGCTTTAACTGTTGGCAACTGAAATCAAGTGGATTCTAGGGAATCCTGCACCACCTCATAAAATGAATATTTAAACTCAGTGACAAGTAGTCTTGCAAGGTTAGAAAAAGCAGAGATTGCTATAGAGCCAGCCTCAAATTAAATATTATTTGTTAGGTTTAATATTTTGATTGCTCCTGCATAATCAGCTCTTGAGTAACCACATCATGGTGTTCTGTTAGGAGTCCTTTTAGCTGGCACTGGTTTTCATACCATAATATAATTGATAGGCTCCTGTGTCAGAAATCACTAGGCAGCCAAATAAACAATATGTCCTTCTGTCTGTTCAGGAGCAGTGTAATGTTCAGAAATATTGATCCCCTGTGCCAGCTAAAGCCATGATGAGGATAATACCAAATGAACCAAAAGCTGCTTCAACATGTCGCATCTATTATTACCCAAAGAATTGTAAAGTTAGTAATGTATTGACCTTGTTGTGTGTGACACACTAAGCATTACTGCCACTGGTGCTGCTTAGTGTTTTCAAATGGCTGCTCTTCATGGGAAAAAGAAAAAAGAAAATATTTAGCTTGTCCACCACTGGTTTACTTTTTATTGATTTCCTCCCCTGCTGATTTAAATGTGAATAGTCAGCAATAAGGCATCAAAATCATCTTAATGGAGGATGGCAGAAGCATGTTGTTAGCCAAAATTTTGCTATTATGAAGCTTTTGGTTTGTCACCTCTCCTCTTGCCCCCTTCCCCCCCTCCGCTTAATTCCACAATTAGGTGAACGCTTCACCTATGGCAGTGTTCTAGGCTAAGTGCAGGAGACTGTCAGAATTAATGCAATGCTGATCATCTGAGTTGACTGCTCACTCTTAAAATCTCTCCCACTGAAGGAAAACTTCATTTTCATTGAAATTTTATTCAGTTACACAGAGTTTATTTTGTGCTAATTATGAATGAAAAAAATTCAAGCTGGAGACGATGACATAGAATGACTGATTAAAAGTGAGAAAGATTAAAAGACTTTCCATGAAAAACTACATTTAAAAATTAAAATATATCATCAACTGGATTTTTGCTGTGCCAAAAGAACATCTAATAAAACTAGTAAAATGTAATTTGGTGTGTTTTTTTTAAACATCAAGTAGCTTCAAGAAAATAAGTAGATGAATAAGCTGGTAATGGATATTATTCTCAACTCATCGCATTGGTTGTGTTAGTGTTATTTGGAGTCTTCCATTAATACTGAATGCTGCAAAGAATCTTTAATTATGCCTTCACTGGTAAAGAAAAGAATGGCTGCTGAGGACCAGCATTTATACTGTTCATCAGCATGTCACTTGGTTCCTGCCAACTAGCAATCTTCCAGCTGCTGCCTGGGCACGGTGCTTGTGAGGGTTATTTCCAGTGGGAAGCTGGGCTGTGGCTATTGTGGGATATTTTGGGCAGAGGACAGTGCAGCCATGTAGGTATAAAATGAACTGTGCTGTGCTGCTTGATTCCTAAGGCAAGAGGAGTCCCTGGCCTGTTATATTTAGTGGTGTAGCGATAACCTTTGTGTGTTACAAGATGTTCTCTTTAAGCCCTTTAAAAATTTCTTGGGATTAACTGGTAAAGTAAAAATCTTTCTTTACATCTTTTTTATTTAAACACTTAATAAATTGCATGCAGAAAGGTAACATAGCACCACTAAGACATTATTCAGATTTTAAAAGCCTTGTTACTTCAAACTGTATTTTTTGCTTTCAAACTTTACTTGAGTTGAAGGTGATTGTTTAAGAATTTCCTTATCCGATTCTTTTAGACTCTTGATTCTCTGCTGTCTTTAATCCTTTTCCCCATATCCTCACATATCCCTATCTCTGTCAAAAACCACCTCCAGTGCTAATATACAATAATTCATATATGCCAGGCCCTACAAACTGAGTTATGATAAGACTAAAACCAGTGAGATGGACAGCATAAATGAAAGCTTGGGCCCAGACTGCAAAGCTCTTCATGAAGTTTGTTCCTTTTTAACTTAATATTTGCACTGAGACGTGAGCTGTTACCATTTTTAGGGGTGGCTGGCTTCTCCCATAAACTGCATCTTTTGAACTGGCCAAGGTCATAAACCATCACTAAAATGAATGTTCAGAAAACTGCCTCGGAAGTTGCACAGCTAGGAACAGTTTTTCTTGTTAATAACATTAATAAAAAAATGCAGAGCCAAGTTGGCACACAGCATTACCTTCAAATTCGAAATAACTAATCAGTAAAGTCTGAGAATTTACCTCATCGCCTCTGCAGTTTGCTTTACTTGCAAGACTGTTCTGCTGCAAATACTGAACTAGCGTCTAACAAATGGAAGATGTTAAAATCTTCCTACCTCCTTGGCTTTTTATTATGTCTTTTAATTCTGCTTATCCCTTTAGCCCCATCAATTTCTGGCATATTTTCAATGGTGGTTTTTCAGCTGGATGTGTTTGCATGGAACTGTGTTACTAGAACTAGTTCTGAATGACATAAATATACTGTCTGGAGTCTAGTCTCAAGTAGATCTGAAAGAATAACATGGATGTGGCCATTATTGATGTCAGAATTTTATCCGAGTTGTTTAATACATTCATACACACAAGTGCATAGTTAGCTCTAAGTTTTAGATTTTCAAAACATTTTTTTTAAACTGAACAATGAAACTCTTTGTGTTTAATTTGCACATATGATTCTCCTTTCTGTAGTGGGATCTCCAATGGATCCAGCTGTGTGATACCAAAAGTAGTAAAACAGAGAATGATTGTGTGACTGCAGCCTATTTTGAGCTCCAGTTTGAGAAAAGCTGTTCCATACTGTACTTTGTAAGTAAACCTTGAAATAAAAGTTTTTACAGTAGCTTCTTGATAAGATTCTTGTCGCTGTATGTGTATGTGATATTCTTTTATTTTTTTCAGAAGGAACACATGCATCAAAGTGAGCCTTGCACGTTAAGCTTTTGGGTAGTCTTCTGTGCAGTTTGTATTTTGCTGTAAAAATCTGAATCAAATAACGTAGACTTGTGTAGACAGAAAGGCTGTTGGAACAGGACTATTTCACCATTATTTGAAATAAAACATAAGCCCCACAGCTAAAAGGATGTAGGCTTTAATCCTGCATACATACTGTGTGCATGCTTTGTTTTATTAATATCTACCAATAAGGCTTTCTGTTGCAATAATTATTGTGATAGTGGCTGGGAGTCAAGTAGATGACTTGCACAATCTTTGTGTGAATATGCTGTCGGTTAAAATGTTATCCAGCCAGTAAAATAAAGATCATTACCTTTAAACAGGAGTTTTATTTATGGCTTTGGGTTAGAATGAATGGGATGTTCTGGCTACTTATTTCTCTAAAAATCAGTAATACTTACTTCAGTTGAACCAGCAAGACACTTCTAGACAACTTTCTAGGAAGTTGAACTCCTTTATAATAACTCTCCTGTCTAAATCTCTGCAATTCCATATTGATTATTCTGTTGTAACTTAGGAAAAAAACTCCCATGTAGTAGTGTCCTCTGCAGCACTGATGGAGAAACATGTCTTGATATGCCCAAGGCAATTCTATCCCCTGGCTGCTCCCATGGAAACTGTTGATTGTAACAGAACAGTGCAGAAACATGTAAAAGGGATTACATTAAACGAAATGATTTAGAATATCCTTGAGGCTCTACCAGCATTTGAGAGAGATAGATCTCAAAGTTGTTCTGGAGGGTAGAGCTCAGATTATTTTTTTTTCTGTATTAAAATTTAAGTTAAATATCATGTTATTCTTATGTAATGCAAGTTTGTATAGAAAAGGCATGATTTCCTGACAAATCTTCAGGAACGTAGCAAATGTTAAATTAAAGCATGCTTTCTTCTTGAGTTGATGTTACCCAACGAGAGTTGTGTATTGATGGTATTGGTAATGCAGGAGTTGGAAGTCATCTTTTCAGAGAGTAAAACCATCTAGTCTGCTGAAATCAAAGCACTCTTTCAAGAGATGTCATGACAAAACAACTCTGGATCTTGGTGTCACCTCCCCCGCTTTTCTGAGCTTACTTTGCTTTAAAGATGAATGATGTGTTTAGTTCACTCTGAAGTTAGAAGGAGCCAAGTTTGATAACTTACTGTAATGGGACACACCGCCTCCCACCCTGTGACCTTTTAAACTGGGATTTTACTTCAGTGACAGTTGTATATTTTTAATAGTTCTGAGAACCAGATCTTCATATTTAGAGTTCTAAATTGAAAGACACATTTGTCCCAGTTGTTAGATTACTGGATTAAAAAAACAAACCACTTCTGATGTGATTTAGACTATTTGATTTTCACAGTTCTAAATATAGACACAGGCAGCTATTTTTGAGCAATCACATCTGAAACACCCAATTCCTTTTCATAATAAGGGATGATATGGTAAGAAGTTCAGAAGGCCTCATTTTCAGTCAGGCAAACTGTATTTGTAGTACTTCAAAGCATTTCAGAGTCTGTTGAAAACTTGCTGAAAATAAGATGCCAGTCCTTGTATCTTACTTAATTTCCAGTGCTAGGAGTTATGTTGCTGTTTTGCTAGGTTATTCTTTACTGAATTATTCTTCACCTCAAGCACAGCAATGAAGTTTCCATGTGTTGTTAAATACTTGATCCTCTTTCTTTCCATAGAGCACCATCCAACAGTAGTGAGTGTTACAGTCTTGGCATTATATTTCAGTTTCTGTTGATAGTATTAAACGAGTTGGCATTTCTCAGAATGGAAGGTGCTGAGTAGGCAGTATTTCTTTACCTATAGTCCCAGCAGGGTGGTTTCACTTGATGTTAATTCTAATGATATCCAAATAGCTAATTTTTTTATTGCCATAACAAGCATCTACATTTCTTTTGCTAATTGCAGTGGTGTTGATTTTTATCGGCCCATATACATATAAACTTTTTTGGCAGTTGCAGTAGAGTCAACAGATACTTTCTTCCATCACCCGCAAAAGCCTGTTTCAAAAACTATTTTCAGCCTATGAAAAGAGCCAAAAGTGTGTGTGTGTGTGAAGGGAATGAAAACCTGTCTCGAAATCAGTAAGCATTTGTCACTTCTTACATTTTGGGTTTTGACATTGGCAGTGTCACTAAAACTAGGAAAAATATCCCTATTAAACACTGACGTCACTCGTACTGAAACCTGTACTCAAAGTCTTTTTTTTCCTGGCAGCAGGTGAGGTACTAGTGCAGGGGAATCTGCAGAGGAACATTCCCATCAGCCAGGCACGAGATAAGGGAGGGAGTGCGATAGAGGGACTGGAGATAAGAATATCCCACTGTCGCCTCCTCACAGCCTCAGAAGTCACCTGTAAAATTGGGGTCTTGGAGCTTGGGAGTTGTGGTGATAAAGAAGGGGAAAGGAGGTGGTGACGCCTGAGGAGCAAGAGTGAGTAAGAACTGGGGAGACACGTGAGGACTCCAGGAGAGCAGAGGGGGTTGGGAGCAGGAGCGATCCGGAAGGCACCTGGGGCCCCTGACGGCAGCCGCGCTGGTCAGTCTGTGGGGCAGTCCTTGGCCATTGGCACCACTTCGCTTATGGCCTAGGAAAGAGCGGGGGAGAAATAGGCTGCCTGAAAAAAGTAGTAAAAGTCTTCCCAACTTCGAGGTCGAAGGATTTTAAACTTCCGGATGAGAGAAGGAAGGGAAAGGCTTGGCTCTGCTTGTTAGGAGGTTTGATAGATCAGGCTACCTCTTATCAGCAACAGCAGCTTTTTGACTTGGGTGCAGAGGAAAGAGCCTTTCCAAAGAAGCTGACCTACCACTTGAGCTTGTTCTCTGCAGATCCCTAGCAGTTCTGAAAATCCATAGATTATGAAAAACAGTAAGGTTTCAACATGCAATACAAAACAAATTTAAAATCTTTTAAAAGGCTGTCACGATTTATTTTCTTCTACGTTCTCTTATAATGGAGTGACACTGCATTAAATCTCATGTTAATGTTCTCAAATTCAAGAAGTATTTGTCACCGTTATTTGTTTCTTTTAACTATGTGTACACCATGTGTTTTAGAAATACATTGTTTGGAAATATGGAGGGTTTCCAAGTATAAAAAACTTATTACTTCTTTTCTTAAAAAAAAAAAAGTTGTTAGTGACTGAGAGCAACTTCTGAGCATAAGTGTAGTAGAGCAGGAGAGGGAAAGTACTTGCTACAGTAAATTAGTAGAAGGTGAGACTGCTTATCTGTTTGCCAGTTCAAAGGTAGTAAAAGACAAGCTAGACCAATATTGTTGCTTGGCCAAGCTCATGTGATGTGACCTCTAAATATGTAAATGAGTATCTGAATGTAAAATTCAGGTGTTTAAGAAACAGTGTCATTTCCATATATATATATATACCCATTTGTGTGCAAAGACACAATAATTTTATAGAAATTTGTGTATGCAATTGGCAAAAAACAGCTGAATATACATCTCTATTTCCATGTCCTGTGACCGACTTGATATTTCTCTCCTACAAAATGCTTTTTTTTCTACTGGTTTTATACAGGCTTGTTAATTCAAGCCATCTGCACACAAACTTATTTTTGTAGGATTCCTGTTTTGGTGAAAACAGTACCTAAACTTTAGAAATAATTTTTTGTGATTATATGAAAAGGCAAAGTCCAAAATAAGTAGGTATAAATTATGTGGGTGAAGTTGTGTGTAACAGTTAACTCTGTGCAATGTATTCAGTCCCTTCCCTAATCAGCAAAAGGCAGTTTCACACAACTGTTGTGGCGAGAGCCCTTTTAAAGCTAGCTACGCTCTCACAACATGGAGTGGTGGTAACTGCTAACAAGAATAGGGCCTGACATATTGAGTATTTCTCTCCTGTGAAACAAAACACAGAATCAAAATGCATTCCTTTGTCTTTAGAGGAGATTTAAGTACCAGGATAATTTACAGGTAATATACTGAAGGTATTTAAGACAAAATGCAGTCAGCTGCAAGGATTCAGTTCTCAATATTGGTAAGAGTGTGCACAGAACTTGATACAAATATTAACACACATATATATATACACACGCTTGCTCATTTACATGTGTTTATTATGTAAATATGTATTTTTTTCTATTAGAAGGACACCTAAGGAACAACAGGAGTGAGGAATAACTGGGACAATGTATGAGGACATGAGCAGCATGGGGAATCCAGGAGAACAGATGGTGGTTGGGAGTAGGAGAGATTCAGTTTCTGTAGTGAGGTAATTTGAGGAATTATACAAGCAAGTAAGAGTTGCAGTATTGGGTCTGTATCTTAGTTGTGTTTGTACAGTGTAATGTGGTAGAGCTGTTTGAAAGATGGCCAAACAGATGCATGAGGAAGCATTAAGAAAAAATATTTTGACTTATTTTTGAAAAATTTCTATCACTCCAATTTGGGAGCTGTAGAAATATGACCACTGTCTTGCAGAATCTAATGATATACAACAGCAAGGATACAAGAGCAGGCTTTTCATCTTTGAAACTGTTCTGCAAACAGTCTGTGTTATTCTGTTGTGTACTTGGTAATGACAGGAACAGCCCCCTGTTAGTAAGTTAGGCTAATGTCAGAACACCTGTTTACAGAAATGATTCCTTTGCAATGTGGACATTCAAGCCTTATGTATAGTCAAGGATTTACTGATGATTCTGGTGAATTGTGCTTTCCTGCAGCCTGCATGCCCTTATCTGTCTTCCGTTCCGAAGATGGGAAGCCGGTGTGCCCCTACTTCTTCTAGGTCTCACTTTCATACGCTGCAATTTGGCAAAGTGTTCTGTGCTGCTTTACTTAAGAAGAGGAGGGGAACAGATTTGCATAAGGCAGTGTGGTGCTGTGCTGGGTTACGAATAAGTGATAAAAAATAATTTTGTGCTAAATTCAGAATTTTTTAGTTCTTCAGTGACAGACAACAGTGCACATTTTCCTGAGGAAAAGGTTAGTGAGATGAAGATAGGAGTTACATGCCTGATTTGGAAGAGAGTGCTTTGTGCTTTGTATCAGAGGAACAGTTCATTACCATGGAAAAATTGCTCCCTTACTGCTGCTGAGGACAACATTAGCATGTGGAAAACCTTTATACAGTTGTAAAGTTTGAAAGTTTTCATTGTTTGTTATTGTCTATGTTAACTTATTGAATTCTGATATGCAGGCATGGTGCATTGTTTTTGTAGAAAGCTCAGTAATGCTTAGTAGGGAGAGAACGAGAACACTTTGTGTGTGTTGGCCCCAAGTGGCCATGACAAGGACACATCCAAAGATTTGTTTAATTGTGCTCGTGCTGCTACTTGGCAGAAGAAAAGCAGAAGAGTGAGAGTAACAGATCTTAAAATGACTGCCATGGTGTTGCTGTGTTGTAGCCCGTCAGCTTCTCAGAGATGTTCTGTTGCATTTGCTGCACCTAGGCTGTTTCTTCAGCTCCATATTTGTCAGAGAATAATACAGGGCAAAGATATATGTGAAGAAAACATGGGCAAATGACACTGCTGTAGAGCTGCTGAACAAATTGTGCTGTCATTCACTTAGATGTGTATGAATATATACAGGCACTGCCTTCCCATTTACTTTAAGGTATGACCTCATTATCGCAGAGCTTAAGTTGTTCTGCATATACATCAGACCATTATGGATGTAGTACCCTCGCAGAGTATTACTATTCTGACTTTGCAGATGGATGTAGTCCTACTTTCCAGAATGATTGTGTTGTCCTAGGGCGTGTGTGAAGTCTGTGACTGAATGGGGAGATGAAAACACAGCTGTCTGTATCCCACCTGAGTGATGCACCTTCATACCTTAGTCATTTAGTATGTAAGCTGAATAGCTGGAATATTCCTAATAATTGTAGTTTATTCATGGTGCTACTCTTTGCTTTCTAAGGATTTTGCAGACAGGAAAGAATAGGTCAATGCAAAACCAGTAACAAAAATAGACAAAGTGTGCATGACTTGCTCTGCCAACTGCTTCAAATGCGGTCAGACCCAACACCTATATCGCAGCCTTTCATGATACCCTTACAAGGCCCTTCAGCACTTGTCCTGCTTCTGAGTTTTCTACCATGGGCATGTTGTGACCTATCCACTACTGCTCAATGTGCTGCAGGATTGCTGTTATTTTATATCAGCACTATTTAGCAGAAAGGTGTCCCTGAGTGTGCCCAAAGGGGTCACCTGGCAGCCTTCAGCATGCTTCCCAAGAGCCTATATTTGCTGTCAAACTTCACAACTCAAACAGATCATGCTGGTCAGCACTTGTTCCTAGCTCCTTGGTTCAGCTGCAAGCTTGCACAGAGCAGGATTGCCCCTCTTCCAACACGTAGGGCTAAGGCGGACTGTTATCCCTGCCTGGTCGCCCCATCCCAGCACTTTTTTACAGTGGTGGTCTGCATTTCTGCTTTATGAATAGAGCTTTGAGGCTACTTGACAAAGATCACTCGTTTCTAGTTACGTTGCTTGAAGCACCTAGAAGTGAGTATGGACCCACTCTGGAGTTGGTGCGTATGTCTGAAAGTGTGTGGGGTGAGGCTCCTCCTCAGGACAGGGAGGCCTGTGGGTCAGAAGGCAGGCAGTGGGGCTTGCTTGTCCCCACAACAGGTTGCCTCTGTCTGAACTGAGAGATTTAGGCAGGAAGATGAGGTCACCTTGGTTCAGAGCCTTGAGAAAATAAACCAGGCAAATTTCTCCATCCAGAGTGGCTGTCGGACAAGAAGAGAGATCCAACAGCTGAGGAAGGAAACTATGTGGAGCACCAGAAGGGAAGCCCCAAAGAAACAAGGCTGCATCCAGACTCTCCCTGTGGTTCCACCTTCCTGGTAATCATTTTCAGGACTGGAGTTCTTAGACCATCTCTGTGGAGGAAGCTGTCTAGGAAGGTGGTCCCTGGTATGTGTGTGTATACTCTATCTCTGATGTACGTCTGTGCTGAGCACAACAAACACTCACTTTGGTCACCTTCAAACCTGCTGAACTTAACTGCTTTCCAGCAAATTTTGTCCAGTATCAGATTTAGCTACTGAGTGACTGTCCTGGTTTCAGCTGGGATAGAGTTAAGTGTCTTCCTAGTAGCTGGTACAGTGCTGTGTTTTGAG
>JANZLQ010000050.1:8428714-8441892 GCA_026212715.1 Elanus axillaris | reverse complement strand
TTGTCAGGGCAGAATGAGAGGAACTGCCACAGGTGAATTGAAGTCTTGGTTATGCTCTGACAGCGGCATTTGCTCACTTGGCTGGTTGGACACCCCTTGAATAGGGTTCTGCCCATAAACAGTGCACAGTTCATACCAATACTTACAGTTGTAATTCAGTAACAGCACCCTCAATAACTATAACTAATAATTATGCACATATATCACATAGGAGTAATGGAAACAATGTCATGTTAATGTAACAAAAGACATGGGTACCCATTCATTGTTTTTTTAAAAAAATAAGTAAAGCCGTAGAAATTTGGTGATAAATTGAGAATTGAGAGCTATAACAGCATGCATCTGTGAACAACAGCTTGATCAAAGAGGCAAGTAAAGATGTATCAGAATAATTCAGATAGCTCAATGCCATATAACATTGAAACAGGAGGAGAAGACCAGCTCACATCTGGGTGTAATACATGAGGGATTTTTGAAAAGATTATGTCCAGTCGTGGCATGGCTGTGGAAAGGAGGAGGTAAGAAGTCCAGTAGAAGGAGGTAGATGAACAAAAATGTGTTGAAGAGATACAGGCTAAGCTAGCTGATCCTTCATAAGGGAAAGTCAGAGATGTGTAATGCATCACCTCCTGGACACCATATGGCAAAGGTATTTTCTGACTAGGGCAGTTACTTGTTAATCTTAACCTGAAGCAGCTGAGCCCAATGTCGTGAAATCTGTCTTAAGTGGGCATAGAGACAGAATTATGTCTCTTATTCTGACTCTTGTCTGTCATTACCTTGCCTAGCTGGATTCTTGCTAACCTTAAAAGACCACAAAGTAAGGACTTTGAACAATTGCTTCAGATTTTCCCAATGACCTTGGGTTTATAAAGCCCTATTCCTGAGCATACTAAGAAGTGACTGTCTTAAACTCTGCCTATTTCATTCCTAAACTTCAGCAGAAACAAGAAATTAGGCTCCAACCTATCTGTCTGATCTAATGAAAATTTACAGTGTTCAGAGATGAGACTGAACTCAGAGCTGCCTCATCTCTTATTTGATTTTAACATAATTATATGAATAAAGTGATTGGGGTTCAGCCTTGTAATAATTTTGAAATAATGAAAACTAGTATCAGTATGAAGGTGACAGATACCGGTACTAACACTGGAAGTCACTCATATCACACAGTTGTAAATCCACACAGTTTGGATATGCATTCAGACTTTTGAACAGCATATTTGTGGACCTACCTTCTGAGCACTCTGAAAACAACAGTGTACATATGGAATCTGTAAGTTTTCATTCCTTGATCTGTATTCCATCTTACTTTCAGCATATTGCTGTGTACATAAAACATAAAATTTAAATATTAAGAAATGGTGGCATGCACTTATGTCAAGTAACTATGACCTTGCTCTGGCTGAAAGTCACATACCATAGGTACTGTGGTACCAAGTGATAGAGGAAGGCAACAACCTAGTATGTTTAATTCTTCAGAGTATTTTGATTGTTAGCTTCTTGGGAGATTGGTTAATTGCTTGTTTATCTTCGATGTAATTTGTTACTAAATAAGCGTTTAAAAACATAATTCTGGAGCGGAGCCAGTGTGAATCTGATCCATGTTGACAGCATAAAGCCTACTTCAGTTATGCATTAATGCCTAGCCTTGTTTGCTGTGCTTTAATGGAATTGTGTAGAATAGCTTGGAAAGAATCCAAATAGCAACAAATTTTACCAAGAGTTGTTGAGTCTTTTTCTGGAGTTTCTAAGAGCTTATAATGGGGAAGGGGCTGGGAAACTGGAGCTTGGCCACAGTTTTACCCATACTGACTAATTAGCAGAATTAACATAATTACTCTGCATGCATGTAATGATACTAAAAGGAGCTTTGTGGATCTGCTACGAGAGCAGGTTTTCTAAGTTAGGCATAGCAAAACCTTATAGCCCTTCCTGTCTCAAGACTGTTTGTTGGTTAATGCTGCTTCCGGCCAGACCATCTTGCCTGGATCCCAGGAAGTCAAATGTGATGGTGAAGCTGTGGCTTGACCATAAAGTTAATTAATTGGTCTTTTAGGCTTCTCTGATCAGATGAAAAAAAACCCCATGACTGTATGATGTGAAGTGCTGAAAAACTGGTAAGCTTACTGGGATGGTTCACATTTGTTAAAAATACTTAGATAAGTTAACTATGCACTAAAAGCTTTACAAATGGATCTGCTATCATTTTTAGATGCTGCTCTGTCTTTATGAAGTATTGGGTATCATCTTTTTTTTCTGTAGATGACACAAGAAAGCATGAAACTTTCATGAACCATACCATGGTGTATAGCAGCCTTACCAGACAGGATACAGGTACACTGTATTTAATGTTTCCGTGTGTTGTTTGAAGTCTTGTTTTGCAGTATATTCTTATTTGAGTACACAGAGTAGAGGCTGCTATGTAATCAAAGTAGCATGCTTCTTTAAGTAGGTCTCAATCATTCCAAACTCCAAAAGCTCAATAATTCTTGCAATATGTTTTTCTATTTTGTAGCTGATGGCTAGATATGAGTGCTTTTTCCAGCTAGCACTGGCACAATTCCCCAAAACCAGGTAATTAGAATGACACTTTTAAAGCACAATGACTTAAAAGTATACAGTTGAGTATTTTCTATTTTTACTTCAAAGTATAAAATTTTCTGTATTTTTTTTCATAGATCTTTCGCTGTCTCTGTAATCACTTTAAAACTGTATGTTAGAGAGACAAAGTGATAACGTGGGTGATTTTTTCCATGGGCGTTTTATATACTTTAGATGGAAAACCCAAAAGAAAAAAATGGATTCCTTGTAATTTCTCTGAGCGCATACTGTCTCACAAAAGGTGAAGTTTGGCAGGCAGGGGAATGGAGAAAAGAACAAAAATAATCTTAAAATACCCTGAGCAAACTTTTATTTAGTTATTTATTTATTTTTAAATCTTTAAAAAGCAAGACACCCCAGCAACACTTACAGTTTGGTGAATTTTCTAGAGAGTGCAGCTAGATGTGAGGAGTGAAACTGGATATTTTTTATTTCTGTGGAAGCTTGACTAGTGCCCTTAGTCTCCTGCCTCCTCCCATAGTCCTCTGTCCTCACGTTGTGGGCAGCGTCAGGGCGAGGGCCACGTGCAGGGGCTGGTGCTGGCACGTTCCTCCCAGAGCCAGTAGTAACTGGATGAAACTCCTGGAGCTCTGTATCTAACCCCTGCTCATGTTTTCTCTAAAGCTGGCAAGCATAAAGACATCTGCAGAAGGGTATAAGCAGCTTTGCTTTTCAAATTAGCCTAGTTTCTTCCAGCTTTAACACCGTGGCAAGTTCCTCTCCATTTGAATCTATTTGCACCAACTGAAAATACAAACTGTTGTCAAGTATCTTTCATGAAAGTATCCTATTAGTGGCATAAGGAAGGAAATGTGGTGAACAGAGAGTTCTTCAGTCAGTTTACAGTGACCTCTGTGAAATCACCTGTTGGTCTTATTTGGTATATTTTTTTGGTTTTGTTATCATGGTCAGTACAATGGCAACAGAGGGAACGGTGCAGAGAACGGAGTGATCCATTCATTGCAAGAGCTGAATATTTACAGAATAGGGCTGTGACACACAGGTACAGTCATACAGAATGCAGCTTACACCGCCACTTATTAACGCTATTTATGACTCCAATGAGATAGTGGCTTGAGAACTTACTTGGCTATTCCTAGAAAGCACACAAATGTTACAGACGCTTTTTGCTTGTTGAGTTCACTGTCCAGTTTAGAACTGCAATTTTTTTGCTGTAATAAGATTATTAAAATGTCTTTCCTTTATTGGCCAGGACCTGTAATGCGTGACTGGGATAAAGAAATGAGATGGGCAGAAACATTCCCAGATGTCAGATTGTTTGCAAATATTTCAAAATTACCTGTTTAGGTGGAGATTCAAGTTACCAATCCAGTTGCTAGTCATCTGTGAAACTGTGTGGTATTTGGTGCTTGTCATAGTTGGACAGGCTGCCCAAGCACTTCATCAGGAAGTCATTGTCACTTTCCTGTTTCTTTCACAGCATTTTCCAATGTTCTGTTCTAGCCTGTAATACCAAATCTGGGGTCTTTGAGAGTGCTTTGAATTGCAAGCACAGGGTATCTGTCTAATCGCTAGAATTTCATAAAGAGGCCTTACTAATAAATATCAATCTTTACTGAAAAGAATTGGTTGGCTGTTTACATAATGTCTCTTGCATAAAAACCCTCGTATGAGTAGCTTTTTCACAAGAAGAGTTTGGGTTTAGTAATGTAAGAAGCAAAGAAATACAGTTTAATGGTGAGATGCTTTGCAAACTACCTGTATTTTACTTCTGTTGTCAAGATCTAGTTTTCTGTCTAAGTGTTGGTTTTGGTAAGTGGTAGAGTTTTTCATGCATTTTCATTGCAATACCAGTTTACTTTGAGCTGAGGTGATTGATAAGTCTAAATTATTCTAGGTTAATCAGGTTTTCCCTTTTATTAGCATAATGAGACATGGAACAAAATTGCTGCTGAAATCGAGAGGCAGAAGAATGAGGTTGGTGCATTTTAGGATAATAGAGAGGACATTTGATTTAAGTGAATCTGCTGGGTTCTGTATACTTAAATATAAATAAATGACTACTGAGAGCTGCCTGAAGAAATTTTTTACTTGATTTTTCCCAGTGCAGTTGAGAATAAGACCTGTCTTGAAGAACATCTTCAGGGAAAATGTTAAAATTGTAAGTAAATTCGTGCATACTCCAAGGATCAAATCTGAGAACATTATTTTTTTACCCAAAGCAGGGATATGTTTTACTGAGTTATGTTTCTCCTTGCATAGTGGTAAACATTCTCACTTGTAAATAGCAAAGCAATGGAACATGCCTTTAATTTCAGGCATGTGCCTGGTCTTGTCAGATTAAATGGTCAGCTCAAGAAGTCAAAGTTATGCTTTTGTTTAAGTGCTTTTCTGGATCAAGCCTTTTATGATAAATCTCATTAATCATTGACAGTCTACAGAAAAAATATTAAAAGCACTGTAAAAATTCTGCAAAAACCACTATATAGTTAATCTATGACCTTGAAGAGTTTAGCAGCTGAGATAGGAGCAGAGCTGTGTGGTGCCTTGAAAAGCTCAGGAAAGGAAATACCTAAGTTCATTAGCGAAAACTGATGCTGATAAATCTAATGCGATTAAAGTGAGTCGAATTGTTGCAATAATGTGAAATCCAGGCTAAAGCCCCCTGGCACGCTACATCCCTGCTTCTGTGCATTCCTCAGCCACTTCACGTTTATGGCAGCTACAGCCACGTTGACGTGGCAAACGGTTTTAGCCTGTGTTAGTTCCACGGAGAGACACTGTACATGTGTGCTTCAAAATGTTTGCTGGGCTGCAGGTGCACCTGAATAAGGAATGTGTTGTGGAAATGTAGCCGGGAACATACACCTTCAAGCTGTGGACAGTTTATACTGAGAAACTTTCCAGTTGTCCATGTCTTTTCCTTGTACTGAGATTGGAAGAGTTGTCACTTCTGTTCCTAAAATAGGAGTAAACATGGAGCTGTTTACTCCTTTCAGGTAGCTCTGAACCCAAATGAGAGCTGAATGCTACTTAGGGCTTTAAATTGGATGTAAAAACGTGTTTTCCTGCCCCAGGTTTACTTAACATTATTCAGGTCTCCCATTAAAAAGGCAACACAGCATGGAACTAAAGAGCTACTTGGGGAGAGAAGCTCAACTGCATAAATGGGCTTATGCAAATAGCATTTTTCAAGAGAACCAGATTTGTTTGGCACTGTTTGATAGGAGATCTGCATTACTTGACTTGCTCAAATGTGAAGAAAAAAAAAAAGATACGGGATGTGAGAAAAATCTAAAACCCTAAACATCTCTGTTATGGTAATCTTTACCAAATAATTTTGATACAAGGCCTCCTCCCACATAGTCTTCACTATTTATGTTACAGGAAATGCTGCAATCTCAAGTTCTCTCAGGAATTATTTTTTATTCTAAACAAAGTGGATGATACATTCTGAGCCATCTATTTGTCTAATTTCTAGATCTGATTAGAATAAAGCTAATTAAAGCTGCTGTCTTTGGGGGTTTTCTGCTTACTTCATAAAAAAGGCAATATTGAAACAAGAGTTTGGGCATCAAAGCTTTGCCCTTTTACTGTATTTAAATTTCATTAAATTATGTAAAGCCATTTAAAAACCTGGCAACGAATGTGCTGAATCATTTTGTGTATGCACATTTTTCTGCAGACTCTTAGCAGTGTGAGGACTGTTTATACACAATCATTTATTTTGTTGTCTTTACGACCAGGGTATATCAAACTAACATGACATCTGCTAAAAGGCTGCAGTTTAATTTTCGTACAAATATATTTTCTTCTTTGGAAAACAAAATGCCACGTTTCTGTTCGGTAAGCAGTGAAAAGTTCAAAACTGGCAAATAAATGAAGTCTTATGCTGACCGGTGGTATTTTCCTTTAGAATTACTACTTCTTTTCTGTTCATTTTCTTTGACTTCTTTAGGCCCCAAACTTCCCATGACTCCTGGCATGTTAGAAGATTATAGTGGCGTAATTCCAATCTGTATTGCAAATATATTTTTCCTTGCTTTGAAATTTACTGGTCAGTGCAAGAAGGGATAGAGCAAAGAGATTGCTGTTATGTGGAAATTAAAAATATTATGCAGTATATGAGCTAGACACACAGCTTGGGCAAGATTTCTTTGTTACAGATATGTATGTGACACCATGAATCTTTACCAAGTTGAACTTCTGGGATGTTTGATACGAGTATAGCTACCAAGGTTTTAATCTGAGTGAGGTACAAGTCCCTCTGAGAGGAAGGTGAATGGAGCACTGAGTTTGGAAATCTTTCTGTCTTTTCCTCTCTTTTTTAATCTATTTTTTTCCTGTCTTTTCTCCCTTTCCTTTCTATAATCAAGGCTTGCCATTTCCCTCTGCTCTCTTCTTTTGTGAAGCTGTCCATGGAGTCCAAATTCCCTTTTCCTCTCATTTGTTTGTGAGGAAGGGGAAAGAAAGAGTCTGTCTGTCCTGTTGGAAAACATGGTGGCATTTCCTGCTGATTTGCAAATTGTTCTGGCTAATCTTAGTGTTAATAAGAAGCAAAGAACATATGCCATATACCACAAAACCCTCTAGCTGTGGATGTAAAACATAGTGATAAAATTTAGCGCTTGTCTTTTCAGTAGCAGTTGTATAGCTGGTTTTGTTTATCTGGGCAAGGTCTGTTGTTCTTAAAAGGGCATTTAGAACAGCTCCATAGTTCAAAAAAAAAAAATATTTATTTTTTCATAAATGCCAAAGCTTGTTTTCATGTAAACCAAGTAGAACATTAGGATTTTTGGAAATATACTTTACAACCTTAAAGAGAAGTGATGAACTTTACAGCTACTAGACCAACATTGGAAAGTGTCTTCTTGAGGATACTCTCAATCAGTCACTGAATCTAATGTTTGCTGGTCCTAGAATTATGGTGGTTTTCATCATTTAAAAAATGTAGACGGATCTGAACAACAAATTTGCATCAGAGTAAACCCTCACACACAATCAGAAAAGGAACAGTTACCAAAGGGAGAAAGTTTCACAGAGCAGATCTGTGGTCTCTTGCTCCTGATCCTCAAAGCTTGAACACCATCCACAACCAAGCCTGACCTGAAATTCATGGTTCTGCTGGACCCTAAATTTTGTGCCACAGTATAATCTTCTTCAGTGCCTTTTAGGAGCTAATTGACCATGGCATGACCTTTCTGTGTTAACATTCCTCTGACCCACTGTGTCCAACTTGCTTTTCTCTAAGGTGTTTAACTGTGACTTGGGTGAAACTAAGAGGAATTATGCTCAAATTGTATTTGGTTTTGGACTTTGCTGCTTCTGTTTCAGACTTAGAGAGCTCATTAGTCCAAAATCTTGTCTGCTCTGCTCCTTCCAAATATGCTACCTAAATTAAAAAACCCTAACCAACCAAAACCCAGCCAAACTCATAATACTACTTCTACTTGCAAATCTAGCCTGGCAGAAACATTTAGGTGGATTAATTTGTAATACTTCTTTTACTTTGTGAATTTATAGGTTTGGAAGGTAATGAGTGAATACTTCTGTTCCATTTGTTGAAACAGGTACGCTATGACACTGGACCAGTGACTGAATTGTGTATTAAATTTAGAAACTCAGCATTCATTCGCTGTGGTGTCAGTGCCGGGTATCCTTAAGAAGAAAAATATGTCTGGTATTTAATAGTGTTTGGAACAAATATACCTGAAGTGTTATTAATATGCTGTCATACATGCCAGATTTCAAAACTTCTCCTCTATTTTGGGGAACATTTTAAATATCAGACACTCAAAATAAACTTTGGCATTTAAGTGCTGAATGACTTTGTCAAAAATAGCAGTAGAGGTCTTTTAAAATCTAATCCTTATGTACCAGTTATGAAGGCAACTGAAAGCTGGGTTACTGAATGAAGTTTTACAAATATTTTAGCTAAATCAGGGGTTGAAATACAAAATCTGAGGAAAGCCTGTTGATCATCACATACTTGACATAGGTGAAAGGAATATCAAGCCTGTGAAAAAAATAATGAATTGTATTGATTTTAAATACATAATTCATCTACAAATGCTCACTTTGTTTTTCACATACTTCCAGACTAATTCTGTGCAAATGGCTGCTTTGCATGTATTATCTGTATAGCAGTTTGCATATGTTATTATGAAAATAAATGGAAATAGGCATGAATGTAAGGATTTAGTATAAATCATTTTTGAAGGTAAGACTGAGTTTGCATCACCACAGAATGTTACAAGAGATATGATTCACAGTATGCCTGTGATTCTGGTCCTTGGGTGAAAATTTAGGCTCCCTTCTGATTCCTGGGACAAAACCCATGCAAGTATTATTACTGTGCATCATCTTTTAGAAAAAAAACCCAACCGTATATTCAAACAAGGAAAGAGCTTTTGGTTTTCTGTGGAGTTTTTTGAGGTTGGGGTTTTTTTTGGTGACAGTTATAGGACTTTTTAGTTGTCTGATATAGGGAATAAAAAAACCCCAGTGATCCCTTTCCTCTGTAACATATCTGATATTCATATCATGGAAATTATGTCAGAGTGAGTAAGCTCCTCTGTTGCTTGAGGTTCTAATGTCCTGATGCCAGCTCATTATTCATCAAATTGAGCCAACAATTAGCGGTGTGCATGTTGGCACGACTCGTTTTGTATAACTAAGCATGCATATTCTGATGTTCCAATTTTGTATATGGGACAGATTTAAATGTCTGTATGCGCTATTATGTGAATCTGAAACAATGGAGGAATCTTAGAATGCAACTCAAATGTTATAGATAAGACAGTAAAAACCCATTTTATTGTCATTTTAAATCAGTATTTTATCACAAATATTAAGTGATAGCTGGGCTGTTTTACTTGCATTCATATTGGTTCTACCTCTCTTATTTTAGAAACATTCTTTTTGAGTGACATTCATGATGATAAGCTAATAAATTTAGAGCCTATATATAATAAAACTGTAGTATTCACAGGGGAGTGATTTGAAACTGCTGATGATAACAGGTGAGGGCACCTAACACACAAAAGAGAATGCGCCGGTATGATGAGAGTGGCAGAAGTTGAATATGCAAGCCTGTGTGGAGGAAAATGGTTCCTTTGGAGAATAGCTCGCATAAACAGAATGGCTTAAATGATGGTAATAAACAAAAGACAAATGGGATAACTGTTATTCCCTAAAAGCACAGCTTTGTGATCAGATCATTTGTTGCTGACCTTGCTTCGGTCTGTAAACTGTTCTCCTGGGTCTTCCTGTGCCTTGCTTGGAGGTGAATTGCTGTGAACAGAAGAAACGTGTGGAATGTAAGTAGTTCTGTGACAGAAAAAGAAAGAAAAACACACAGAGAACACATACAATCTGTTGCAGTCAAATGTCTATTTTCTTCACTGGTGGGTATGGAAAAAATATAATCCAAGGGAACCTGGCTGTATTTTCTGCAGAGACTTATTATGTAGTTCATACTTGCATGATCTGTAGTTCCCATGAGCTGCTTTGGACCCAAAGATTTTTAGAGCCTGTCCTTGGACATCCAGGCTTGGTATATAGGATCTGTAGCAAAGATTCTCTGAGAACTCATCTCTGGAAAGAGAAGTATTTGATCAGGTCTGTATGAATCAAAAAAATACAAAACAAAGGATAGGTGTCTGACCAGGAGAAAAGGTTGGTAACAGTACTGGAATAATAACAGTATTGAATAACAATACATAAAGAAATGAAACAGCTTTCATGACCGTGATGCTCTGTCATTGCAGGGTGTGTGTGCTGGCACTGCTTCCTGAGAGCTACCCCTGGCCAGGTCAGCCTTCAGACAGGTATGCACCCCTGGCATCTACGCTGCTGGATGTGCAGAAAAGCAGCATGGCTTCTTGCCTGCTTGGTTTACTTCTGGAGAAAACCCCAAGGCATATGAATGACATGGTTGTCTTTATGTCAGCTGAAGTATCTAGCCAGAGACAAGGACTGCGTGGGAGGCTGTGGTACATCACCCACTATTGTGTGTCTCTGTAATGTAGGCACAGGTGTGGGGGTCTGGGGTGGATTCTGCTTTGGGGATCTGAGTCTAGGAAGTCTTTTTCTGGTGTTGGTTGGTTTTTTTTTTTCTTCTCCAGTGCTAGAAAAGGCTGTCTACTGGTATCTCATTTATTACCTTGTATTCTCAAAAGCGTAGTTTGTGCTTTATACACAGATCTGGGATATTGGAAGAGGTAACACAAAGATGAATCCAGGAAAGATTTCCACAAAGAAATGGGGATTCTTTCCTTTAAGGACTCCACAGCAAATTCTTTAGGCACTTTGTTACCCCATATGTTTGCGTACTCTACAGTAGTGCTTATGAATTTACTAATATTATTCCAACACTGGGAAGAATGTTTTATCAGCTTTATCGGCTTGTAAAGATCGGCTCTGGGGTGTGTGTGTGTGGTGGATAATGACTGGGGATGAAGAGAGACTCAACCAAAAAGCAATGGTGTGCCAAACACTTTACAAATATGGTAGAAAGAAGATGATGTCTGCTTTCAGAAACAGAGTATTTCATATTTGTTTTACTTCTGTTTACTTAGTCCCAGGATTTAGGAAAAGACAAGACCTTTTATCTCTGAAATGCTCTGTGAGTTGTTGGATGGTAGCAGGCTCAAATATAGGTCCTCCTCTAGAGTAAATGCCATCATTGCAGAGCTTGTATTTTTACCACATCAATTTAATTTGCAATACTTGTTGCCTGATTTCTTAACTTTGTCCTGAGAACCTCAGTTTGGCTCCTTGATTAGAAGGCACCATTAGAATCAAAGTAAATACAGGCTTGACAGCTACTGGCCTGTAAGAAACTAGCTTTGACATTGTAACAGCATCAACAATTATAAAAAGCCATGCAATAAATATGTAGTGATATACTGCTATTTAAAAATTTTTGCTATACTTTTTTTTTACAGAATAGAAACAGGATTTTAGCACAGTTCCAAATAAGTTTATGGTTTGTTGTGACAGCAAGAGAATACTTTATGTTACTGTAAAGGTGTTTGCATTACATGTCATGCTTTCTAAGTTAAGCATTTGTTGGAAAACAGAAAAGAATCATGCAGGTAATCTTAAAATTTGCCTAACTGAGCTCAGTCTTCATTTCATATATTCTACTCGTGTGTTGGTGAAAGCATCTATGTAATGCTTCTTCAAAGACTAACAGACAGCTATTACTAGAGCCTTAGGCAGTAAAAATTATAAGATTCCTTTAAACTGGATCATTACAGATGCTGTTTTTAGTGAATTCCAGAGTGAATGCTTTATGTATCCAGTCAGTCAGAAGACTTGAAGAGTCAGGGATCCATTAAACTCACTAGTATATCCTAGTGTGGTACTGCAGTACTGTTTGAGGCAAAAAGAAATCTGGGATTACTGTTACAGATAATGAATAGAAAACAGCTGTAAGGCTTAAAGATGAACACAATAGAAACTTGCATGGTATGAAGGTTGAAAGGGTGGGAAAGTGGAGTGGGCAAATAAGTTATGTTCCTATTAACATAAACCTCTTGCAGTTAAAATACTAATTTCTGTGCACTTGGTCTGTTATTAAAAAAAGCATATTTCCACCCATCTGAGCTTTGGACTACCACTTTAGTCAGTATGAGCATCACTGGGAGTATGTACTGAGTTGCTTTGTGTGCAGATCTGAGAGCAAGTGTTTATTAGTGAGGAAAGGGTATGGGAGGTGGCGAGAGCGTTAGAGTGAAGGTACAAACAAAGAGGAGGGTAAATTATTGTGTTAAGAGTGGGTCAGTCACTAAAATGCAGCCTAGTCAGTAGTCGTGAGTCTTTTGCAAAAAATTGAACAAAAAGAAAACGTCTTTTAAATGGAAAAAAAGAATCTGACATTTTTACTAATCAAGCAACAAAAATGCTCATGGAGGAAGAAACCGTGCTTGGAATATTTATGGTCCAAACAAGCAAAGACTATGGAAGGAATCTCAGATGATACCATGTTTCTCTTAGATTCACAGTTCAGTTGTGTCTAATCAGGAGGCTTTGTAGGTTAGGTTTTTTATGTTCAAGTTGTCTTGGCCATGCCACCTTGCTATGAGCAATCACAACTTTTAATATTAAGGTTTTCTGTACTACCTCTGTCTGGGAAATCTGCTTAACAAACTTGAATGAAGGAAATGGCTCAGCAACCATGTATTTAGGTACTTGATGTAGGTTAATGCACAGAGACTGAGGAACAGGTGGTTTGGCTGACTTGAACAAGATTAACAGCCAGTGAGTTACACAGAAAGAGAACTCAAGATTTCCATTTTCATGGATACATTGTTTAAATAGGTTATGGGAAGTATTGGGTTTGTGTGGCAAAGTTTTGGTAGCAGGGGAGTTACAGGGGGGGCTTCTGTGAGAGGCTGCTAGGAGCTTCCCCTGTGTCCGACAGAGCCGATGCCAGCTGGCTCTAAGACAGACCTACTGCTGGCCAAGTCAGCAATGGTGGTAGCCCCTCTGGGATAAAGTACTTAAGAAGGGGAAAAGTTGCAGCCGCACAGAAACTGCAGCTGGAGAGAGGAATGAGAACATGTGAGAGAAGCAGCCCCCAGGTCAGGTCAGGGCAGGAGGAGGAG
>JANZLQ010000050.1:8416416-8428097 GCA_026212715.1 Elanus axillaris | reverse complement strand
CCCTATTCTAGTTGATTGGCAATAAATTAAGTTAATTTCCCCCAAGGTGAGTCTGTTTTGCCCATGACAGTAATTGGTGAGTGGTCTCTCCTGTCCTTATTTGACCCATGAGCTCTTTGTTATATTTTCTCTCCCCTGTCTAGCTGAGGTGGGGAGTGATAGAACGGCTTTGGTGGGCACCTGGCATCCAGCCAGGGTCAACCCACCACATGGGATTACTAAGAATTCATGTGTTCATGATAGATGGTTTTATTTTCTTAGTGTTGCAGTTATTCACTGAAAAGGACAGTTTTCTGTGCAGAACTATAAATCTCTGCTTGAAATGCAGAATTAATATTTTCAACAGCTGACCTTCACTGTGTTTTTCAGGTAGGGAAAGCACTAATCTGTAAAAACCTTTGTACTAATAGGCCTGGATCCTTAAAACAAAGCATCACTGTAAGTTAAAAACATTGGTCAAGCCTTTGCATCCCATAGGAAGCTCTGAGTTTGGTTCCCATGGTTACCCTGAAGGAAGTGCTTCTGTAGCATCCAGCTCAAAGCAAGGTGAACTCCGAGGAAGAGGCAAAAAGGGAATCGCAGTGTGGAAAGAGCCAGGCTGTAGCAAGCATGATTGCTCTTAGTTTTTTAATGCCTGGAGATCTTCCAATAGTGCTGTTTCTTAATGGTACTGAACCAATTAATAGGTGGTGTGATAATGATAAAGATTACGATGCTTCTCAGGACAGAGAAGAGTTGATTTAAGAACTGTTGGAAACAGCTTGTCACTTGCTGTGATTCAGGAAACGTGAAACAGTTTTCACCCATTACTGTGTAGCTTCAGTATATTACTTAACATACCAGATTGATGCCACTTTAAGTAAAATGAGAATTTAACTGCAAAGCACTAATAAGGCTTCCTAACCTCCCCTTCTTAATTCTTTCCTAGGACAAAATTTATAGAACATAATGACCGAAAGCAGTGAGTTAAACTGCTAAAAATGCAAAATAGATGGATGAATATTCAAGTCAAATGGCCAGTGGCCTTTTTTTGTTGACAGCTGAACACTGGTATGAAAGGACATCAGAGGAAGAGGTTGAGTTCATCAAGATAGTGATGACTGGGCTATCCTGAGAATACAGCCGATGTAGCTGAGCTTGACCTGCTGAAACATGAGAACAACCTGACCTTAAACAAACTCAGATGCCGCTGCCCACCCCACCACCCCCCCTTCACTAAGTGAAGAAAATCTTCCCCCGGCTCAGAAGCAGTGGAAGCATACACCTAAGTGGACAGGCACTTGATAGCCCCGCTCACAGGAAAATCTAGGCTTTCTCTTGCCTTAACCCCTATTCTAAAAATAATCCTACAAAATCTGCAGAGCCCTGGAGGCACAGCGCTGATGCAAACTTCCTCCCAGGACAGGTACCTTTGCAGCCTGCTCTTTGTGTGAGCAGCTGCTTCCCAGCCCCATCGCACCTGCTGATCTAACCTTTTTCTTCTCAACCTTAACAGTAACCTCAAATTTTCTGCTGGAAAAAAGTTTTTGCAGCTCACACTAGGTTTTAGCAGGCCCTTGCTAGGGCTGCTGCAGCTAGAGAACCTGGCTTTCTCTTGCTGACTATTGTAACCCTATCCCTAATATTACTATTAAATCCCCCAAAGACACCAAAACGTTCCCCTGATGCAGAATTTCTCCCAGGCCATGTTTGCTAATGTTTGTCTTAAAATTTAAATATCTTTCACTTTTTTTTAAGTTCTATTTTTACAGTTTGGTCTTCTTATTGTAATAGTAAGCCTTTAAATGAAATGACATAGGCAGAGTTCCTTCTATAGTTGAAGTCACCAGGGTAGTCCTTTTAAACATTCAGCTCACCTTTATCTTTCAAATTCAATTCTTAAAGCCCATTTTTTTAATCACTGGTAATTTATTACATGCTGTGGTGAAAAGCTGCATGTTTTTAATTAGCAAAAGAACAACTCTGGCCAGGAAATAATAAGGTATGATGTGGATAAAAGTGTCTTTAAAGTTAAGTCATCTGTAACATTGAACATCAGTATTGTGGGGTACGAAACTGAAGTTTTCATCCTTTCAATTGCAGCAGTATTATCTTCATGGCTTTTGAATCTGGCACTAAATTTAGCTAGTATCAAAGTATGTTAACTCCCCCTCCCCTCCTGCCTATGACAAATAGTATAGACTCGTCATTTCTGTGTCCAAGATGAAAAGACTCCAATTTTTACAGTTCTGTGTTTCCATTACAATTTCTTCATCTGCCCTGGCCTGTTATTTTAACTTGGCTTTGAGTTTTACCTAGTATATGATATGAGGTTTTGATATAATGAAGATATTTTACACTATATATGCTGTGACCTTAAATACTTTCTAAACGGTTGGGAGGAAGGGAGGGGAGAGGCAACAGGTTAAATTTGTTTGGTTTTGGTTTTTTTTAAGGAATTAGCCAAAATCCCACTTGTATGGTAGTGACTTTAACTCACTCTTAGTAAATATTTTTATGTAGAATTAATTCATTATCAGGTATTCTCGCACATGTGAGAGAGCTTTTATTAGCCTTATGTGACATATCAAACTGTTTCTTTTATGAATACATTTCAAGTACCACCATAGAGAGGAAGGAGCTGGTTCGAAAATGAAAGTAAAACCAATAATGAACTTTTGGGAATGACACAGGCTTCTTCTAAATGCAGCTCTAATACTTAATAGTTGCAAACTTTTATGCTGAATTTGATCATGTTCCCAGTGGCTTTGGATAAGGGATGGTTTCTGGGTACTCACCACACAACTATACGTCTCATAGTAAACACAGCTTGACCAGATCCTGCACTTTTAGGAGGCAGAATAAGGTGAATCCCACCCCGGGTGGAAGTCTCCAGTGAATGCAGTCATGAGATGAAAATGCAGTACCTGTCTTCCTAACAGGCATATGGTTAAGGTATGTTTAGTATGAAAAGTGGAAAAGGTTCCTCTAAAATTGGGGTTTTCCTTCATATCAGTGCTTACTAGCTCCCAGGAGTTTATGTTTAGGTCCACAAAGGCATTTAGGTAGCTGTGTATTATTTCAGTTACAAGTACTTGTAGGCTGACAGCAAAATGTATGCACAACAAATGTGCAACTTCACTGCAGTGTCCCCTTAAATCCCTAATGATGGTTGCGCTAGTAAATTATGCAAGTTGATTTCTGAACCCCAAATTATATATGAAGGAAAAATAAAACACTCAGGTTTTCATTCTTACTGACAGTTAATCCTATAGTACTTTCAAGTTTCAGCTGTTTTCATTGTTTTCGTATTATGGTTATAATCTCATATTTCTAGACCCAAATACATTGCAAAAAAATCTAAGCCCAGAAAAGCAAGTGAAAATTCAATTTCTGAGAGGTGTGATGATGTATTTTGTCTCACGTAGTTCTCTGAGAGTTGGCTTCTGTTATTATCTTTGTATGTTGGCATTCTAATATATTTCAAACAAATGAGCATTCACACATAAACTCATGTTAGAGGATTTAAAAAAAAAAATATCAAAGGACTGTGGTATAGTGAATTGAGGATTGTGTGGAACTGTCCTTATCCCAAAATACTGGTGAAGTAAGATTGATAGCTTCTTTCCGACTTAGAATATATAAGTACTGCTTTAGATCTGTGTTCATCAGCAAAACGGCATGTTAGAAGTGGCGGTTTACTGTTTTTATTCATTCTCAGGTTTCTGAGGTGACTTTCTTCTCTCTCTACAGTCAGGTGATAGAAGCCATAATTTAAGAGGTTGCTAATAGCAAGGAGAATGTATGGCAGATCAGCCGGAGCTTGGTTCTGGCAACCTGACCACACCAGGACAGGAAAGCCCCTGCTTTTTACAGTTAGCTCTGAACACCCAGCCTGAATTCCATGCTTCAAGTTCTTTTTCATTTGAGCAGAATGTGAACACAAGGCGGCTGCCTCTCAGTTGATAACAGTAGTGATGGGAAATGGGCATGAAATGCAATAAAAACTTCCCTCAAGCTCTAACAGTCATACAGGATTGGTATCTAGCTGATAGGCAGGATATCTGTTTCCCATTTTCACAGGCAAAAGTGGCTCAGCTTGGAATTCTACTTAATTTTGCGATTTATTGCTAATTAACACAAACTTTTCATCACTGATCCAGGTTGTAAGAGACAGAAAATAAACAAACACCTTGGGAAGGACCTGCCCCAGCACAATTTTATTCCGAAACCTCCCCTCCCCTTTATGCTGGGTGTTACTCCCAGTGCCTCCAGATCCCTTTGGTGAGGCGGTGCAGGAGGCTGAGGAATGTGTGTAATGCTTTCTCTCTGTTGTTTTTACTGGTTTTCCTCTGCTCCGGCATGTGCCGCCCATGGCTGGAGTCCCTCAGTCCTTGTGTCCCTGTCCCAGCATGGGTTGCCCACGTCTATGGTCCCTCAGAGGTGAGAAAAGAAATCTTACTTGATATCCAACATCTGACAACATTATTCGCCATCCTGCACTTTCTTATGCTCCACTGAGAAGTTTTTATTAAAAAAAATAAAACCCCAGAGCTCCCCTCACATTTCTGAGACAAAGATTTAAGCTGTTTGCTGCAGCATTTGGTCAGATTGTGGTAGCCAGTACCTTTGCAAAAATTTCTTCTGCTGGTTGTTTACTTTTCTGTGTACCTATGCTAAGGACATAGAAGTAATATTCCTCAGAGAGGCAACATTTGCACTGAAGGTGTGCAGGTGAATTGCTAATTCTTCCATTCTGTCTCCAACAGAATTTCAGTTGTTGAAAAGCTGGTTATTCAGGTACAGGCAGCAATGGATGAAATTGCCACTTGTTGCTGAGAGACTGGGTAGAAGGGACACATGACGAAATCAACACCCTTTTCCAGCAAGGACAATGGCAAGCATCATGCTCTACAGAAGCCTTAGCAATTCTATATAATTTTTAATTGTATACCTTTGATTAAATGAATTAGGAAAAGAAAAAAAGGAACAAAGATGGGAGAGAGATTAAAAAAAACCAAAAGCAAGCTAATCAAATCATATTTCTTATCACTCTGTAAAGGTGATGTTGATCATAAGCAAGGCTAGCAGCTAATTATACTTGTATTATAAATGTGTGAATGTAGCTCTCTAAATATAAGGTGATAACAGGTGATAATGACAGGAACCTTTATTGGTTTTGATTCAAAGCTCATTAGTATTACTAAAAGACTTTCCACTGACTGATAGGAGCTTGTTTAATGTTTCATGGGTGCTAAAGTATTTTGAAGTCTAGAGAAGGAATAGCATTTTATTTTAGTTTATTGCAAAAAAATAAATCTTTTGTATGCATGTTTTTAACAACTTGTCTCCAAGACAAATGGGAGGAAATAATGCAATCCCCTGAGCCCAGTGTCAGGGCATAGTTGCGTGGTGAGCTGCTTTTCATCTGTAAAACCTTCCCCTTTTCCCAGAGGCTTGTTCCTTTGCTGTTCCCTTGTTCATTATCTTTGCAGCTGTGCAGGTGTGAACTGCACCAGTAAACAGGATCACTGATAGAGTCCTGGGTTAAAGAAAACCTAACACCTCTCCCTGGAGCAAACCTTTGTTCCATACACGGGAGGTACCTAATTTATGTTGCATATTGAAGAGTTCTATTTAATTTGTGGCAGCTTAGGTGAAAACCTGGACCTATGGGTAGGGTAGGAATTTTGTCAGTGATGATTTCATTGAATATTCATATCTTTACAATAGTAGAATGGTTTAATACTTGGCTGAATATCACTCTGTGGAAATACTTTCATGCTTCAAAATATTAAAGCTAACCCCACCCCCTCCGTGCTAGAAACTCAAATACTGTGTCTTTGTGGTGTGAAAGATGATTTAGAAATATTCATTTTATCATTGCACTTCATGACCCTTCTCTTTAGTAGAGATCCCTGGGTAGAGTGGGCTAAAGCAGGATGACAATTTTTGTTCTATTGGTAGTAAATGGATATATAAAGGAAACTAATTACACTGAAATATTCCCAGACTTTTTCCTCGAAAATGACGTTAACCTGCTAGGCTAGGTATTTGGAGCAGGGAGAATAGCATTAACTATCACAAAACTTCTGAACATGCTTTTGGTAGCAAAACGAAGCAAGGGTATCAGTGATTTCTTCTGCCCAGGTAGGAATGGAAAAGGTAAAGCCCATGTGAAAAAAAGCCCACACGACAGCAGATGCCTTCTATCCAATACAGGATACTTTGCTGTACTTCAGGTACAGAATGAGCGTGTAAAAAATAAAAGGCAGAAACATTATAATCCACCTTGCTTAATATACACGGGAGTATGTTATCATAGTGAGTGCAACAGCGCAATTCATTGTGCTACAGAGCAGCTGCAAAAAACGCACAACCTTTACAAGGCAAGATTTCTGTGTCTTCCCTAGAAAAGCAGTTATGATAGAATATGTTAATGCTTATTCATGGAAAAAAGTATCAAAGCCTCAGTGTAATCTATATACTGGAGATAGGCATTATGTTAGCTAACTGAGAGACTGCCAGCAATCTAGCTTCAGCAGCTAGGAGCTCAGCACTGTTTGTGAAACTTGTTTGGGGACTAGAAAAAAACAGCATGCTCAGCATGTGCTGACATAATTCCGTGCTGCTATGCCTGAGCCCCTCCGAACCTGAAATCTTCTTGCACTGTGTGCTCTGGAGATCAGATAAGGTATTTTTTTTAGTATTAGTCATTCCCTATCAGGATTCTGAATTGTTGCATTTGTATTTTTAGTTTCCAGAGACTGCACTGGAGCATCTGGTTCAGCTGCCTGACTGCCAAAGCTGGCTATCATTTTAAAACAATGTTGGCATGTTGGTTTTCAGTAAGCAGTTCACAAGCTGAAGAGTGGGAAAAGTATGGGCACAGTGCACTGTGACTGCATGCATCCGAGTTGGGGATCAAAGTGTATTGGAAAACCAAAAAAATTAACTATAGTCAAGTTACAAAACTCATGAACATGTCCCTCTGGAAATTTCCAGTATCTCATTTTTCTTTATGGCATTTTAAGCCCTTTGATTAGATTCCATGAAGAGTTCTGTGGCTATGTTTTGCTATAGCTCCACTGAAAGGAAAATAGTATTAGTCCTTTGACCTGGTTTTGGTTTATTTGACTTGTTTTCTTTATATGGTGCCACTTGATCCAAGTATTCTTAGAAGTATAAATACTCTTGAGATAAGTGTCAATTTTGAAGTGTCAGTTTTAAGAGTAAACAAAGATTTTCTATTTTAGGATGTTGAAGGAAAAAATGGATATTATTTTATGGCTCTGATATTTGGTCTTACAAGTTTGAGAATGAAAAGGACCAAAAAGATATGATCTTATGATACATTCAAATATCCTATCTCAAAAGATAGTATGCTATGATATGTTATTACATAAGGAACCAACAGGAATCTCTTGCACCTTGACACCTTAATGGTGCGAGGAAAGAAAATGGTGCTTCCCACCTAGCACAGTCTGAATACCAACCCGTGCATCTGTAAGCTGGAGTTTGACAGTACCAAAAAGGATTCTGTATCTACACCTGTACTTTTAATATATCCGCTAGGAAGGCTGCCAGATACAGGAGTGCATCGCTCTGAAACAGTGCCTGGCATAAATAGAGCTAAAAATGTGTCAGGGCCCACTTCCAGCTGCTGTTAGCATGTGGTCAGTTTGGGTCAGAGGCTAAAAGACTTTTACCAGCATATAATGCAGGCTGATCCTTGTCAGCCGGCTTCAAGGATTGGCATGCTCCTGGCAGTTTGATTCAGTAGGCTAGATGTAGCCTGGAAGTTCAGTTAGAATTCTGCTTGCAGTCCCTTGGGAGACAGCTGCGGTGGTGTAAGACTTTGTTGTGCTCAGCAATGGATGGTTACCATACTCCTGCTTCAAGTTATTGCTATCACTGCAAAGTCAACAAAATAAAATGTATTTGTACCTCAGCTGCTTCTGGGTAAAGGCCAGTACTGAGTCAACGCTGCTGGTAAAAGTAGTGTTAAGCAAGGTGCTAAACTTTGTATTGGAAGAGATGCGCTCCTTTCCCTCCATCGGTTGTGCTGCAAGACCTGTAACTGGCAGAAGGGTGGGGAAGATGGTCACAGAAGTGTGAGATCTCAGCTGTCAGTGGCCTTGGTAGGAGCGTTACAAGGTTATGCAACTCCTTCTTTTCCAGATACATCTCCAAGTGTGGCTACAGAACTGTTTCAGCATCTCCACAACAGTGAGTACCTGGTACCAGTGAATTCCCATTGCTGTGGGACAAAACCAGAGATTTTAGGGACTGGAAATTTGGAAGATTGTAAAAGCATGTCAGATTTGATTGCTTTAATTGATAGAAAGCAGTAGTGAACTATACTGATATTCCAATTGTTCTTCTGTTCCTGCTAAAGCAGAGTCCATCTACTTTTGCTGGGGCTGTTGTGCATCATGCCTTGTCACAAATTATGAAAGAATGTGGTAGACGACCGAATTCTTCAGGTAATGTCAGGGCTGTGTGGCTATTGACTGCTGGAGGGTCTTGCGTACTTTCTTGTTTGCTCTAAAAATTCACCAGCTTGAACACTCTGTAACTTATTAATTTGTCACAGACACAGAACACGAGATTGCATTTTAACCTCTTGGCTTTATAAAGCATTGACTTCTTTTCTCAAAATAGGTGGCTGTGCATGCCCATGTGCAACAGTCTAGCTTTAGGGTGGGGGCTGTTGCTGGGATTGTATGCAAATAGGAATATTTCATAATGTACTTTGGAATGCCAGGAAGGTCAAGATGCTCTCTGCCTGTTGAAATGCCTGCTTACATATTGGCAATAAAGTAAGATCTTGATTCAGCAAAACATTGCTTTTTCTGAGCTGTTAAATTAATAGCACTGCCTAATTAATAAGTTCATCTTGACTTCCCGCAGCCACTCTACATTCTCATGAATGATTACGTCTTCACTGATTGTCTTAGCTCTGGATTTCACATTTTAACCTTCTTTACATCTAGTGCTCTTTATTGTTTAGTTTACAGATTAGCTTAGAAAACAGAAGTGTTGTACCAAGTCAAAGCAATTTCAGTAAGGGTGAAGATTATTGCCTTTTTCACTAAATTGCTAGTAATCATTCCTACTTTTAATTAGTTCAGGGTATGAGAAATGCAAGGAGGACGAAGACAGAGCTAGTTACTATGAAGTGTTTAGACTATCAATAGCTTTTAACAGAATGCACCTTGCAAAACATCTGTGCTCACTGAGGTCAATACAAAGCCATTAATTAACATCAGATAATGACAAAATGTTTCATTGGTTTTGACTCTAAGGAAAAACTTTCCAGATTTTGAAAGAAAATTAGAACATTTGGCTGTATTTTAAATGTAATTAGCATCAGTTTCAGATTTTTATTTTTATATGTATTGTTCTCACTGTTGAATAGAAATCTGATTAAGCTACATTTTTTTTAATATTTACCTGATCTTTTCTGTTACAGTTTGTGGATAAATGCTTTTAAGCAACCATAAAATTTGTTTTTTTCTCCTCTTGTTCATAAAGTACAACAGACTGTTGGATTTTAGGTCTGGTTTGCATTTAGCAAGTGTTGGATTTTTCCAACGCATACAATCAAAACCATTTTCCTTACAGAAATGTGACCTTACTACAACTGAAGACTACATAATTATAGAGTTGGATGGGCAGAATCACAATGCAGAACATCTTATCAGTGTTCAGAAGACACTCTAAGCAAAGGTAGGAAAGGAGTAAGATTTTATATATTTGTGGAAATAGCTTAGAATATGCAGATAGTCTACTTTGGAAAACACATTAAGTCTTTTCTTGAATGAGTCTGGGCTGGGTATGAAAGTGCATAATTGATTTTAAGGCAGGTCATTGTTAGTGGGGAAAGACTTTGACAAGCTTATACTACAGTTAAGGCTTGATATAGAATAAAGTACTGTGATAATACAGAGTTGTTCATACCAGTTTGCCTATATTACTTACACTGCATTCCTAGGTAGTATGGTCCTGGATTCCATTTGAAATAGCATGTAAAATGATTAATTTAGGAACAAAATTTTTTCATCTCCAAACGGCATAAACTAAAGGTGCAGCATTGAAAAAGGTTGGAGAAGTTTTTTTCGAAAGCTGTATTTTTTAAAATTTCTCTCATTCTTCATACAATGAAAATGACTGAACTCTGTCCTTGCCTGTTCTGACTAGAGGGGATGTCCTGCTCTGGTAATGTATCAACCAAAACGCGTATAGGAAATACATAATGTACCGCGTTATTTAGAATGGACTCTACAGAACACTGTTATCTTTTCATATGCAGGCCATTTAGCCACAGAGGCTGAGCACTTGTTAGAGACAGTGTTGTTAATACTGTGTTCGAGGGATGTTCTGCAGTAATAAATAAGTGGTTTGCACTTACTAATGCAGAGGTGCAAGATGTGACTGCTATGTTCCTAGCAATCAAGCCTTTCCATAATGATAGTTAACAGCTTTAAAAGTAAGTGTATATATTTAAGTAGCATAGCTGTCATTTAGGTGTATTTCAAAAGGTTATTGAGGGATGCAGGTATTTTCATCTGGCCGTAATGCTCTTTTCATTGTGGAAAACATACCTCTGCAGTGCAAGATGATGTTAGGACCTAGGCTTTAAAAGCACTACAAAGTAGCAAAGCTTTGTGCACATTAGAGTGAACAGAGTTCCTTGAAGGGCTTAGTAGATGTTAAGTTTTTGTTAGCAATACTTAGGTTTGTTGTCTTAATTATCTCTTAGATGTGGGATATTTGAGAATTCAGGCTGAGAGCCATTTGTGCCTTAAATACTTTATAATGTCTTGAGGAGAAAGATGAGAAATTGATCTGCTTCATGTTTCCTTTACTGAGTTGAATTGGTCAATTGGTGGGTTTGGTCAAACATGGGCAATGACTGCTCTATATGAAAACAGAAAATATTCCTACTATTGTTTTGAAGAGCTCTCCAAAACAAGAATAATCTAGAGCTTTTTAACGTATAAACCCACGTTTATGACCATGGTGGGTAGAATGTGTTCGGAGCATAATGGGGTTTGGTCCAAAAACGAAGAAAGGAAGTGAAGATGGTGAGTTGCTGTCACCTCCCGAATTTGGAGCGACTCAGGTTCGTGGATTTCCTTTGTCAGAATTAAGGTGAAACAACACCGGGGAGTTCCAACAACAATCAACTTTTATTTAACCTAACTAACCTTGCCCAAGTACAAGTGAACTTATCAATATGAACCTTGCAGCATGTTATTAAGCCGTTGTTTGAAAAGAGAAGGGAGGTATAGAAAAAAGGAGCAGGAAAAGAAACATAAAACTGTGTCAGGAGAACCCTCCCGTTGAGTCACGATGTTCAGAGCAGATCCCCTTGCTTTCTGGACTCCTTCTCAAAGAGAGCTCAGGGGCGGCTGGATCCACTCTTAGTCTCAGACTTGGTCAACGGTTTATGTCTATGTGGTGGGTTGACCATGGCTGGACGCCAGGTGCCCACCAAAGCTGTTCTATCACTCCCCCCCCTCTTCACTGGACAGGGGAGAGGAAAAAAAAAAAATATATAACACAGGGCTTGTGGGTCTAGATAAGGACAGGAGAGATCATTCACTAATCACCGTCACCGGCAAAACAGACTCGGCTTGGGGAAATTAACTCAATTTATTACAAATCAAAACAGAGTAGGGTAATGACAAATAAAA
>JANZLQ010000050.1:8399011-8410335 GCA_026212715.1 Elanus axillaris | reverse complement strand
GTATTCCTCTTAAATTAAACTTCTAAAATTAAGCAGCTGGCAACATAGAGGATGTTCATATTTTGACTATGCATAGGAAAGAGGTAATTCTATTGTGAGTGGTGTCAGTACAATTTCTTAAACCTACCTTGAGATTTTACTTTACATATATATTAACATCTAACCAGGCAGCCTGACTGAATTGTTTCCTGCTTGGGTATCTTGCCTCAACACCACTCACTTTTTTTGATGGTACAGATGGGAAAAGGATAGAGGGAGGAAAGGCGGCTATACAGCTATACCATCATGCATTAATTAAAAGTGTGTGTGTATGTGAGAAAGATAATGGTATGTGCCTTTGAGGACAAACTCTCAACCTGAAAAATCTTTATTGCCTGCCTGATTTGGGGCACAGAACTAGCAGTGCAACAGGGCTACAAGGTCATCTGTTTATATACTTTGAGCATCACATGTGTGATAAACTGATTTGCGGTTGCAGTTTTGATGGGTACATCCATTTGTAAATGCAGGGAAGAGGCATACAGCTCAAAACAAGTTCTCCCTCTTAGATCATTCCTTTTTGCTTTATTGCTGTGTGTAAGCAGAGCAATTTGATTTTGGTCTTGCAATCATGCCTACCTTGATAGTCCAAAGTGTCAAATGATATATGAACGGTTACATAATATTTTTATTGTGTACCTTTTATGACCATTAACGTAACACAAAACTGAAAAGTAATATGATATAAACCATTTTTTATATCCACAGGCTTTCACATATCTCATAACACTATATTTAAATGTTCTGTGATGAACCAATTTCATTTTCAAAATATGCAAATTATATCAGCAGGCTTTTTTAACATTTTAAATGGTCTTTGTCTAATAAAATGAGTCATTTTTCACTTAATCGAATTCAGAAATAAAATTGCATACAGCTATTCTTGTTCTTCTAAATGAGAAGAGGAACAATATTTCTTTTATTACCTGTCAGTTCTGAATTACTGTAAGTGCACTGTGGGTGGACTGTGCTCCTATACTTTCTTTTCAGCATAGCACCCAGAAAACTATCAGGTCTAGAACTCACCCTTTTCCTTAGGGTGAGTCTGACTGGTGATTCAAAAGAGTAATGCAGCTATAAGCTATGATTTTTCTTCAAGCAAGGTGGTATTTTGTTCCGATTAGTGGCTCAGTTCTACTTAAAGTGGAGCATGTCACCTTGCTTCCAAGCTGGTGCTTGCAGACTTGTTGCTAGCTAGGAGTAGCTATGTTTGTGGTCAACGCACCAGAGTGTGAGGTCACCCGAGGATTTTATTTCTTCCCTGTGATCCTGTGTTTTTAAAAAAATATAAACTGTAGAGATGAACTTTGGCCTCCTAAAATACAGCATGTTTCTTAAGTAAAGAGAAATAAAGCCAAATTTCTAACTTACTGTATGTCCACAGTATTTGGATCATCGTTTTCACTGGAGGCAAATTCAGCTCCAAGCTATTGTTTATTAGTGGAGCTTCTTAGGAGCTATATTCTAGAAAAAAATAAATGTATAGAATATGACCCTGAAAAACATACACCTGTGTTGGGTGCCTTGAGGTCTACTACCATTGATGTTAGAAGGTGAGTAAAGCTGGCATGAGCTTTTTTAAAAATCTGGTTCATAAACTGTTGTAAGATATCTTTCTGTTTTCTTACTTAGTCCCATGTAGACCTGTAATATGTGGACTTGTTTTTTTAAAATATTGACTGAGTGTAAACCACAGTAATGGAATGTGTGTAGTATGTGCTGAGCAGTTTGACGTTAGAAATTGCTACATGTGTTAATATAACAAAATAAAAATGGTAATGCTTTGCATTATTCAAGATGTACTGTCATTGCCTTTCTCGATCTTTCTTATACTTGAAATAGAATACTTCCTGAAAGATCTTGGTAGAAATACCTCTCTAATACCTGGTATAAAGTCTATCCTTCAGAGATCATATGAAGAAATGTTCAAATGTTATTTTATGTTCTCATTTCAAAATACTCCCTAGCTGAAACTATGGTGTATGGAAGTTAATGTAATAGGACACAAAATAGAGGCACTCCTGAGGGTTGTTTTGAGGATGAATAACCCATCACTGCTCAGGTTCCAAGGTGTGGCTAGAGTTCATGTAGGTATACCTTGGTTAGCTTCAAATGAGATAATTTGGTACTGCTAGCGCTGTGGAACATTGTGGTCTGTGGGAGCCATTTTGACGAAGGCCTCCTGAAAAATTTTGCTGCCTTTGTGAAACCCAAGCTGACCTTTCAAAGAGATACCACAGTAACATACATCCACATTAATTGGAATTATACTTCTGCAATAAAGTACAGATGTACCATGAGGATAGTCAAACACAGCTCCAGTGTCAACATCAGACAGGCCTTACAGGCTTGCGCAATTAAAGGACATTTCTCATTAGGGAAGAAGATACAGCACAGAAAAATTCAGCAAGATTTAATTAATTCCTGCTATAGGGATGCATTTGACCTTATCGGTAAGTAGTTCTTTAAACTGGGTCTTCGACAAGAGAGGGTAATTTAAACAACAGAAGATTATAAACTCTTCCTTGTCTTTGCTGTTTCACAGGACTACCTGGTTCAGTAGACAGAAAGACACTTTTGAAGGGTTGTATTGATAATATAGTAATAGACAATGCCTGTCACTGTATCTTGGCTTCTGGCTGTGAATCTGGCAATATGGCTAATGCTCAGCAGTTTTGCTGCTCTTAGACTCAGGTATGACAGTTTAGATTGTCCAACAAGCAGGTTCTTGTGTGCTTAGTGCATTTTCTCTTCAGCTAACAAAAGAACTGCTCAAGTTACAATCTAAAAGCCCTATCTTTTAGAGTTAGAATGGTAATTACTGACAAATTGTGGAAAGGTACATGTAAAAATCATTAGAGAGATTTCATTCCTGTTTATGTTTTCTGAGAAGAAATCATTCAATTTTCAACAAGAGGTGAAGACCCTTAATGTCTCTGGTGAGCTTTAAGAGTGAACCTGTCCCAGGATCCTCTTACCAGTGTCTCATACTGAGCCTCTTGCTTGCATCCTCCCTGGTCAAGGTGATTTATTTTCTAACAGATTTTCTCTCTATCTGGTCTGTTCCATTTCATCCATTCCTCAGTTAAATACATGGGGAAGAATTAGGGAATTTTATGTGTTTGCTTATGACAGAAGATGAGGGGAAGAAAGAGAACGTTGAAATTGGTTTCCAGTTCTGCCTATGCTTCAAAGAAACATAAGCTTCAGTTCCTTCATTACAGATAGCTAACTCACTAGCCTGGCCTTGTCTGAAACCTTTAAATGCAATGAATTAATCTTCTGTCTCTCCATTCACAAGTGAACATAAATCCTCTAATTTATGCAGGATGCTTTTATATAGTGGCAGATGAAATGTCTGCAGTGGATACTAAGGATTTTGATTTTTGAATAAAAGAAACAGCCTTCTGTCCAACTAAATACTGAGCCATGTACAGTCACAAGAGTAGCCCTGTTATGTGGCTGTTCACACAGAAAACACAAAATGTTTTGCTTTTTTTGAATTGGTGTATATCGTCAACACTTTATATAGTCAGCATTCAGGGCATCTGCATTGGCACCTTTATTCTCTGTTGAGTGGTTGCTGATGCAGTTTGCTGAATTTTAATGGTCAGTGATACTGAAGTGCCAGGGGCATAGTTAACATGCCTACAGGCATCCTTACACTGGGATATGAGTGTGGTTGTGCATAGTGTTCTAAGCATCTAGATGAGGCAAAGTCTTGGTTTCCACGCTTGAAAGTCTCTCTGGGTTTGTTGCGTTTTTTTGTGTGTTTTTTTCTTCTTTTTTTTTCTTTTTTCCTCTGACTAGTTGACTTTATGAAGGGTATTACCTCATGCCTTGCTTATAGTGGAAACTGAGTATAGTACAGAAATACTTGATCTCATTGTGCTAGTATTAGCAGTGGCACTGTGGCAAAGTTCAGGCTAATTTGTCCTGCAGAGCATGCTTCTGAATACTGGGGCAAGCGTCATAAGCTTACAGTCTGGTGCTTTTCTGTACCAAGGTTATGTGCAACAATATGATTTTGGTTGACAGCTCCTGGTGATTAAGCTGGTTTAAAGGTGTGTGTAATACTACACTAGGGCATTTTGTGTAGATATATTTAAGGACGTATTTGATATTAGGGTATTTTGCTGAATCAGTCCCACAAAACCCCAGCACCTTGCAGAGTCAAGTCCCCGGCACAGTGAGGCACTGCAGCAATCCTGGGAAGATTATCCACTTCAGAGAGCTATTACATCTAGTAGCATTCGTCTTTCCTGATCCACTCCCTGCCAAACAGCTCCTCTCAAGCATACCATGGGCACATGTCATCATGTCTGTTTAGCTGTCACTCTAAACCACCACCACCACCACCAAAAGCCATTGTTTCTTCAAGACTGAAAAAACTACTGATTTTTAATAGTTCCTGTGTAATGTGGGGATCTCTTTTTTTTAAAATCAAGAGTAAATAAAGGCCTTTAACACTCCCCCTTATTTGGTGGGGTTTTTTTGCATGTACTGTCTGATATTGCTGTGAAATATATGGTATTTTCTACACTTATTAGGAATACTTAGAATATCACAAAAAATGTAGTTGTTTTTATAATTTCTAAAGAAAAGTATAAGGATAACTAACTGATGCTGTTCCCTCTTTCTCTCCAAGTTATGGAGCTGAGGCAAAACAAACAACTTCAGCCCAAAGGAGTTTGTTTCAGAAAAAAAACCCATAAATTGCTAAAATTGGTGCTTTAATCAGAATAGGTGTTATAACCTTTATTCTCAAGACACTCTAATTAGATCAATTTAGAACACTCACTACAAATCTAACAAATTATTATCTCTGAAATAGGTTTAGCAGCCAGGTCAGTTTCAGAGTAAGGAGAATTAGGCTGATTTTAGTGGATTTTGTAGGTGCTGTAAGTATAAAAACCATAATAGGATCTAATGAAAAATGTTAACTTTTATTATGGCAAAACAGCACATATACGACTAAATCCTTGCTGATTAAATTCTGAGAAGTTGATTATGAGATAATCTGCAGGTATTATTATGCAAAATAATCTGTTGAACCTGTTCAGAGCTCAAGAGGAGAACATGAGTAGAACTGAATTTCTCAGAAGGAATTCAACCTCTAGTGGAAGTTAGAACTTAAAATGAGAAGATTGCTGCTGTTGGATGCCTTCCATTTATCCTGTTTTATCTCAGCTTTCAGAATCTATTCTTTTATTGACTTTGGGGTTTTGCAGCAATGGAAGAGTAATTAGACTTCTTATTTTAGTTAGAAAAGAACATATTATGCGTTCAGTTTATGTTCCTCATGTAGTGTTAGCTGACTAATTATCACTTCCAGAAGTGATAATTGTTGACATTAAAAACATTTGACAATGGAAATTTTCTCTTCTAAGCCGAGTGAAGAACAGTAATCATACAGTACTCGAAGTTAGCTTTTGGCATTTACAATTCTTAATGCTGATCTCTCTTCTGCTAATTTAAGGGTTTTTTTTCAACAAGAACACAACTGATCTCTTGAGGGGTATTACTGTCTGCTTTTCTGCTAAAGTAATGAAGTGATGGTGAACATCCAAAAAGAAAATGAATTATTTCTTCCAAAACAGTATTTCAAGCATTAATGTTTAGGTACTGAACTGTTGAACTGCTGATATTGAGATCTCATTTTCATAAGCATTAACTTCCGTAGTTCGTGTTGTTGATCTGTAGCAACCATCCCCATCAGGGACTTTTTGGTCTACTTTCTATCCGGCTTGTAACCAGGGAGAAAACATGATAATCTTTCCTTTTTAAAAGTTCATTTTTTTCCTTTTTAAAAGTTCATTCCTTTTTTTAAGATGTGAAAATGAAAATGTGGGAATTCCGACGGTAATCCTGACTTCTATGTAAGAATGTATTGCAGGCAGTCCAGTGACAATCACTGAACTCTTTCCTATTGCTACCTGACTACATAAGGTTGTCTTACTATTTGATTATCAAATAATTTCTTGGTGATAGATTCTTATGGCTTTTGGGGTTTTATTTTGTAAACAGCCAAGTAAAAAAATGCAGAGCAACACTGGCTTTGTTTACCTTGTTATCAAGTAGCTGAATCAGTAGTCCAGAAAATTAGTATTTGTGGAAATGAGGTAACACCACCACCAATTCAGAAGTTCATTATATGAACTTTAGTAGTAAAAATACTATCTTGGAAGACGTTATTTTTTTCTTTTTTTTTTTGTGATAAGCATTGCATGAGTAGTATATATACTGTATAAATTGGGACTTGTAGAGGTGTATAATTTTCAGATTGAAGAACAGCAAAACAGAAAAAAAAAACCACTTCAAATTCTCTCAAAACTGAGGGTTTTCTCATATGCATGTTTTTGTTGTGCTTGTTTGTCACCAGTTCACTCATAGACATTTGATGCCTGTCTTCTATTTCAATAGGCAATTAATTTTATACCTGGAGAGTCATCGGCTTAGGGATTTTTTCTTCTCCAGACTTTGTGATTGATCAGGGCTGGTGCCATACCTAAGACTGAGTCCTTTGGTCATGTTTTCTTACGTACATTTTGCTGCCATTGCACATAGGCATGCAATCCTTGGAGAAAAAAAAGGTATCTTCAGGCAAGAGTCTGGAATGAGCAGAACAAACCACCCTCAAGGTATATGTTTAAATGTGGTTACAGGCGTGAATTGTGGCATGTTCTGTTCTTCTTACATTGTCAAAAAAATATATAAGGAGACGGTACCATTTTCTACAACTGATGCCTTCTTAAGCAGAGATTGAGATGTTCATTTTTTGCCTTTGAAGGAATTACAACTTTAACTTTTCAAAAATGGCTGTGCTCTTCTAGCACTTTCAGTGGATCTGAACCTATGGGCTTCTCTCAATAACGATGATAAACACTGCCCTCCAGCTTCTTCCAAGAGCAAAGTTGCAACTACCTTCAGTAAACAAATCACATAAGGATTCTGGCCTTCCTGTTTTTGCAGGCTGTCTCTCTCGTTGGTTCAGGAGTGGTGGTGCCCTGAAAGAAACCTGCAGAGAGGAAGCTGGGTATGTCATCTGGGGCGCAGAGTAAAGCGCACTAAGGAGGAAAGGGTGGAGTTTCTTGACATCTGGTAGCTGCAGGAGGGAGAAATTAAGCTTGTGTCTAGGAAGCAAAATAAAGGCTTTATTTGTAATGGTGCAACTTTTGAGCATTTGAAAATGCTGAATCCTCCAATCACAAGCTCATTCTAAAAATCTCAAGTTACTCTTCAGAATGATATGCATTCTGACTTTCACCTCTTAAGCTATACGCCTGTAGTAATTTGAAGTGTTTTTTCAGCTATGAAGGCAGAGACTGTAGAAATTAATGAAGGTTGATGTTCTCACATAGTTACTTAACTCCTAGTAGACTGCGTCTCAGAGGAAGCAGTATAAAAGAATGCAGTGGAATGATTACACTACAAGACAGTGACACTGTCAGCCTTTTTGCATTTTCATTGCCTTGATTTTGTGACTTTATACAAGTGTCTTGGGTGTATAGCGACTTTAGCTTTTAATTCCTTTTGTTTCTGTTTGCGGGGGAGTGAGCTCATTCTGTGTCACAGGTGACTACATTTAGATGTTGCGGGAGGAATGCAGTGAAGCCTTGCTGAAGATCAGTTGAATTCAGGAAACACATAGGCCAAAGGCTGACCTAGTCTAGTTCTGCTACATGCACGTTATTGCTACTCTTTGCATATTGAAGAAGTTTTAATTGTAGATTCTGTTCCTATGAGTGATTTTGGCACAGCAGACGAGTGACAAAATTAAAAACGGATGCTGTAATATCTAAAATCATACAGCAATTAGCCAGCTGCAATCAGGAACTTGGGCATATGTCCAAATAATGCTGTGCATACCAAGTCTCAGTGTTTTATTTATACTTGGGAAGTGGTAGCCTTGTTAAGAAATACGATACTTAATTACTTCTGTAAGTAATTACTTCTACTTAGTACAAATTCAGGCTGAGTTTCAAAGATGCATACAATTTTGTATCAGAGGAGGATACGACCGTCCAGAAAGCCTGCATTTTTAAGGTTGCGCTAAATAGTTACCTAATCTATTCCTAAATGTAGACCATTTTCTATTAATGGTGGATTCTTGTGGGAAAATAAAGAGAAAAAATATTTTGATGCATTGTTTTATTTGTTTAGGTGCACCCAAAAGTACATTTTTATCCATTGAATTAAAGAAATTATAAGTAAAGCTATCAGTTGTTACAATGGGTATGCAATGCTGTTGGGTTCCTCTTTTTACGTGAACATGAGATATTGACATCTAGGAGCTATGTGACTGATGGTAAAAATGGTTAAGAGACTGTACAATACAGATGGCACATTGACCATTACATTTTGTTACCCCAGCAACACGGTTACCAATTCTGGGGACCAATAACTGTTAAAATTCAGGGGTTTTGTACCTTTTTTAGAAGAAAGTGGGATACACTATCTAACTGGGCAGAATCTGAATTTCCACAGAAATTCCTTCTGAATTCAAAGGCTGGGAGAATAATCAGGAAAAGTATTACTATATATCTGCTCAGTTTTTATACTTAGGTGCTTAGTGTTGATCATCACCAGAGACAGGAAAAGGTGTGCAAGATGGAGCTTGCTCTGGCCAAGCACAGCTTGTCTGGTGTAACGGTGTTCTGTGCAAGTCCAGGTTTTGACCCATGTGGCAGTCATGTGCACAAGCAGAGGATATCACCTGGATTTTTTCCAGGGTGTAAGGACCTTTTCTGTTCACAACTGATTCACACGCTTTGCAACGTGACTAAGAAGTAGATTTAGCTGAGATAGAAAAGGAAAATTTATGTCTTAGTCTCCCACTCCTCCACTAGACCGGTGCCATGAACTTGAAGCTTGTCTCCATCTCCTGGGACAAACTGCACTGGGGGATGTACAAGAAAGGGCAAGACAAGTTTGGCAGACCCAATGTGCCAGCGTATTTGGAGAAATGACCAAAGAGAAAATATGGTGTTTAGCTCTTGCTATTTTAATGGATAAGAAGGGGACTGTATTGTTCTTTGCTTCACAGAAATGGGTCAAGTCCTACCCCTTGAACCAATAGCAAAACTCTTTCTGAATGTTGGTTAGCAGGAGATAGCTGTCTTTTCTACGAGGTTTTGAAATTTTTAAGACTTAGAATAGAATAGAATAGTTCCAGTTGGAAGGATCTACAACGATCATCTAGTCCAACTGCCTGACCGCTTCAGGGCTGACCAAAAGATAAAGCATGTTATTGAGGGCATTGTCCAAATCACAGCCTTGGAGCATCGACCACTTCTCTAGGAAGCCCCTTCCAGTGTTTGACCACCCTCTCAGTAAAGAAATGCTTCCTAATGTCAAATCTCAACCTTCCCTGGTGCAGCTTTGAGCTATTCCCAAGCATCCTAGCAGGGGATCCCCGGGAGAAGAGCTCAGCACCTCCCTCTCCCCTCCTCAGGAATCCATAGAGAGCAATGAGGTCACCCCTCAGCTTCCTTTTCTCCAAGTGTCCTTGGCCCTCCTGGACATGCCATCCAACCCTTTCACCAGCTTTGTTGCCCTCCTCTGCATGGATTCAAGTACCTTAATACCCTTTTTTAACTGTGGGCCCCAGAACTGCACACAGTACTCAAGGTGGGGCTGGACCAACGTTAAATAGAACATTTAAAAATAAACTCCTGCCTTACAGGGGATAAAGCATCTGGCTTTCAAGACAACACCCACCCCCCCCAACCATATATGTTGTTTTGACAGTATCATGCTAGACCTTCTTTGTTTTACTACTTGTACTGTAATTTTAATATTTAGGAGGGAGGGGGGAAATCATCTGATACCTGTTAACATGACATAGTTTCTGTGACTGTAGCCTCCTTGTTGGTTCACTGAAATACTAAATGTATTGTAGACTATTTGATTTTTATTTTATAGACTTTCCTACTTGCCCCTTCCAGGTAAAGCAGACTGGCATGGTTCATTTTTGACATGACATAAAATACTGTTTCTCGGCTCTTGGTATTATATTTGATGTGAAATCACAAAAGTTTAGCTGTTTCTATACCCCTGAGACTAGTGCAACCTCCCAGCCTTGTTAGAGACAGGTTAAGACACGCAGAAAGAACCTCCAGACCAGAAAATATTCAAATACAATTGGAATAGCCCTACTTAAGGACTGGAGACCCAGCCTATTATCAGTTTATTAAACCTGCTCAGAATATCTATGCTATGACCTTTATCTTAAGGTATTTAAAAGTTCACTTGGAAAGTTCCAAAGCTATTGCACGTTTTAGGTTAGACTAATATTATAAATAAAATAATCCTGCCTTGAAATAGCACACAGTAGTACCTGAAAAAGATTCATGAGAAATTTTATATGTTTATATTTTATGTTTTTTTTGAAACAACAGGTGGTTTTTCAGTTTACTTTCAATAAATACTGAGGAGTTCAATTTAAAAGACTGTGATCTGAGTTTACCCTTGATGAAAATGTTTTGGCTTCAAAGGAATTACAGCAGGGAACAATCTGTTCCAGAATGCATTTTTACCTTAACTGTGTCATAGGGTGAGGTAGCGCCATGGCTGCAGAAGACAGCCACTGCATGGAGAACAGGAATGAAATTGGTTATTAAACAGAAGTTAACCCTGTGGGGGTAGAATTATGCAGGATGCAGGTATGTCAGTAATGAGTAATCCTATCACATAACTTGGGAATCACACGGGCTGACATTTTGCGAAGACATTAAATTATCATTCAAGAAAAATGTACACTAAGAAAGGCTGTTCTAAAAAACTTACATGTATATTTGAACAGAATGCTACCATCAGCTTTGCTTATTTTAAAAACCTCATCTGTGACTGAATTTCAAGGTTACATATAGCAAACTAGTGACATCTCTTCCTATCTTGTATTATGTCCAAACTGAGACTAAAGCAAAGCGTAAGTACCAGGCCATGACCTATGGAAAATAAATAGTCTTTGTAGGCAGGGATTCTGTTATCCAAGGATAATAATTTAGATTTAGCCCGATTCGGTAGCCTGAACAAGCAAATTTCAAGTAAAACAATACTGAAGAAGAGCTCACACTTTGCCAAAGATGTGATACTGTTGTGGTAGAATGTCAGATTGTTTCTTTAGTCTTGATTAAAATGTTTGGGGAAAAATTGACCACAAAACTGGAAACCATGTATAACCAACCAGCTAACTAAAACCTTTGAATTTTTTGTTTGAAATTTGAGCCACCTTGAAATTGTTGTTCTTTTAAATTAATTCTCTGTTGTTCCCCGCCCCCCCC
>JANZLQ010000050.1:8382856-8398999 GCA_026212715.1 Elanus axillaris | reverse complement strand
AATCTCTTATGTCTGATTTTGCTTAGGAAAATACAAAGAAATATCAAAGCAACAGGAGAGGCTGTTGTAATATTTCAATCCTTGTTTTTAACAAGTTACTGGAAATGTCAACAGAGACCTGATTCTTATGAGCTATTCAGCCCATTAAGTCTGAAGGGATTTAAGGCCCTTCAGATGTTTCTCTGAATTAAACCTTGAAACCTTTTGAGATTCACTGGTTACTGCTTATCCTGGGCTTGGGTACAGCAAACTTAAGTTAAAGAAACCCTCAAGTTATGTGGAACTGGGAGGGAAAGGAGGGCTTGTCAGCCCCAGGTGGTAACTCTGGACTGAGGTGCCTGCGCAGGCAAAGTGCCTCAGACTTCTGCAACGTGAGAGACTATCAGAATTTGGTCCCACTCCTTGGCTTCTTTCTCCCTTCAGGTGAACTCTAAATAGTTTTTTTTTCTAGTAGTTATGCTCTGTCCTTGCTCCGAGTTCGTTGCTGGGATTCTGGAGGGACAAAGTTGGATTAAGAAAGGTCATTTGCGTGTAGAAATGTAAGTACATCCAATCATCTCTTTCACCACCGACCAATGAAAAAATGGTCTTTTCCTTCCTTTTTTCTGCGGAAATATGAACACCATCAGGAATGAGGAACGATGAATGAATTTTTCCGGAAAGACCAGCCTTCATGGACAGGCTTTTAAGAGTCTGGTTTACATTGATGCTTTCCTTGGAACTGAGGGAAGACACAGACTTCTCTTTATCCACGCAGCATGCTTGATCTGACTTGCCTGTGTTGCAACCTTGTTTGCTAAAAGAGCATTAGAGCCACTTCACGATGGCTCCCCTTCCCTTTCCTTTCCCAGCACCTGGCACAGTGGGGTGGGCTGCGGCTGGTGAGGGGGATGCAGTGGGGGAGCTGGTGGTGGCACCCACTGCTGCCAAATCCCTGCTGTGCCACTGCCGGGGGGTCCGGGCTGGGGTGGCAGCCCCTTTCTCCTGGCCTGGCTTCTCAGGCAGTGTCCTCTAGGGAACTGGCAGCCAGGAGCATCCTCTGGGCTTTGGTCCAGCTCCTGTGCCGCCAGCTGGCCAGCACTGTGCCAGTCTAGCAAATGATTTAGTGCCAACAATAGGGGAATTCACTCCCTGGAGCTACAGTTGTAGCGTTTTGCAGGAATTGGGAGCATTAAGATGTCAGACTGCAATACTCTGCGTGTGAGTTGTTGTGTTTTCCTAATGTAACGAAGGTTGAGCTGTCATTTTGGATAGCGTTGGGGGCCATTCGGAATCAGGCAGAGCTGCTTTATTAAAAAGCTTTTCTTGATTGATATACAAAACTCCAGCTATGAGCAAAACTGCCTAGCTGTTTAGTATTCACGTGTTGATGGTAATCAGCATCTTGAGACTGCTTTAAGCAACAGTTTTCTGATTAGCTAGGTGTGAATGCACTTTATCGAACGTACCTATAATAAAATTTCCAAATCATTCATTCACAGTTGTTAATTGTTCATTTCTGAAGCATGGGGAATGTATATACCTCTTCACCCAGCTAAAATACGATGTTGCTGTTCCTTAATTTTTCTTCAGTAACACTTCATGACACAGTTCTGGTGCATCCGTGTTATATATCATTACTAATCAATGAAAAATTTAAAGCAAGTTTTAGAGCAAAGAAAAAAAATTAATTGTTCTTCAGAGAGAAGGATAAAACTTCTAGTCCTGTCAAGGCAAGTTGTGTAATGAGTACATGCTCTTCAGAAGTTCACTATTTTTGAAATAGATTTTCAGGCATGTGACTTTGACTTTATGGTTTCTAATAACATCTGTAAACAGTTTGAGTGGGGTTAGTGTTTTCACTCTGAATGATGGGATTTATGCATAGAAACTGGAGAGAAAAAAGACTCACTCAATTATTCATGTCATGCATTAAGTGATACAAAACAAATCTGTCCTTGGCTTTTTCTTCCTTTGAATGTGTAGTTACATTATTTTTTTTTTTGCTGAAGCTTTTGCTGGATTGACAGGAAGAGGCCTGTTCCAGGGCAAGAAGTAGCAATATAACTCTCACCTTTCTGCTATGGCAGGGAAAGGGGAAAATATATTTTCTAGTTTGCCACAATGCACTTGACACAAATACTTTCAGACAACCTGACAGAAATGGCCATTCTACAATCTAATAGGGACAGAGGCAGTCTATATTTATTATGTAAGCATTTTGTCAGATTCTGGCATTAAAGATAAAATATTTCTATGTCCAGTAGTGGTAATAGTAAGATAGAGCATTTTGCATTACCATGAGAAGGACAATAGTATTTAGGAAGTGGAACAAAAAGGGTATCTCAAATGCATGCCAAAAACAGTTGAAAACCTTGTTTTCCAGTTCCAGTGTGCAGTTGAAATAACCCATTAGATCTAGTTTAAGACCTCATACGGCTATAGCATTTTTTATTGTCCTGATTCAGTGTAGCTGTCAATAAACCTTCAACAGAATTTCACTGACTGAAAAAACATACTTTTAACAGAATGTTTTAATTTAATGTCATGAAAGGTAAACATGTTTTGGTTCTTATACATTATTCTGGTTGAGAATTTTGTGGAAGCTATAATTCCAGTACGTTTTAGCTACTCTGGTGGTTGGAATACTCAGATTTCAAGCAAGCTGGCTGGAGTTTTCATTTAGATTCTGGTGCTTTTTCCCTCTAGGCCTTTGAGGGCTCATCTCAGCTGTTATCCCTAGGTAAAAGACACTCGGTTAAATAGCAACAGAATTTCTAATGCACAGGCTTAATATGAAATTTCTTACTTGATTATCAGTAAAAAAAAAATAGACATTGGTTCTGATAGCTATTTTTAGAGGTGGGGACTTAGAAGTGTAAAAGTTTGCAATCTGATATTAAAACTTGTTTATTTTAAACTAGAAATTCAAGCATGTGTTTTAAAGATTTGTGGTGCTTTTTTTTTTTTTTGCACATCACAACCAGGTCTTTGAGCAGAGATGGTCAAACCAGTTGGTGCTCCAAAGGAACTGGATGTTTTGATTCAGAAAGCTGCGTTAAAGACGGGTATGATCAGGCTACTATTCTCAATTTCTTTTATAGCTTTAACAACGTGGTGCTCTGCTACTACAACATGGGTTCTAAAGCAGAGCTGGGCCCCACTTCACCTGGAGGAGAGTGTGCGTGAAGCAGATGTGTGCCTCAGCACAAACATTCTCCTGAACATACCCTAAAGCTTAGCTCTAGCGATTCATAATGGTTTCTGGTCTTTCTGTGTGTGAGAGGAACTGGTCGCAGCTCTAGTCCAGGGTTCAGAGGGGAGAAATCACAGGGGGAAAAGAGTAACTGTATGTTAAAACAGAAGTTTTGTCTGCTTGGTTAAGGATGTTTTGACTGTTTGAAGTTAATATAAATTTAAGAATTATGCATTTCTTAAGGGGGGGTGTCTACAAATGGATTTTAAGGTTGGAGGAAAATCTTAAAATCTATAGCTTTGATACAGTCCTCCTCTTAAGTTTCTATTATTTTCTCATAAAGGTTTAAGCATCTAGGATTGATATGGAAGCAGCTAGGACTAAACCCAATGTTATTTTCACTTTGAAATGGATCCAGTTTTTCTTATCTCTTGTAATGTTTTGAGGGTTTGGAGGAAGGGCAAGGGTGGATATATGCTGGGAACAAGTTTTAGGGGAAATTGCTAAAGATACCTAAAACCAAATTTGCAGTTAATAATAATGCATAGCTTTCTGTTGCACTTGGAAATGTGTTGTGTTTTTTTTTTTTAAATTAAATTACTGGCAGTTATACCGACATCCTTGTGGAATAATTTCGCACTGGGAAATAATAAAGAAGGAACAATAAGGTCTTGTGAAGAGAGAGACTACAGAACAGGTTTCCTCAATCAGTGATGAAGGCTTCCATTTTTTGATGTTCCCTCGATTTTTAAGCAGGTAAAAAATCCATAAATACACCATATGGCAGAGTTCATGTAGAGGTAGTCCTGATCTCCCTCTTGGTAAAGGACTGTATTTTGGCTTTGGTTTTAAAGAAAGAGTGAGGAGAAAAAAACTGGTGGGGCTACTGAAATTCTTTCCATTTTTGAAATCAAAACAGTGTCAAGTGTCAAACTGAATAGCAAAAGAGAACTGTTTTCTAGATCAGTCTTTTTGCTCTCTACAGGCTACTAATATGCACTGTATTTTAATGACAAATCTTGAATTGTGAAGGCAGACAATAGCTGTCTTTTAAAGATCTACTTAAGCAGATATAAAATAGATGCACGTATAATAAAATGTGTAAGCCAACAATAACTAGGATGAAATGCTGCTTTATTATTTTTGAAGTTAGTCACTGTAATTTCTAAGGTGAGACTGAAAGACATAAAAAAGTACATGTTTCCCATATTTTGATATCTTCAGAGTGATATACTGTAAATTGAGGCATGCAGAAGAACTCTTCCTATTTAAAAAAGGAAGAGGTCTTAAAAAGGAAGAGCCTCAGCAATGCATGGTCAGAAACTGCCAGATCTGTCTGCAGTAAAGAAGATATTGTCCAGTCGGTGATTTTCCAGGCAGTAATTAGAAGCTAGGCATGCAGCCATGTTTTATAATTAGACTGTGATTAAGGACAATGTATATGTTGCTGATCTGAATTAGTGTAAGCTACTGAAATACAAGCCAAAATATTAATCTAAATATGTAATATCTAGTTTATTTAAACTTTATTAAGTTTATTATTATTAGGGTTTGGGGGTTTGTTTTTTTGTTGGTTCGTTTTTGGCTTTTTTTTTTTTTTTTTGCTTTCACCATAATTTGAAGGGATATAAAGAAGCTGCTTACTGATTTTTGTGGAGGCTTTAGTTTAACTTAACTGGGTATAGGCATGTGGATACCTCTTTTTTTTTTTTTCCCCCTCCTTTTTCTGTTTGATAGGCAACAAGGATGTTACCTGAATGGAATTCATATTAAGTGTCACCTAGGAGATATATAAAAGGAGCTTTCATATACTGTCAGTGTTTAGATATTTCAGGAGATAAGCAAGAACCTTTTTGAGCTGTCAGCTATTAAAGAGAGTAAAAGAGGCTATTTTCTATTAAAACCACACACAGTATTTTAAGCAGTTAAAAGGTTTAAGATTAGCCCTAGGGCAAGACTATAGATATGCAGAACCCCACTCTAACCTCCAGTTTATTCATTTACTAAGGCACTAGTTTAGAGTATACAAACACATATTTGCAAGATATATTAGCTCACATAAATAAATTTGCTACCATAATATCATAAAGGAATATTTTCACCTTTTTTAAACATTCAGTTAATATGCAATGCATATTCCTCACCTCTGTTTTGATATCCTTTTCAATCTAAGTGTGAGGTTACATTTTAAAACAATTTAATCTTACCTTAATTTTACCTCAGTACAAATATATTTGAGTAGGAGTTACATATATATAATGGCTCGATCTGGGAGAAGCACATTTTGGTGACATTTTTCAGTGACTTTTTCTGCACATAACGCAACACAAAATACACTGCAAAATTTTGGATATGCTTGGTACTTTACCAGAGCGAGCCTTCTTACCATTCCACAATTCTCTTGAACTTTAGTTCAAATACAAAATAAATTTTGTAGAATAAGGTAATGATCCGTCTTAGTCATATTTCTTGCATTGTGTATGTCATGATATTTCTTCACCTCGTTTGTATTATAAACTATAATTTATACTATAAATTACATGTATTACATCATATACTATTATAACATGAACAGGCTAGAAATAGAATGGTAATGCTAACAAGTAAAATTGTTGTCCTTATAGTTCTCTTTTTTTTGGAGATATGTGATTAAGTACAGAACAAGGTTGCAAAATATGCTTTATATACACAAATATTCCCATAACTGATATAGTACTAAATTTTTACTTGTCTCTCTGTTGTTAGCTGTGAATCTCAACATTTTCCTTACTTATACTGCTTAAGTTTCTTCTGTGTCTTATGCTGTCTTTCTGCCATAATTAAATTGTATTGATGGTGCTGGTGAAAATTGATTTTACAATGATGATGCCTGAATGACAGACATTAAAAGCACAGATTTTGTCAATTAGAACTGCTTGGATTACTGACAAAATATTGCTTTCTACTGATGGATGAAGTGAAAGACACTGAAATTCAATATGAGTATTTGCAAGGAAGAAGCTTTATTGATGACATTTGGACCTTTGAAAGTGTGCTCTTAACAGAGTGAAATGATTATTCAGGCTGTGAGTGAGAAATAAATATGGAATGGCAGTGATTTCTTGCTGTTAGATTTATCATAGCTGTACTTGGGGACATAATGTGCACATGGGGTACATGGACTAAGGCCACAGTGCAAATTTGGGATTGAGAAGTCCATATCCTAAACTGGCTGTGGTGGGTTGACCTTGGCTGGTTGTCAGATTCCCACCCAACCTCTCTCTCACTCCTCCTCCTCAGCAGCACAGAGGGAGAAAATAAGATGGAAAAGCTCACAGGTTGAGATAAAGACAGGGAGATCACTTACCAGTTACTGTCATGGGCAAAACAGGCTCAACTTGGCGAAAATTAATTTATTGCCAATTAAAACAGAGTTGTACCAAATATGAATTCAAACAATACCTTCAGCCCCCTGCCCTTTTTCTCAGGCTCAATTTCACTCCTCCATTGCCCCCCTCCCTGAGCGGCGCAGCAGGACAGGGAATGGGGGTCGTGGTCACTCCATAACAGCTCTTCTCTGCCGCTCCTCACGCTTTTCCCCTGCTCCAGGATAGGTTCCCTCCCAGGGGATACAGTCCTTCATGAACTGCTCAAGTGTGGGTCCTTCCCACAGGCTGCATCCTTTGCGATAAATCTGTGTGCTCCGGCAGCTGCAGCACCTCTTTCCCCTCCTTCTCCTCTCACTTTGGTGTCTTCAGGGCTGTTTCTCTCACATTTTTTCCTCACTCCTCTCTCCCACAGCTGCTGCTCAGCATTTTGCCCTTAAATATGCTTTCCCAGAGGTGCCACCAGCTCAGCGGCGGGGCTGAGCCATGCCTGGCGGTGGGTCGGCTGGAACTGGCTGGAACCGGCTGGAACCGGCTGGAACCGGCTGTGTCCGGCCTGGGGCAGCCCCGGCCTCTCCTCACAGCGGCCACCCCTCAGCCCCCGCTGCCTGCGCCTGGGCACCTGCACCTGGTACATTCCACCCCACACCTCTTTGGAACATGTATTTATGAAGCGTCATTAAAATATAAATTGATTACCCACCTTCCCCAAACTTTGCGTGCATCAACAAAAATTCCCCCCACCAAAATCAAAGCGATATCACCACAACACCGACAAATGCGGGCAATACCAATACGCTCCCAGGCTACTGCTTTTGGTGGTGCAGAGCTGGAGGGGCAGCCCCGACGGTGTGTGAGCAGTCTTCAGCCATAGCCAAAACCTTGGTGTGCACCAACACCGCTGCTGCCACCAATACAAAGCAGAGCACTGCACAGGCTGCTATGAAGAACGTTAACTCCATCCCAGGCAGACCCAATACAGTATTGTTCTTGTATCACCAGGTGGATAAACTTGTGAATTCATGGTGTACCTTGCTGCTCGATCTCTGGTTTAAGCTAACAACTAAATAAGAAATATAGTAGGAAAGGCTATGAAAAGAGTAACAAATGGGGCTGTGTAAATGCACTGATGGGAACAGCCATTCCATCAGTACTCTTTGATGTACTTTATGAAGCCGATAACTAAGTCAAATTTTATTTTCCCTGTAGTATTCTTGCTGCCTGGTTAGTGTGTTAATGATTTCTTATGTCTGAGCATAATGGCATGCTCTTTGGGAGTTGGGAATTTAAAGTATGGGCATGGTGTAATATTTTGATAGTTTCATATCAACAAATACCAAACATTTGTTTACCAAGAGCAAAGTGCTGATAGCTATAAATTAGTTTCCAGCTGGTGTTCAGAGACTCTTATTTGCTGCTTAGCCTAAGTGAAAGCCAGTTGAAATGAGTGATGTTTAGGTTTTATTCAGTGTTGATACCTTACTCTTACTTTTCCATTTTGGGATCATATGCCAGACAGAATGCAACAGCGTTCCTTCAGGCAACCAAAGACTTTTGTGATGCTTCAAAGAGTTATAGGGCTTTTTCTTGTTGGGAACCGTTCAACATGTGTGAAAAATTATCAATATTTTTGAGGTTTTCATCAGAAAAATGAAAATATGATAGATGATCCGTAAAGCAGTATTTCTAGTACAAACAAACCTGAAGTAATGTTTTATTTTGAAATGTGTTTCACTGGGCTGGTTTTTTTCTGCAGCCTTCGCCATCCTTTCATTGGAGAACCAAAAAACCACATCTCTCTCTCTTGGCCAGTTTGGGATTTTTTCCTTCACAATGCAGTTTCTGTGAGTTTTGTATTCTCTTTAAGTATTTGGAATCTCAAGGTTAAAGGAGGTAAAAAAGATTGCAGGTAGAATTAGCTACCTGATAGAAGCAATTTTTTTAGCCCAAGTAATTTAAGAATCACTGAAATCAAGCAGGTGGCAAACCAGAAAAGATTGTAATCACAAGTAGGTAAGATAGATCATGCTGAGATTAAAGCTGTTAGAGATTACTACACATTTCCAATCTTTTTGTTACTAGAATTTCACTTGCTTGGTAGCTTACTGTAAGCAGTAATGTCAAATGAAAAATACATCTCTTATTTGAATAGAGAATCAGAAATAGTAATGGTTCTATACAGAAAGGTAGTCAAATATGGCTTTTGTATGCTGTAAGAAACCCTTAGAGCTATCAGATAATCGTAAGTATTTATTGCATAAACAATTTGGCAGAACAAAGGAATGATCAGGAGACTTAATAGCAGCAAAGGTTTCAGACACTGCAGGTCACCTTCATTAACAGAGCTTCAGGGAACTGCTGTGTGGATTCCCTTCCTGAGAACTTTCTACTGCAGAAGGCATGAGACCTTGCACTCAGTGTCCCTTTTATTCATGAACACTTTAGCTTTCTCTGCAGGTACTGGAATTTCTCCACATGATTTAGGGAGATGGTAACTGTTGGCTGGCTCAACCCTTAAGTCCTTTATTATATTGTGTTAATACTTCTGATTGATCTAAGACTCATATTCCTTATCTAGAAGAAAATAAGAATGATCTTGTTTTTTCATCTTAACAAATCAGGTGGAAAAACAAATACAAAGTCACACTTACTGAAGCCAGGTATAAGAACAAATATATAAAACTTAATTTCTTTGCTACCCACATGATCATTAACCGTGAGAGTGTATTTTCTTTGCAGGGGCTGGAACAGACCATTGGATTGGGATTCAAAGTATTCTCTTTGAATTTTTTATTTTTTCATTTTTTGTATTAACAGTATTGGTAGTTCTTTTTATTGGCTGAATGACAACAGCGGAAAGCCAGGTAAGCCTGCTGCTGTTATGATACTTTTTAGATACTGGTGAAATGTGGTATGAAGATGGGAAACTCAAATCCTGAGAAAACTTAGAATATTATATTTAGAAATACAAGGTCTATAGGAAAAGGATGTTAAAATGTTGAGATTAGGTATAGTTTTCAGTTTGTATCATCAAGGACCATCCAGGACATTGTGTAATAGTCTAAATGATCTGATTTGGGTAGCAGGAGACACAAAGAGTTTTTAAGAAATATGAATGTGGCAAGAGGAATAAAATTTACTAGTGGGCAGGCCCCCAGCTGTCCTCTTACAGAAATCTTTTCCTTTTGGCATTGCACTGAAAACTCCTTTGTGGACTAATTTTGTATGCAACCACAACAGATTGGTTCATTAATAGACAAGAGGATTTAAAGGCTTAAGGGATGTGAAAACATTCCTACTAATACTGATATCTGGTGAGCATACTAGGAGGTTGGCACAACAGTGGTAAGGTGGTTAAGGATGGTGAGCTAGAAATGGAAATATTAATCCTGAGGGAAATTAGTTATGGGAAAAAAACATTTTTCTGATATCAGAGTGATTTATAAAGCATTATTATCTGAGTCCTCACTGCTACAGGACATGAATGTCTTGATGATTTCAGCTTTAAGTACCTTTCTAAGAGTAAAGAGCCCAAACTTTATGTAAAAAGAAACAAAAATTAAAATTATGCCATTTATGTAGGGGTATAATAGGCAATAAAATGCATGCATTTGAAACTTTTGGCTAAAGGTCTTGTCTTTTGATATTATTTCCATTCCTTTAAGAAATTTTTAAAATCTTGGCCTAACGCTGATGGTAGCTGAAAGCTACATAAGAGACATAAGAGGGGCCCAGCTTGTTTTAGACTTGCTGATGTTGTAGAGCACAAATGAAGATATTTTAAACTCGGCACCTTTTATTTCTCTGTGCAGACAGCTAAGCATTTTTACCTCTGAGGCATTAGCAGCTTGGGCAAAACCTGGCCTTTTAAATACACTGACTTGTATTACAAGTCAGCTACAACACAGATCAGTGGTTATTGCAGTTGAACTTAAACTGATCAGTGAATGTGGGTTGCTTGAACATTATAATTTGATATCTGTCACGTGTTTCTAACAACATATAGTCACTAATTAAAATGATTCTTTGTCTCAAAGTGTAGCACCTTTTGAGATTCTGAACTGCAGGCAGAAACTTTCTCAGCAGCCATCATAAAGCTGTGTGAAAAAATAGCTGGGATGTGATTCTGACAAAGTAGAAAATAAGATAAATGCTCAATTTAAAATCTATTAATGAAAAAGAAATAGTAGAAGAATATTTGTTAGCCTGATCAGTGTTAAGATGAAAAGGGATTTCTTTATCAGTTCAGATTAAAAAGACATAAATATATGTGACTTGACCAAACTAGGATGATTTAAAATTCCATTTGTGCATATAAATCTATTGGTTCACCTCTCTCTTGAAACTAAGATTGCTAATTTGGATGTCCTTTTTTCCATATGATCGTAAAATTTATCTTTTCTTGCAGTAATCATCCCTCTTAGCCCAGGCCTGTACTTTTTCTTCTGAAACTCTTGGATCTGCTTTCTTGTGATGGGTTCTCCATGTGTTTGCATTTCATAAATATACTCCCTGATTTGTCAAGACATTACCTAATTACATCTCTTCTCTGCTCTTTTGGTCTGTGTGGCAGGCTTTACACAACTTTGCTTAAGGGATGATGACAGCAAAATGTACCAGACGTGTTTTTTTGCCAAGTTAGTGGCAGAACATCAGAAGAGGAGAAAACCTGGGGATACAGCTCAGCAGCAGCTGGTTCCCATCATCACACTGTTTGGGCTCTCAGGCACACATGATCCTGCATCCTTGTCAGATACCTGAACTCTTCAAAATGCTTGTGGGCATTGCAGGAGGGAAATCATCAGTCCTTCAGCAAACAAGCTTGTGGGAGCACAGATGAGGCAGCCACTTCTGTAAGTAATCCATAGGTTTAACATGGTTTACTCCAGTTCTGTTTGAATTACTAACCACTACTTTAGTGGGGACCACGTCTAGCAGTAGGAAGCACACGTTTCACTCAGAGGCTATAAGGGCCTCTTCAGTTAGTTTTTTTAGGTACTGTGTTTCCTCCTGCGATGTCCTCTAACCAAGACAAGTCCTTTTCTAATTAAGAGGGGTCCTGTTTTCTTCCATGGTGACATGGCCAGCCCAAATCTGAGCCTCTGTTTGTGTTCCAGCTTGTTCTCTGTTCTCAAAGTTTGATTTTACATTGGAGCAGAGCAGCAGAGAAAACAAAGATTTAATATAAACCTCATACATAGCACTTTTAAAGGAGAATCTCATGACCACCGGATGCAGCTGAAGAAAAAAGCCAGCCATAGATCTAATTAATTTGAGTGAGACAGCAGTGGCTTACAAATTTTGCTGGGATAAAGTCTGGAGTTCAAGCATTAGTCCTACATTTAGTTTAGAAACATTTTCAAGAACAGTTTAAAACCTATTAGTAGTGATACTGAAAATAGTTTTGCCTTAATCATAAGGGAAGTAATCTGATAATTTCAGATTATGAAGGTGATTGACTTGATTAAAGTAAACTGCTTATCTCTTCACTTCCCCTGTGCCCAAAATAAACAAAATAAGCAATTAAATGAAGTAGAATGGGCCCTCATTCTTCTTGATTCTCCTTCTGCTCGTTGCTGAACTTGAAAGGACCTAGTTCTGTGGAAAGCTGCCACAAGAGGAAGAAATTCTCAGATTCAGAATAAATATGTACAAAAACCAGGAAAAAAATCGGGACATTTTTATACCAGTGTTAGCCATCATGATTTCCATCAGGAATCTTCTGGAGTCACAGGAAAAGGAACAAGATTTCAGAGAATTTTGTCATCCTGGGGCATTTTTCAGACTTTTCTAGATACTGCTATTCCTTGAATAAAGGTCTGGAGATAAATTTTCAGACAGTGGCTGCAGCTCCCGGGCAATGCTGGGGGATTGAGTAGGCTGGTTTAAACAAATACGGACCCCCTTTACATCTCATAACTTAGTATCTTCTTTTAAATACCTTAAATACCACTGCTTTAGCCAGTTGCCATGTACGACTAAGACCCTGGAAACCAAAGTCTTACGCTAAGCTGATTTTGGCATAGGTTAAATTTGAAGCTTTGGAGAATACAATGTCTGTATATTTGCAGTAGAAAAAAATGCCATCTACTTTGACAAATGCCTTGAAGAGGTGGGAGCAGAATAAGAATAAACAGTAAATTGGTGATTTGTGAGGTGATAATAGAAACAAGGTGGAAATCACTTTTGTGTCAGTTGATGCTCTGCATTGTGTCAGGCTTCCTTCTTGTTTTTACAAGCCTGTGGGTATTGGGAGGGAGTTTACTGCAGCCAGTAGTAGGGTGTGAGAGGGATCTTGCTATCCTGATATCAGCTAGTGAGGAGCATCTCAGCTGATCAACTCTATACGATCAATGAGACGTGCAAACATGTAACTGAAGTGGATGGACCATCCTACGGCAGTCTTCAGAAACATCATTGTCTTTCTGTTGAAGTTGCTAGGACTTTGCTAGAGATTCCCAAAGTTGTAAAGGGTCTTTTTGGTAGAATATCTGTTAAATATTAATTTGGCAATTCCGTTTAGATAAATTCTCTAATACTGTATCTTTGACTAGTAGATTAGCGCTACAATGTTGGGAAGAAGCAAGGTATCATGTATGTTATAGCAATGTGACCTGAAAAAATTGAAGCTTAAATATGTCACCATTTGATTTTTTTTTTTTTTCTGCCAAGTCATTAATCCTATAGTGAGCTCCTTCAGAAAAAAAAAAAAAAAGACATATGTGATTTTTGTTCAGAACAAAAAATATGCAGAATATGCTTCAGGTATCATTGTTATTTTACACATGAGATGTAGACATCCATAGGAAGAGAAAAAACAGGTGAAATACTCCAGGCAGAAATCTCACAATTGTTATGTGTGTGGTAACTTGCTGTCTACTCCCAAATATTTCTTTTTTATTGTAAAAAATCGTAAAATAGTAAAAGCAAGCATTTCTTTCAATAGTACATTTCCATATGCAAGAAGATACTCTGTCAAACCCTAAATGTGTCTTTTTTTTACACAGATTTTTTCTGTTTTCTCTCAAGGTTGCATTTTCTGTGATGCTGTTACAGCTATTTGTCTTGCTAATTAAACTAATTTCTAAAAAGTAATGCTCTCTGAGAAAAAAGAAGGAGCTAATTTTTAGAGTGATATTTGACAGAACTGAAGTTAAAGAGGCAGTTTTGAATGGCTTCTGTAGGGTCTGAATTTTACTGAAAGTAGTATTTTAAGGCAAGATATGTAATAACTGCATTTTTGAAACACTTAAATTATGAAAAGGTAATTTCATAAAGGCAAAGCAAGTAATTAATTTACATATTCTATTTCTTTTATCTGTCCAGAATGCATATTAAATATAATGAAGATAATCAGAATTCTTTAATAAGGGGAAAGTATATGGATTTGCATGGTTATTTTTGTTCATTAGAATAATTCAGTTATGGAGTGTTTGTGGCAAACTAATTTTGATGGCATGATTAAGAATGGATCAGCTTTCCCATTATAATGCTATTTTGATTCTCTTGAACAGAATCAAAAGAAGGGGATATCTTCCTTTGCTAAATACGTTCTACTATAAATAGCTGCTATATAACAGACGTCGCTCTTCGTTCTACAAGATCTCCTGCACCTCCCATCGCTCAAGGGACATCTTCCTCTTGCCAGCCTGCTGGAGAGAAAGCAGAGCCCCAGTGGCTATTCCTCTAGACCTGTTTCTTGGGAGATTTTACACAGAATCATAAAATGGCTGAAGCTAGAAGGGACCTCTGCAGGTCATCTGATCCAATCCCCTTGCTCAAGCAGGGCCTCCTGGAGCTGGTTCTCCAGGACTCTGTCCAGATGGCTTTTGAATATCTCCAAGGGTGGAGAATCCACAACCACGCTGGACAACCTGTGCCTATGCTCAGTCACCCTCACAGTGAAAAAGTGTTTCCTAATGTTCAGAGGGAACCTCCTGTGTTTCAGTTGTGTCCATTCCCTCTGGTCCTGTCACTGGGCTCAGCTGAAAAAGAGCTGGGCTCCATCCTCTTTGGACCCTCATTTCAGGGCTAATAAGACTCCTCCTGAGCCTTCTTTTTTCTAGGCTAAACAGTCCCAGTTCTCTCAGCCTTCCCTCATATGTGAGGTGCTCCAGTCCCTTAATCATCTTTGTGGCCCTGGACTCTCTCCAGTATGTCTATGTCTCTCTTGTAGTGGGGAACCCAGAACTGGACAGAGTACTCCATGTGTGGCCTCAAAGGTGCTGAGTAGAGGGAAGGATCGCCTCCCTCAGCCTGCTGGCAATGCTGCTCTTAATGTAGCGCAGGATACCATTAGCCGCATTTGCTGCAAAGGCACCTTGTCAGCTCATGCTCAACTCGGTGTCCACCAGGACCCCCAGGTCCTTTCCTGTAAAGCTGCTTTCCAGCTGGGTGGTGCCTGGGACTGATCCTTGCAGTTGCAGGACTTTGCACGTCCCCTGGTTGAACTTCAGGAGGTTCCTGTCAGCCCATTTCTCCAGCCTGTCGAGGTCCCTCTGGATGGCAGCACGACCCTCTGGGGAATCAGCCACCTCTCCCAGTTTTGTAATATAAGCAAAACCGCTGAGGGTACACTCTGCCCAATCATCCAGATCATTAATGAAGATGCTGAAAAGGACTGCTCCCAATGTTGACCCCTGGGGTACACTCTTAATTACTGACCTCCGACAAGACTTTATGACACTGAGCACCTCCCCCTGGGCCTGGCCATTCAGCCACTTTTCTATCCACCTCACTGTTCATCCAGCCCATACACCAACAGCTTGTCTGTGAGGATCTTACGGAAGACAGTGTCAAAGGCCTTTCTAAAGTCCAAGTAGAAAATATATGCTGCTCTCTCCTCATCTACCAGGCCAGTCATTTCATCACAGAAGTTAATCATGTTGGGCAAGCATGACTTCCTCCTGGTGAAGTTATGCTGACTGCTCCTGACGACCTTCCTGTCCTCCTCCTGTCTGGAAATGGTTTCCAGGTTTAGCTGCTCCATCACATTTCCAGGGACACAGCTGAGATTGACTGGCCTGTAGTTTCCTGGATCCTTCTTCTTGCCCTTCTTAAAGATAGGAGTGTGTTACGGGTTTGTATGGTGGGTATTTTGGTAATGGGGGAGGGGCAGCAGGGCCAGCGCCTGTGAGAAGCTTCTGGAATCTTCCCTGGCTCCAAGCGGGACCTGCCGCTGGCCCAGGCTGAGCCCCTCAGCGAGGGCAGTAGTGCCTGTGGGAGAGCAGAGGGAAGAAGGGGAACCTGCAGGGAGTGGGGGATCGGGATGGGAGAGGAACCCCTCTGAGATCCCAGAGGGTGGGAAGGATGGAGGTGAGGAGGAGCGGGACAGGAGGGGATGCCCCTGCAGCCCATGGGGAGAGATGGCAGGCTGTCCCCCCAGCCCACGGAGGGGAGCGAGGGAGCAGATCTCCACCTGCAGCCCGGGGAGAGAGGAACCCACGCCGGTGCAGGGGGATGCCTGGAGGAGGCTGGGATCCTGTGGGAAGCTGGCGCCGGAGCAGGCTCCTGGCAGGAGCCTTGGCCCCGTGGAGAGAGGAGCCCAGGCCGGAGCAGGTTTTCTGGCAGGACTTGTGACCCCGCGGGGGACCCACGCTGGAG
>JANZLQ010000050.1:8349421-8371342 GCA_026212715.1 Elanus axillaris | reverse complement strand
GCATTCCACCCCCCCCCCCCCAAAAAAAAAAAAAAAAGATTAGAGAGGAGGGAAGTAAGAATGAAGTAATGGCCTCATCCTGTCCTTACATCCTTAAGGAATAAGGACTGTGGGGTATGAAAGGGAGCATCAGCCAAGGTTGGCATCCTATCTGTGAACTCAGGGGGTATGCCTGACAATTTGGGTATGTCCTTTTTCTACAAATGTCCATTTCCTGTATTTGTAGTGGTAAGAGCAAAGCAACAGTAGTCCATCAAGTCTTCCCTAGAGACAATACTAGTGGTGATGTGTTGCTGTATCCCATCCTCTTGCCTTTCTTTACATCTCTCCTTTGGTGCTAGTATCCTAAAATCGGAGCCAAGGTGGTTTTAAACTGCTGGTTCTTATAGAAAGAAAGAGCAAGAGAAAACACTCCTGGAGTATGAGTGGGTACAAGTTAGGCAACTGGTGACCTGAGACAGCATGCACAGCATGAAATGCTTTTTTTTAAGTATACACACAACCATTCTTACCTTATCTTTGTATAACAGTAATGTCTGTAAAAGTTGTCTAGAAGAAAGAGCATAGGAAATTCTTTCTCCTCCCTTCTCAGTAGTCTACAGGACTGCATGAGTAGTGCCTAGGTTGAAGCCCTTATGACAATAACAAAATGGGACCAATGTGTACAACAAAATGTAGTTAATGCTGAAAACCTACTTTCTTTAAGAAAAAAAGGGGGCATCTATTGGTACAGTTACTTCCACACCAGCACTCAGTAGTGTACATTTCATTAACATGACTTTTTGTACAGATATTCCAAACAAAGCCACAATCACATTACTAACTTGGGAGTGGGACTGTGTGTCAAGGTAGGAAAGGCTGATATGGAGCTGATGGACTCTCTCAGGTATTCCCTGAGCCAGCAGTTCTCAGCAAGCGGTGTAAAGATGTTCCTTGCAGATGTGCCTGGCTGAGTGCATGTACAAAAGAGCTCATTAGAGATAGACGCTGGCTGTAAGGTACAGATCTCTCATGTAACCCTGGCTGAAAGTGAAATGCCTGGTTGTGAAGAGAAAGTCAGGGAAACCACTCCCCATAAGGGTGCTCCCAAACATCCTGTTTAAATATTTATAATACCTAAAGGTGAATCTGTACTACAGTGGAGAAGTGACTGTTGTACGCATGGCTCTGCAGCCAGTAGCTTTTTCTGGTTAAAGGGGCTGATCGTTGCAGTGGTAGCAGTGTGGGCTTCTACATATAATCCTATGGAAATGTTTGGATGTATGAGGGGAGAGGCAGGAGAAAGCTTGTGGGGCTGAATCCTCACTGAAGTTATTGCCTGAACAAACCAGTTCAAAATGAGCCTGGGTATGCCCCCAGGCTGCAGTCAGGCTGTCCAGTAGCTGCAACAGCTGATGGTACAAAACTCTTAAGCATGAGTGGCTAGTGAAACTGTCCACAGGAGTACAGCCCTTTGTTAAGGGGAAAAAATAGATTCAAAAGTACAAATCAAATTTAAACAAGAGATGATTAATAAAGGAGGATTATTAAAGAGGAAAAAATCCATCTACAAAATGGAACAAAAAACTACCGACATGTACAAGAGCAGCAATAGCTCTTATGTGTCCTCATTTGTTGAAATGAAAAGGGCTATGTATCAGAACATGCTAGTAGCAGGCAGGTAATTGTCTCCTGCCATAAGCTAATGCATATACAATAAGTAAAACTTGGAGGTTTTGCAGTTGTTTGTTTTTAAATTAGTTTGCTCTGTTCCAGTCAGTGAATGAATGATGTGTACTGTTTGAGTGAAGATATACTGAATATGGTAGAATAATGGTAAGCTACAAATTATTTTTATAAGAGCAACAGCTTAGATTCCCAGTGTAAATTCCAACTCTGTCCCTAGGGCTGGGAATTTTGTTGGCTAGGCATACCCAAACATTTCCTACCTACCCATAGGAACCCCAAGGGTAGGGCCGGAAGGGGAATGGACTATGTGGCTCTTAACCAGTTCCAGCAGATACCATACTTCCAGTCTATTATGCAATTGCTATTATGTTACGGTCGCTTAAAGCTTTGTATTGTTCATGAATATTTAGATGAGAAGTTACTTATGCTGCTAACAAGTGTATTTCTGTTATGAAATATAACAACTGAAAATATTTTTTAATCTGGTATAAATGCAGATTTGTTTTTACACCTAATTTTTATGTGTAAATGCTAATTTGATTTTAAAAAAAAAGCTAGCTGGTAACAGGATAAAGGTGTTTTGAGCAGCTCAGAGCATTTCCTAGAAATGCTTGTAAACATGTCTTCAGGAAGTATGCAGCCTTCTTAGAAATGCCATCAGAGCTCTGATGAATTAACATTGTCTTTCGCTCTGACAGAAAGACTCTTGTAAATGGTATTCAGAAGAATGATAAGTGTAAGAGAAGTAGGTCAGCTTGGCAAATAAATAGCCTGACTTAGCCACAAGCCTTGTTTTGCTGGCATTTTGAGATTCTGGGCCAGCTTTGTACCAAATCTGCTCATCCCATATCATATTAAATCCATACCCTTTTTTGTGGCTTGTCAAAGATTTATTTGATATACTGTGCGTATAAAAACTAATATTCCAGTGCTGAATTTTTTTAGTAGCTAGTTTAACTTGATTCACTGTGACATTCCCGTGTGTAATGACATCTTAGCTACCAGTTTCACACCATTAATTATGATATTGCTCTGTATTGTGACAACAGGCCTAAATTAAAACTTGTTTTAAAATGTATAAACTGACATTTCTCGGGGTCATTTATTTCATGAAGTAATAGATATTGCAGGCCTGAATGAAATATCACTCCAACTTCTGTGTTTTGCTAACAATCTTTTTGGAGCAATAGCTGTTGGATAAACAGAAACAAAATCGATGTGAGGACCTCTTTTTCTTTTTCCTGTCCACCCAGACTAACATCTCAAATGCATCAAGAGTTGTGAAAAGATTTTTTTCTCTTTCATTGAAGAATTCTACTGAATGTGACCTTACATCATCCACTTAAGCATATGGCTATAAAGTGTGTTCCAAAAGTCTTTCCACAGGAATTTAAGCAGACACAGGCTTAGGAATTTAATCTAAATTGTTTAGGATTAACTACAAAAAATAATCATGATCATTTTATCCAGTGAATAATGGATTTCCTTAATCTGATTTGAAAACTGGATGCAACAGCAGTACTTGCTGTATTTTTACATACAACAAAAATGAACTGTAAGAAAAAGTGCTCTCGTTGTATAATTTCACCTTTGCTATGTTGGTTTCACAGTTTACCGTATTATTTTGTTTGAGAGAAACAATAACTTTCTGCTCCCTTTATCTTTCAACAGTGCAGGTATCTAACAGCTCTTGGCTCCTTTTTTGCAACGGGACATGCATTTGGTTTGTCAGCAGATGGTCGTTTTTCTCTACAGTGCTAATCAAACTTCGATACATTTGGATTTGCACAAGGGAAAAGCTGACAAGGCTGGCTGAGCGCATCTGCTTAGCTGTTGCTTGCAGTTCCTGAGAAATGACTCAATATTCACTTAAGGCTGAAATGCTGGAAGTGGAGAGTCAATATGGTGGCAAAAACGTCAGCTTCTGTAATCAACTAGAGCAGAGCGGCTGCTCACGTATCTCAAAATAACACTCAGGTTGACAGCACCAACTCCTTTTAATTGATGAATTGCAGTGTTACTCTTTAGCAGCATCTGAGCAACATCCTGTGTGTGAAAAAGCCATGCAACCAAGGAATTCCACTTGGCTTTTCTGAAGTGGGTTATTGTATAAACAAGGCAGTCTCAAGTCTTGTTCTTCAAACCTTGTGTAGCTCTTCAAACCATGTTTTGATATGCATGGAAGTTCTGCATATAGAGGGCTTTCAAAATTGAGGGTCAAATTCAACTCTTGGTACCAGTCTTGATTCAGCAAGAATGGGCAGGAAGGCTGCTCCAGCAGTCCTTCCATGTGAATAGATGCTGGGGGCTTTTTTGTTGTTTTTTTTTTTTCTAATTTCTCCCTGGAAGGGAAAAAAAGAAAGTGTATCTTAGCTTTCTTCTAGGCTCTCCCTCGTGCCTGTGTCAGTAACATATATGATATCTGAGCTGCTACCAGCAGCTTTCTCTTTTGCTGGCTAGACTCCTCACTGCATCCTGATACCGTGCTTTCTAGTCACTTATACTGAGGAAACCCAACATTTTTATCTTTTCACTTTTTTTTTCTTTCTACCCTGTGTATTAACAGGTGAGAGACAATAAGCTCCAAGTATTTATGCGAAGCGTACACAAAAGTGTTATGCAGCTCTAGCTTTTGACTTCTGGAAACAGAAATTCATACTTACTTGTCTGTGGTAAAATGGCGTGAATGATCTCTTCACTGGCCATATTCTTACCTAGCACTACTTGATAAAAATGCACATCCTTCCGCAGAGGAGGATCAACACTGTGATAGGGAAGTTCAGTTCAGGTTAGTATTGAAAAATAGTTTGAGAAGACAATGCTGAAAACTGTTCCCTTGGTCCCTGCAGGGCATCCATCATTTGGGGCTTCCTTGGCATATTTTTCTGACTGTTCCAGAAGAGAGGCTTGTATAAGGAGCTATGTTAATAAATAATACTTATTCTTGTGTTAGCTGAAGAGTGTCATTTCAGAGAGAGATTCAGAGATTTCCAAGAGCATTTCTGGCTTGTTTTGATCTCGAGATTCTGCCCTACAAATGCATATCTCTGCTTACAAAGTTGTTTATGACCAGGGAATGTTTTAATACTCTAATGATTAGAGAGAACATATGAAGAATCTGAAAACATGAACACATGAAAACATGAAAAGAGTGAAGGAGATGATAACAAAAGACAGCATCTGAGTGTACAATGGATGTAAAGGCTCTCTTCTTTCCAGTGAAAAGAGCTCAAAGTCATTCATGTGCTTTGGAATGGGCTCATCCTATATAAATGTTTCAGTGTTCAAACTGATCTCTCTAATTTAGCAATTTAAAAATAAATTTATATGGGCAACACCAGATAACAAAAGTTTTATTTTTAAATCAAAGAAGTTAACTGGATAATGCTAGAGTGCACTGTTAGATTTAGGAAAGTGGAATTTGGCTGGTTTACTTGGTACTTTTTATACCTTCTCAATTTATGTTCCCTACAAATGGGTAACTGATCAACTACCTGAAAAAGAGGTATGTATTTTGCAGGACAGAAAAAAATTCAATGAGCATCATCAACATATTGGCAAAGCATTCTTGAAGTAACAATACTAAAGAAGGATGGTAATAGGACTGGCTTGGTGTCTCTCTCTATGACTGCCTAGACCATACTTAGGCAACAGTCTCAAAACAGCAGTTTTACCTGAGGTTTCTAGAATATGAGAGAAGGCAAGGAAGACTGTCTTTTGAGACAATTTTTGTTTTCCTTGCCCAAATAGTTTTTTTAGAGCAAGATGTGAGGAGCATTCAGTTACTCTGGGTTTAGTCACATTGGCAGGACTAGCCCACTGCCATCAGCTTGGGCAGCTGGTTGCCTTCTGAGGTTAGTATCTCAAGTGAGCTGTGCCACGATGTTGCCCTTTATCGTAGAAAATAAGACATATCCAAGATAGTGACAATATGGTTAGTTGTTTGTTTGTTTGTTTGTTTGTTTAATTTCAGTGCAGGATTCATTCCAATTCACTCCAATTGTTATGTGGATAATTTTGGTCCAGTTTTATTCATCATAGTTCTGATTTCAGTGCAGTGGTATTACAGGTAAAGTATTATTGGGATATTCTGTATAGATCACTTTAGCAAGATGGCTATATTTATACTGATAAGTGAAAATAAAGCATGGTAAATTTTTAGTAAGGCATTTTCTTTCCCTTTCAATATCAAGTCCTAACATCCTAAAATTCAGGTAATATATTGTATTCTTTCTTTGGTAGAGACTGCAACAACTTAAAAATTAATAAGATATTCTTCACTTCTTAGTATATGCACATTTCAATAATACATTTTTATCGGACTGATACTGTTTACCTAATACTCCAATATTTATTTTTTACTTTAAGTGGTATAGAAAAAAAATCAGTTAAATGGAGAAACTATTACTGTTTCAGGCAATATATTTTCTTTATTGCACAGTGGTACCATTACTTAAGCTGGCATTTTTCGGAAAATAGTGTACTTTAATCCCTCACTACTAATCAGACATTCAGGAGCTCTGTATCTTCAAGGGACAATAAACCTTTCTGTACATCATATTTGTGATGTTTCTTTTTTATCAGTTGCAACACATCACTTTATAACATCATGATAAAATCCAGCTTTCCTTATAGTGATTGTACACATTGCTGGATCTAAAGCTACAGGTATCAGTAGTATCAGTGGAAAAATAAAACTAAATCATTTTGCTTTTTTGCTAGCATGAAGTATAAAAAATGAAGTTAAGGGACAGAGGTGAAGCAGCTGTGTTATCTAGAACCTATGGTAAGCCAGCATTCCTCTGCTGCTTGAATTCAGGCATTTCATCATTTGGCTGTTATACATCAATGGTGACACATAATTTTCTATGATATACTGTTTTTTTAATATAAGCCATAATATCTGTGTTGGGCTGTCAGATATGAGCTAATTTTATGATGCATGTATATCTCTCCTTCCTTATAAATGTCCAGACTGTTCCATACTTACACAGTAGAGAAAATCGGAAAGTTCACATATCAAAAAACAATTAAAGTTTGAGCAAAGCGGACTTTTCTAGTTGGAGTAGAACAGACAATGGCAGGTTTTGTCACATCACCGTAGAATTGTGCTCTACAGTAAGAGTTCCTTTGGTGATGTAAAACTGATGTTGTTACCTTCTCGGGACATCATTTATGGATAATGACATCATGCATAACTGGTTCTCTCTGCAGTTGCAGTTTGCCCTAGAGATTTTTTTTAGCTCAGACTAAATTAATGTACAGAGATGTACTGTGTGTTGTCTAAACAGCTCCTGTTCAACCTCAGAGGTGAGTGCACATCAGGGCCTGGGAAATGATTTAGCATTTTTTTTGTCTTTTGCACACAAAAGTGTGGGAAGAACAATGAGAGTGCAAAGCCTGCAGGTGGATTTCTTATGAGGAGTAGCACAAGAAGCAGTAATTTCAACCAAATATTGAAAGAAAGGTGTCCAACATCTAAGGTATGTCGTCTTTAAATAGTAAAGGAGAAATGGGATGGGAAGGAAGAGCATCCAGCCTCCTCCTTCGTAGCAGTTTAACGTGGATGCTCTGTAATGTACAAGCTTGTGCAGCAAGTACTGGGTGTGAGTGATGTCTTTCTTTAGCAAAGCAAATTCTGTTGTAAGACATGATTACTCTTACTGTGGGTTAGTAGAGTTTTCCTTGGTTAAGTTCTGATTTGGACCATTGTTTTGCTTGTGCTACTGCAGGAGTGGAAGACCCAGCAGTGCCTGTGATCTTTCCTGGCATATTACGGTAGCAAATAGCTGTTTGTGGTCTATTATACATTTTATGTTTGGTTTTGGGTGATGGAAAGTGTTACAGTGATGAAACAGGTTCTCCATATCCTCTCAGTACTAACAATCATTCTATGCATGTGATTTTGGAGGACTGAGTTTGATGGCGTAGGTCCTTCTTCCCTCATGTTCCCTTGCTTTGGATTAATGGACACCATAACAAATAGAAGATGTTTATATGGACAGCCCAGATGTGACTCTGCTACAGAAACTGTGTTTGTTTACAATGTCCCTCTGTAAAGAGAAGAAAGATTTGGGAAGTACAGATTTGAATGCTTATCTTTAAGTAATGTTGCTGAGACTTTTGAAATGTAAGATTAAAGCTGTGATGTGCTACTTGGTCATGTTTTAGTGGTTGAAGATCTCCTTAGCTCACAGTTACTATGTAAACTGGAAAGGAATGTACTCAGAATCACCTGCACTGTCACAGATTTTGCCCACAGTTCCAGCTGATGTCAAAATCTGAAATGAAGCTACCTCCTTGCTTCTCACCCACTGGGACAACTTGGAACAATAACTAATTCGTGTATATGTATTATGCACACACATACCTTTGACATATCTATAAATTCTATGTATCTGTATATGTGAACTCGTATTTGTAGATGTGTCAAAGGTGATTCTTTGATAGTCCAAATGCAGTCCAGATTCATATCTGTTGTAAGAACATATCACAAGCATTTCTGTGCTAAAATTCTGTGGACTATAATAGAATAGTAGGATTTTAAGAACTTTATAAGACACTCTGAGATAGGATGAGAAGAACAAGTGAGCCTTAAAAGAGCACCTACTCATAGCTTTTCAAAAGGCATTGGCCTAATAGCCTGAAGACTCATGTTCCTTGGAAGTGGAGACCATATGCTTTGTTTTATGAAGAAATTATAAGACCATATTTGTTAGAATCCAGTTATTTATACAACAATAATTTTCTGAATCCAAATGAGGTGCAGCATGGAAGGCTGGAAAGGGCCTTGAAGGGTATAGAAATAACCCAGATAGCCTCAGCTTTGCTAAAGAAACATGAAATGACCATATAAACAAGAACTAGCCTTAAAAAGATTGCCCTTGCAAGTCTTTGTAAAGAAATTATGTCACCTCCATTTAACAGATGAGGGGAACTGATATGAAGACTCATTGAGGGAAATGCTAAAGCAAGTACCTATCTTTAAGCAGCTTTCTGAGCTTACCTTTCAAGAGCTTAGACTGTAATTGACTGAAAATCTATAGCATTGTTGCCTGTTGAAGCACATTTCCTGATCACGTTCATACACCACAATCACATGACTTTCCTATCTTAGTAGAAAGTTGTTTGTCTCCATATCTGCAATTACTAAATGTAGCCTGACTAATCTTGAGGCATATGGAGCTAAAAGTGAAGTGGGTATGAAGATCAACAAATAAAACATTTATGAAGTGTAATTCAGCAGCATGTGCCATTGTACCTGTAATACCTCTGCTATTTGAATAGAACCTTAGATCAGAATTTTGGAGGTTGTGTAAGAAAGTCCAGGGGGATAAGGACATGTTGTCTGTTCAGCTCTGTGTCAAATGTCATTGCAGGCCAGCACAGAGGAAAAAACCTTTTTGATTGAAACATCAACCTACTAAGCAAACTATGACTTTGAGGGTCAGGAAAACATTGCCTTATCTGGACTATGGCATCTGCATATATCTTTTATTGTTTCTGATATTAAATTAGAAGCTATGTGGAAGGATAAAAGTGGTCTTATCTAAAAGGGTCAAGGACAATGAGCTTGTTTGTCGCAGTAACACCTCTCATAAATGTGCAGAAAGGCAAATGAAGTAAATCATCTATAGTAGAGTGTAAGTGGATTTATAACAAAGCATTTTAAAACTTTGAGGAACATGCTACAACTAAAACCACAATGAATATATTTACGATCATGAATATGCAATCAGCAGCTGAAATGGGACTTCAAGAGTACTGTTGTGAATGTTTAAAAGCATTGGTGTCACGTAAAAATATATGTATCTTTCTATACTAATCTTTCATTCCAATATGCAGCTTTGAAGTGCTGGGGGCTGGGGGGAAGGCAGCAATTGTGTGACTGGCAGCATAGTCTGCTATTTCCCAGCAGCATAGTGTGAAGAAAGAGTGGATCTGAAAAGCAACAACTAAGAACTCACTAGCAATAAGGAGCAGCTCCCTAAACCACTTTTTCTTACCCCCCTTACATAAGTGACTGGGGCAATGGGATGGCTTTCCTCTGTTAACTAGAGGTTGTCAAGACACTGTGTCTTAGAAACTTCACAGCTCTTAAAGCAGTGAGGCTGGAATGCAAACCAAGGCTCTCATCTAGGCTTATGCACACAGACCTAAAATGTCGACATTTCTGTTTAACAAGGAGCACCCAGAGCTCAGGTCAGATGTATCCCACTTTTAATTGCTTACCCTGATTTTATTCAGTTCATACTTTGGGGTATTAAGCAGTTAATCACATCTTAATGCCTCAAGCTGGACATCCATAAAATACCAAGCTGTTCCTCACCATGTGAGAAAACCCCAGAATAAGTGACATCCCTATTTGCTCCATCATAAATGCAAGGACGGAATCCAGTCCTTCCCTGCGCAGGCTCACCTTGGGATTGCTACATTTACCTGCAACACCTTTCCTTACTGTCTTCATACCTCTAGCAACAGTTGTATAAAAGTCCTGTAGACAAAAGCCTCCAACAATTTGTGATACTGATTCATATCCAGAACAGAGCAAGAAAAGCACTTCTGTCATCGTATGGTTAAAGACTGGTAAGTTAGTACAGGATGGATTTTTCAGCCAGTCAAATATGGGAGAAAGCATGGCTGAGGGATGTGTTAGCTTAGTGTGGGGGAGGAATCCAGGAGCACTTCTAAACTCCAGATTTGGAGGTTGGTTCAACCACAGTAAACTTCACGAGGCCTGAAGTGCTCCAGCATGTGTTTTTCTCTATCCACTGGCAAAACTTTCATCTTATCCTTCAAATGGATGTCTACTGTCCATCCAACCTTGGCACCGATAGTGCTGCGTGAGGAGGAATAGCGGGGAGCTATATCTGAATACTGCAGGATCTAAAGCCCCTGACATCTGGGCCATTTCCCTCATGGTAATGTGTAACTCTGCTGGCGCTTTCCAAGGCCGTTCTGCATTTTATGTCCCATTCCCATATACACCCTTCTCACACAAAGAGTTTCTCACTTGTAGCAGGAGCAACTTATTTTAGATTGAATAATTTGATTACCTTCCTGCAGCTGTCACAGGCCATTTGGAGCACGACTTTTAAGAGCAACGGCAGGATAATTCTGATGGCAGCTTTCTTAGGTGATTCCACTCCCTTGTCTGGTGGTTTGAGTTTGTGCATTCTCCGCTTGGCTGTATGCGCGCATGGCTTTTAGTATCCATAGGTGTTACTTCAATGAGATGTGTCTAGTTTTTAAATATATGAAAAGTTTATGTATGCATATTTTATGCTGAAATCCTGTTTAATTCTCTGTGATGATTTTAACAGAATGACAGGGAAGTGCTTCCAGCTTTCAATTCAAGAGAACATTTTAGCATTTGATAAGCTCCATGCTTAAGTGCTGGCATGAATAGGAATGAAAACAAGCAGTTTCATGAAACAGAAACATGCGAGAAAATGGCAATGGTGCGACTGGTGCTACATTCAGCTAATTACGGGATGCTTTGCTATTGATACAGAATGAAATACTTCCCCACTGATGTATGTGCAAATGTAGACATGTTGGGGGCTGGGCTTTAACTCATTCAGGTGAGTTACTTGGAATGATGGTTTTTATCTTCAAACTCTACAGCTGTGTGTTTCTTTAGCTTTTTGTTCAGTAAGTGTTCCGATTGCGTTCCTGTGTACTTCTTGATAATATTTGCTTATAAGTACGTCTCTTACCTATAATTTGGATGATAACATTTATATTCTTATAGCTCCAGATTCCTTGCACAGTTCTTATGAAAAATCTTTCCTTGGGTACAAGACTTTTACATGGTAATGATGCTGAATATCTGTATTTTAAACTTTTTTATTAATGTGATCTTATCTAAGAGATTTTAGGATTTCTGTGTCTTGCTTCAAAAAAAAAAAGGGAGGGGGGCATTGTGTTTTAGAAAGGATCATCAAACTGAACTAAAAGAAATGTCTTAAAAAGCCTCTAAACTTTAACGGTATTTGTACTACTACATTTTAATGTTTTAAAATTTTCAGGTTTTTCTTCACTTATTTTTTCAATCACACTGTTACATTCTTTATGGCACAAATCACTGTGTATCTTTTACATTTGGTTCATTTTGGTTTACTTCTAAAATGAGTTATATTTTCAAATCTCATCTCTTTTGTCTTTTTGGGTGTTGTTCCCTTTTCCTGTGAGGAAAGAACTTGCAGAATTAGGCTGTGGAATAGCCCTCTGGAATTAGCTCCATAAACCACTATTTATCCATGGCTTCATCTGTCGAGAGTCTTTATCTTGAATGAGAACTTTGAGGAACAATTAGCGTTTTGGTTTATAAATTATTATTTCTCTTGTTTTGAACCTGAACCGTTTTGAGGAATTTTACTTAAAAGTAGTTAGAACTTAATACATAGGAAACACCTGTCTCACTCTAGGTACTGCAGAGCTTACTAAACGTAGAGAGGGGAGCGAGACACAGAGCTGATGTCCCAGCTCATTATGAAGAGGGTGCTTAATGGTGTAAGGTCGTTTTTAGTCCTTATTTCAGTAGCTGTGCTGCACCAAGCTCCTGGTGTGGTGTTCTGAGCTAAATGCAAAGTAGTAGCCAGTGCATTTTCCTGTTTTACAAAGCAGGGTCGAGGGCTTGAGCTGCCAGCTCTCACCTATCCACGGGCAGCAGCAATGATTGCCTTTGTAACTGTGTTTTGATTAGAGCTTCTAGAAGCATTTTGGGCTTGATTTGACTTACTGCTTTTTCTTTATTTCTCTATGTAAAGGTTCTTTGAGATGAATGAAAAGGCCCTTAGAAAACACATTCTCTGCAAGGGATGTTGTTGGGGAGTTCACTGCTAGCTGAAGGTATGCGCAGCTGAGCTAAGCTAATGGCTCTTTGCTGCCAAAAGGGGCAATCACACTCCCTCCCCAGTGACGGCTCTTCTCTGAAGCGGTTCAGTTTGCTGTCCCAGTAGGACATGGTTTCCTATTCCTTTGGGCAAATGAGTTTTCTGCCGCTTTAGTTAATTGAATCAACTTGGCAATGGGCAGTTCGTTCAATGAGTGCCTGACATGTCACAAGGAAAGCGTCAGCCATACATGATCCAGGGAAGGGCACGTGTCAGGTAATGGGGGAAATTGTGGCATGGAAAGCTGTCTGGGAAGCCATTGGTTTATAGCAGGAGCATACCGAGCTCTGAACAGGCCTGCCAAATGTAGCACAGAGCTGACTTGAAGCTCTTCTACTCCTTTCTTTTCTCAGCCTCCTCTGTAGTGGTACAGCATAAGAGAATCAATTGAATGAAGTTATTTTGCAGTCTTAGTCAGGGCTGATTTAGAAAAAAACATTTGCTTCTTTAACCTCTTTTCAACAGGAGGGTCCAGCCTTGCTTTTCACACCCTCCTCCCCATAAAAAAAAATAAAAATGTTCTTTTAATCTCTTTCATGGATTAGAACTTTGGCCATGGGTGTGTGATAGGGGTCACAGTTTGCATATCCCTTGGGTCATAGAAGCAGCAGTAAGTATTTTGGGTTTTTTTAGAGCTGGAATTCACAGTGGCTGTTTTGTTTCATTCTCATTCAGTTCTATTTCATGTTTTTCTTTCCTGTTTTCCAATGCACATTATTGGGCTTTAATGGCGAGTTCCATTTGCATCAGTGAGAATTACAAAACTCAACCTGAATCCCTAAAAGTGCCTATAGAAATTACTTTTCTTATTACATCTTATATGAAATATAGTTATACTGCCTTTTAAAGAAGAATTCTCTGACCTAGGGACAGACTTTTGACAAGAAATAACATTCTCTTATTTTCCTTCTCTGCTCCCCCTATTTCTTGCATTTATTTGAGAGAAATCATGACTTTGAAAGAACCAGATAAATTTGAACTCTCCAGGTCAGTCGTTTTGTGTCATCTTGGCTTCAGTGCACTTGACTGAACAAGTAAAGAATCTAAAATCAAAACAAGAAATCCAGTATTACCTATATATCCTATTACATTTTTCATCATAGCAAAAGCTGTCATGACTAGCGGGAGTTGATGGGAAGATATACTGCTGCCTGTGTTTCTCCTCTTTGTTGTTAATATCTGCTTTCTCAGTGGTACACAAACATCCTGATAGAAATTGCAAAAACCGTAATTTCCCAAACTAAAAGCTTTAAAAGTGGAGTCCTTTATTTTCCTCAGTCAGAAGGTCACAGAACCATTCTTGGCATCATCCACATATTAAATAGAGAAGGATCTAATTAAAGAAGTTGTCTATTGTCCCTTTTATTGTGCACAGTACTCATATTTCCTCTAAAGATAACCAGAGACGTCTGCCTTTATACTGCAAAACATCAGAGAAAGAATATCATTAAAACAGAATTTGTATAATTGTGAACTATACGATTTAGAAACAGAAAAGCTGTTTGGACTACACCTAGATCTTGTCAAGATTGACTTTTCTGATTGGATTGTTTTCCTTAGGGATCATACTATGACAGTTCTGAAATTTATACCGTGCTACTATGAAGCACATATTGTATCCATTTTCTTCTCTAATCAAGCTACTTTTAATTATCTGTGATGTAGGAAATTTATTTGATTCTCTAACTTATGTTCCTGCAATTGTAAGCAAGTGATTTTCTTCTTGATCATTACACCTTAAAACTGAGCACTTACTTTAATGTTCTCTGTTGATTTGAATCTTTTTTGTTATTTCTTTTTTGTTTGCCTCTAATTCAGAGTCTTTACATTGTGCATTGTAATGAATATCTAAGGACTTTGCTCACCGCTGGACTATCAGCTGTCCAACCTGGGTCTCCCTGGCTGGTGCATCCCTGATAAGGTATGTAAACAGGAGCTTTTCCCGACCAGGCTAGAGCCCTGTGTCGTGGTTTAACCCCAGCTGGCAACCGACCACCATGCAGCTGCTAACTTGCCCCCCCCCCCCCCGCAGTGGGATGGGGGAGACAATTGGAAAAAAAAAAATTAAAAAAAAAATTAAAACTCGTGGGTTGAGATAAGAATAGTTTAATAGAATAGAAAGGAAGAAACTAATAATGATAATAATAAAAAGATTGGAACATACAAAACAAGTGATGCACAATGCAATCGCTCACCACTTGGTGACCGATGCCCAGTTAGTTCACCAGCAGCAATTTGCCCCTGGCCAACTCCCCCCAGTTTCCATACTGGGCATGACGTCCCATGGTCTGGAATACCCCGCTGGCCAGTTGGGGTCACTGCCCTGGCTGTGTCCTGTGCCAACTCCTTGTGCCCCTCCAGCCTTCTCGCTGGCTGGGCAGGAGAAGCTGAAAAACCCTTGACTTCAGACTATACGCATCTCAGCAACAACCCAAAGCATCAGAGTGTTATCAACATTCTTCTCCTACTGAACCCAAACCACAGCACCGTACCAGCTGCTGGAAAGAAAATTAACTCTATCCCAGCTGAAACCAGGAGACCCTGTTTCAAGAAGTAATGTTGAAGACAAGTTCAGCAGGGTGTAAGCGGGTTTGCTGGGTGGTGGAGGAAGGAGAAGTAACAGCTTAACAGCAGGAGACCTTCCTCCATCAGTAATAATGTGTTAGTCTTTTCCTAACTGGCTTGATTGCATCATCTTCTTGGGCAACATTTACTGCTAGCTATTAAAAGGCCCTTCTTCCCTTTCATGCTGATGTGCAATGTCTTTTAGTTAACAGTCCACATGTGCATTTTCTTCCTCTAGGTTCCTCGCTGGTGAGTTCTATGTGTGTGTAAATTACTGTCAATGCTATTTCTTCCCAGCATTTCTTCTCCTTCTACTATATAAATAATTTTGTGTTGACTTTCATTTCCCAGGACATTTCACTTGACTATCTCCTCAGTACATTTCTGACATTCTAACTTTTCCAGTTTCCTTCATATTAGTATCTCTGTTCTCTCTTATGTTTACATCAGTGTTCTGTCTAGCACCAACTAAATGCATGCAGTTAAGGTGGTAGGTTCACACCTGTTAGATAACTGAATTAGCTCTGCTTAGAAATAAGAAATCCATTTAGAAAACCTGATTCTGATTTCATAAATTGATTTGTTTTGATTGCAGTTCATCAGTCAGTTTCTGAGGCTGATGTGTCAACTAGGTTAAAATGCGTTTTTCCCCCCCCTTAAACCAAACTCAACATTAATGCTTTTCTCTTTTCTAGTCCATTCTTTTACCCCTTGTCCTTTCCTTTTTGGGAAAAGAAAGTGATTTGTAGCCTACTGATGTAATTTATTTTTATTTACCTAGGAGTTGTTTTTATCTGAAAAAATAGTAATATCAGTTTAGGAAGAACTGTGGGGTTTAAGGGACATTGTGAGAATGGGTCAGAACTATTTATGTGCCAGTTTGCTTTTCACATGCAGCTTGAAAATAGCCATCCCACTGGCATGCAATAGGAGTGTCTCAGCAGAGAGGCAACTGGACTGTCTCAGCTTCACAGGCATCCTGGGGGCTGCTTAGCACATCAGAGAAGGTACAGCTCATCTTACCTGTGACAGAGGGAGGCAACAGTAATGCCACAAACTAGAATCTCTATTTTTTCACAGTCGGTGTTCGTGTTTCTCAGTGTTGGCAAAGCTTCTCTTGCTAGTAGTGTGATGGGACTGTGGGTGCTGTGAGCTATGATAGTTTTAGTAGTTGCATATCTGGCTAATTTTATAGACACATGAATGAAAGGACAGATATAGATGAAGGTCTAATGATGAACTACACAGACAGTAGTTCAATTTGTATACTAAACTAAATTAAATTATATTTATTATTCCCCTCTAAGTTATGTTTTTCATGGAAATAAAAATACAATTTTCCTGATATCTCTAGTTATCTTACAAACAAGACATTAGAGCTTAAATAGAAGGGAGAATGGGAAAGTAGAAAATATTGTTTACAAATATATGAACAGCTGTTTTGCAAGCAGAGAATGCTGCAGATTCCCACCATTAGTTCTATACTCTCTTGCAGAGTGAATGCTTGGCAATTGCGTTATCCTAACGATACAGTCATCTATATGATTCTCCTGCTGATCAGTTTATGGCTCAACTTATTGATACTGGAGACTGTTTTGGCAGGCTAACATATCTCAGGCAGGACAGATTTGATAATATTAGAAAAGCTGGATGTAGTCAGGTAGCATCAGCTGTTTACAAACTGAGATTTAAAGAAAATAGGACAGTTCTTTTGCCTCACTGTTTAGCCGGATATTGCATGGTGAATACTGTATACACACCAAATAGTCCATTCAGACATTTTAGTAAATTCACTTTGACTTTGCTAGAAAAAGGCATCAGAATTCTCAGAGAGGCAAAATTATCATGGATATTATTTGCAGTGTATTGGTTGTCCAGTTCTATTAGTTTTCACTTTCATTTTACTACTGATGAACCCTTCAACCCTTTGCACGGTGAAGAGGGCTAAAGTAGTTCATTACGCCAGAAAATGTGAGTGACTTTCATCTACCGATAGTTTTAAGACCTTGCTAAAGCTGATGGGAATACAAAATAAATGAGGGCTGAAAGACTTGGAGACAACGGAAACTACCCTTTACTATGCTAGGAACTAGAATTTTTAAAATGGCCTAAAATGCCAATGAACAAGACATCGCCTACACTTAGGATACTGTTTCCTGAAAGGCAAAGGAAGAACAGAATTCACTTTCCATTTTGTCAGGAACCCAGACTCACAAGCAGCACTGTGGTATTTGGAATGATTCAGAAAAGCAAGTAGAAAACTCTGAATGTTGGGCACAAAGCCAGAGAAAATGCAAAGCACAAGAGTATGTCTCGAATCTTACTCCTCTCCAGATGTCAGAAACTTATCTGCTTCCAGGTATGGAGACTAAAAGCCTTCCCAAGGCAGATACACACTGGCATTTGTTTAGAAAGAAAGGAGATCTTCTTTCTTTCACCAAGACAGGAGTAGGTGATACAACAGTTCTGCCAAGTAACGTGTTTTATCTAATGATCTGCAGTAAGTGACGAATGGAGGAGAGTAAGGAAGGCTGTGTAATCCATCAGTTAGGACCTTTTCTTTGGGGAGGGTGAGGGAGGGGAATCTCGTCTTCCAGTTCTGCTTTCACAACCATTTATTGATTTAAGGATCGGTGGCCATAGAGAAGAACCTAAAGATTGTCCTGCAAGTGTGAACCAGAGTCTGGATTTCCTCATCCGATGTTGGTGCCCCGGTTGGAGCCCCAGCCACAAGAGCATGGACTCAGGTTACTCCCACTTCCTTTCTCTTAGGCCTATTCTTCTTTATTTTCTTTCTTTCTCTGCAGGAGGCACAGTTCAAAATGGAAAGTGAATTCACCTACCTTAAACTGATGAGCTGGTGGCTGGTGACTCCTTTCTAAGAGCTGGAAGATGAGCTGGACATGAAAACCAAACGTTACCATTCCTGGGTAAGTATTTGAATGATGAAGGGATTAGCTACAAGGCAGGCATCACTTAAAATAAACAAATAAGGTATATTCTGAAGTGCCTGTTTTTTTGACCTGTGGAAGGGCCATGTCAGGTCAGTCACTGCTCCGCACCCTGCCTGGCTCTTATTGTCGGCCACGTCCCGGCCCTGTGGCCACCATCACCCTGACTCCCTGGGTGCTGCCTGGCAGCCCCCTCCAATGGAGCTTCCCAACAGGACCCTCCTCAATAAGTCACCTCAGAGGTTCCACTGCTGGGGCCGCTGGTGGCAGGTCAGAAAGGAGCAGTTGTGGGCGATGCCGAGAGCTATGCTTGCTGCAAGAGATTTTTAAAACTGCAAAGTAGGGTTATTTCCTAGGTCCTTCGTTGCTCAGGGGGACAAAGCTTTCTCAGCGTCCTTTGCAAGTAAGACATCGTCGGTATGGTCCTGTTGGTAACATTGAGCTATCTTACTGGCTTCAGGAGGGTCCTGAGTGCAGATCAGGCCAGGAGACAAAAGGGTCTCAGTGACTCCCATTCTTGTAATGTACAAGGTGGTATTTAGTTTTATAATTGACAACTATTTATTTCATATATAGGTATTTTATATATATTATGTTCTGCACATACAGTGATGTAGTGATGACAGCAGGATTTCCATGTCAGACTATGGAAATGCAAATGAGCTGGTGTCCTGCTCACCCTGTTTCAGAAAGATACTAGTGTGTGTATCTGAAAATGCACCTATGGTTTGCTGGGGTATGTACCATTCTGCTTGCAACACATTTTTATTATGTGCTGTCACCTTGTCAGACACAGTGTCTTTATTTGCTTCGATTTGTCTGGTCACTTGCTCTACCTGCATCATTTAACTCAGGCTGATTTCTCTAGGGTTTCTAAAGAATTTCTGGTGATGGCATGACACTTAGGTCTGCCTTGTAAGGTATATTTAAGTACTTTGCTGAATCTAGAGCCTGACCCCTTAATTAGTATGTACATTAGATTAGCTATCTCTCCTTAGCTTTTTACATAACAATGCTACCAGTAACCATGCTCCTCTGATCACATGAATTCGTCAAGAGTTTCAATAAACTGTTAATTTGGTATATTTTTAAAAATTATGCTTTTGCCATGAAAGAAAAAAATAACACTGAGTAAGATGCTTTAAGCTGATACAGTTGTTATTGTTAGAAATTTTCTTAGGGCTTAATGCTTCAAATAAAAACATCTGAGCTGTAAAATGTAAAAAGTAACATGTAGGTCAGCAGACAAACAGCAAACACAGATCTCAGAATAAGATTTTGTCTGTTCAGTCAGGCTCAGACTGATTCAAAGAGTGAAATTGTCCAGCTTGAATGTGTCTCTTACTTCTGAAACACACAGATTCTAAATGGCAAAAAGCATCTTTTTCTCATTCCTCTGACAGATAATTTTCTCCATAGCTGCAATGTGTCTGAGTGGGAATTTCAGTCCAGGTCAACATTCTCACCTGTTGACTGCTTGTCTTCTGTGGAAAAATAAAAAATAAAATTAAAAAAATAATAATTGCCTGCCTGCAAAATGGTGATTTCTAGCATAGTGTTGATATTGGGGTTTTATGGATTGAATTTTATTTTCTTTTTTTTGTCAACTGAGCTAGCTTAGCTCATTAAAGAGTTGTTATACCTTGCCAACCTTTACTTTACTGGGACAATCTAAAATATCTTAGCATTTGGCATGAGGTTAATTTTTTGTAATTAGTTCAACCCCTTTTCCTCTAGTTCTCCATCCTTTTTCAATGAATAATTTATCTGTCTTAGGTTCCTCTGGGTGAAATTCATCCTTGATTTGTCTTTGTTAATACATTTGGAACCAAAACACATAATGTGCTTCTAATGGCACATGATAGAGATTTCTATAAACCGGGAAATATTTTTATCTTTCTAAGCCCAAAAATTAAGCGAAAAAAGTCTTTCTTATTCCCATGCAAGTCAGCATAGGCTTGCACAAATAAATGATTTCTAAGTTTTGGTAAGCAAGAAAAATAAGGAAATATCAGTGAGATTGCTCAGGGAAAAAAAGAGAAAGACTAAACAGTGTATCATCAGAAATATGGATCTAGAAACATAGAAATTTCCAGACCCTGCAAATGAAAAACTTGGGAGCATGTGAGAAGCAGCTCTTCAGCCATCTCTTTGCCCGCACACTTGCCTATTATCCGTCATTGCTGATTTACATTTTTTATTTACATTTTGATTAATCTTGCTCGATGTAACAGTCCCCTCATTTAGACACCAAACCCTCACGTTTAGCCCCTTAGATACAGCCTTTTACTAGGGGCTTGTTTGCCATTGTTTGTGTAGCATTATGCTCAGTCTGACCTCACTATCCACCACTCCTTTGTATTACCTCTCTACTATAGATCTCTACAACTGTACTGTATAACTGTAATGTATTGTTCATTTCACAGTGCCGAGCTTTGTATTTTGGGAGTTCTGAAGTGCACGTTGTTCAGGTGAGCCCATCTTACAGGGTATCAGGGCTGGCCAGTTTGAGCATTGCCACCTATAGTGTTCTCGGCACTATTAGCTTTACAGTGAGCTTTGGCATCATTTTCAGACTTTATCTATTGAAGTCTTCTCGTATTTTCTTCAGAGAAACAATGAGTACAATTGGGTTTTAATATAAGTTTTAATTAAATTGTCTTATCTAGGGGTTTTTTTGTTTGTTTGTTTAATAGGACCAGTGTGGTGTTTAGCATAAAGGATGAATGGTGTTTGCCGTTCATGACCAGCTATTTAATTTTTCACTTTTATCTTCTTCATTCAGTATTTGGCCTTATATTTTATTTATTTCAAATTATAAGAACATGCACTGAAGCTGGAATTACTAATTTCCTCATGGACTTTACTGCAGTACTCAGTATAGTGCGTCACACTTTTCTCAGTGCTTCTGAGGCATTTATTTGAATACATTTCCAACAAACTCCTCTGAGGTACAATGTTATGAATATTCCTGTTTTACTGAGAAGGAACTGAGATATGTGGAAACTAAGACTGCCGTTTCACAAGAAGCTAAGCTGCTGCACAGTTGTTTTTTTTTTTTTTTTCTTTTCACTTGTTAGGTACTTTCATGAAGCCAATTCAGTTTGTTTTCTAGAAAGCTATTTTTTTCTTTTCCCCACCCCAGTAAACTTACTGCCATATTAGAGTGTTGTACAGGCTCATGGAGTGGTTTCAGGAGAAGAGATGATGGGAGTGGGGTTCTCTACTTGTCAAGAAAGGTGGGCAGTCAGATTTGTTTACAGGTATCTCTTCCAGCCTCATCACAAGATTAAATACAGCATGTTTATAGCCATCACTGAGCTTAAAGGCCAGTTGTTTCCATGAGCTGTTGGTCCATGTTTCAAGAATTAAGAGTGCATGTAGGCATATGGTGCTGTTTAAACATTTCGGCACTTTATGAAACCTCATGTAGTTTGCATGTTGTTATGTTCCTACCTGCGTTGTTGGGTTTTGAATTATTTTTTAGAATTTTCACCTTTCAAACTTGTATGGGGTTTGCATGGCAAGGTTTTGTAGTGAGGGGAGTTACAGGGGTGGCTTCTGTGAGAAGCTGCTGGAAGCTTCCCTTATGTCCGACAGAGCCGATGCCAGCTTGCTCCAAGACGGACCCACCGCTGGCCAAGTCAGCAATGGTGGTAGCCCCTCTGGGATAAAATACTTAAGAAGGGGAAATGTTGCTGTGCCAGAGAAACTGCAGCTGGAGAGAGGAATGAGAACATGTGAGAGAAGCAGCCCCCAGGTCAGGTCAGGGCAGGAGGAGGAGGAGGAGCTCCAGGCGCCGGAGCAGAGATTCCCCGGCAGCCCGTGAGGAAGACCCT
>JANZLQ010000050.1:8332327-8342727 GCA_026212715.1 Elanus axillaris | reverse complement strand
CCCCCCCCCCCCCCCCGCAGATGGACGGGACACAGTGGTGTAGGGTTGTTGGGTTTTTATTTCTTCTAGCTATTCCTGAGGAATGGATGCTGGTCTCTTCTCCAGTGGAAAGAGGAGGAACATTCACTAGCGTATTAATGCAGCTATATAACCTAGATATTAATCAAGGCCTGATATATAAACACAAGGTAGGTATTCTCAGTAATACTGCTTGTCAGAATTTCCTCCTTTGAATTTTGGTCCACATTCCCTCTATTTTTCCCAATTGCACATTTCATATTTGAGTTTTGTATCTTCCCCTCTACTTGTATGACTTTCATTTAGGCTTAAGTTTCCCCATTCTTCCTTGTTCCCAAACTTATGGTTTGGGGTTTTATTGTTGTTTTGTTGGGGTTTTTTTAGGTTTTGGGGTTTCGAGTTTTTGTTTTGGTTTTATAACAAAAGCAAAGGGTGCTGGAGCATAATCAAAAGAGCATTTTCTTCGCCACCTTCTCTGAATATGTGCATGGCTTTGACAAGTAGGAAGGAAAAGCTGCTGAATGGCCATGGCATCTAAAATGATGTAGCATACAATGGATCATTTTCAGCAGCCGTGATGAAGTGGGAGATGTTCTGATTTGAACTGGAGCCATCCAGCTATTTCTGTTCATTACATTGATGCTACTCTTTCTCTACTCTGAACTCTGAGAGTTACTTATCCACTCGCATGGTTAACCTACAACAACCATTCTGAAAGGTTTGTTCCTTACCCTATAATCTTTGATACTTTCTACCCATTTTGTGTCATCAGCTAATTTAGATTTTTTTTTAATGATGAAATTTGTGTTAAATCATATCAGTATATGGTTTGGCTTGAAGGTGTAAAATTCTAAAAACTCAGATTTAAATACCCCCCCTTTAAAATATGGACTTAATGTAGTTTCATGTCAGAGGTTATAATTAGGTTTTAAATAGAACATTTCATATTTCTATTATTTGTCAAATTGTCTTCTTACTATATTTTGATTGTGAAAATGGTTTAATGCATTTTAGAAACAAATAGTTATAGTCTTTTTTTTTTTTTTTTTTTTGTCTAGGGTCTTCCTTCCCATTTTGTAAAGGCAATGAAATGTAGTGTTGTTAGCAATTTCAGAACAGAAAAATATGAAATGTGCTTTCGAGAAACAAGAGCGAAATCTTCTGTATGTGACCTTTTTTTGTATTGACTTTTTGGTGAGTACCCATAGATCTCTCTCATAACATTTTTCCTGCTCTCTCTTCATTTTTAAAACAACTTTGCACTTAGAAAGGATTGCAGCCTATAACATCTTCACACACTCTCGCTTGCAACAACTCTGGTAGTCGCAGTCTTCACCGCTGACAGTTGCTGGGAATTACACGTCTCCCATCTCTGCTGCACTCGGAGGCTGTCCCTGTGCTGCTGTCCCTGCTGTCCATCACAATAATGCATCCATTCCCCAGCACCACCTTATTCTACCTGGAGCTGGTTCATCACAGCAGGCAGTCCAATGCGTTGTAAACCCAACGCCCCCCCCAAAAAACCCCTAAACCCAAACAACGCAACCTAAGTAAAGCAACCCTGCCCTAATAGTAGGAGAGGAAGCTTACCCTGAACTCTGTGCTGTGATGGCTATACTGCTCACATTCCTTATTTAGCAAATAGGGTGTTTTCTGCATGAGCTGAAGTTCCTGAAGTGCAGACAGTCTTCAGCATAGGATGTGACAGAGGTTGAAAGCTTCTGGCATAGTTGAGCCATTGATGTCCTGCGTACGTTTCTTGCAAAGGGCCCCTTGAACATCGGCTTTCCCAGGTGTCTGGGCTGAAGGATGTGTTTTACTCGGATTTTAGGGCACTCCTTATACTCTTTCAGCCCTTTCATGCAGTGTAAGAGGGTGAGAGTACGGATGACTATATACTCCCTGCTTTCTAATTCACTGGCTTTTCAGAGAGAAAATGTACCTTAGATGAGTTCCCCCCAGGCATCTAAATAAGCAGTTTGACAATAAAAGTTGTGGACTGCTGAGCGCATCTGGAAGATAAGGGCATAAATTGTAAACCCAGTCCTACAACTGCATTTAATCTGTCCTACATATGTGCCAAAGTCTTCCCTCTTCCCATGCTAATGCTTTCATAATTCAGGGCTGTAATTCACCTGGGGGTCGCTGGTGCTCTGTCAACGTTTAATTGTTCTAATTACTTAATTATCTGCTCTGGTGAAGTGGTAAAGCCTTGACATTTCACATTTTCCCTAGGAATATGCGTCTGTGGGATATATCCATCTCTGTATTTGGTAAATAAGGGAAAAATAATTCAGTTAATCCAGTCTTTCAGTGACAATGTCTACACTGTTACTGATTCCTTATACTCGGCCACCGAGTCATTTGTTTCCTTAGCCTGTAGATCTCTGTGAGAGGTTTCGTTTTTAATCTACTTAGTTTTGAATTTGCTGGTGAAAGAGGAAGGCTAAAAAGGATGTGTTGAACGATATTTTGCAGGCTAATCCAATTTAACTGGAAAGTTGCTTTACAGTGGGTTCCTTTGCATGACAGGTGAGAAGCACAGCCTCATCAAGCAAGAAATATCTTGTGTACAGACTATTAATTCGTCGTTCAGAGATCATAGCAGTCACTGGTGAGTGACACTTTAGGAAGAACTGTAACAGATGATGTGATTGAATCTTTGTATTTCAAAAAATCGGCGAAAATGTATTTTTCTGCAATAAGTAAGCTTTTGTTTGCATGTTAGGGATTTTCATTGCAGAATCAGGGAAAGTAAGTTTCAGTCAGGTTCAGATTTTGTGTAGTAAATGTTTTTGTGGTAAAGAAAAATGGAAGAGATGAGGATCCTAAATGCTATTTACTGTTAAGAAGTATTTCTTAAATGTACCTTTTGTTTTTCTTTTACTTCTCTGAGGCTGGGAAAGAAAATGTTCGATATTTGCTTAATGTTTTTCACAACTGGGGAATGCCAGTTTTTAAGTGGAAGGTACTAGAGAAAAATGCTTCATGAGGTAGTTATTCCTTCAGTTTGTTTTTTTTTTAATTTAAAAATTACTCTTGAAAAGCTACAGAAAGCTTTGTGTTACATTTGACTGCAGAAATAAGAAGACAGGTAGAAGATAGTACAGTTCTACTAATAGTAGTAAAGTAATGCCTGTGCACTTACTGTAATGGGGACACGTACCACTTATTTTCTGTGCTCTTTCACTAGAGGCAAAGGAAGAGGATAATTTTATTTCTTCAAGAAGATTTACTTGGATGATAGCGTTAAGGGGAGGGGGTGCAAAAAGCATTGCTTTATAAGAAGAGAAATAATGTACAAATTCTGTTCAGTTCCTTGGAGAATTTCAGTAGTTGTAATTACCAGCATTCATGAAGCCGAGTCAATAATCTCCTGAAGATCTGTGTCCCTCTCTGCCTCTCTTTCTCTCTCTCTCTGTAAGAAGACACAGTGCCTGTGGTAATGGTAATCATATATTTTTGCCTCATGTTAGCCCCCTGTGTCATCAGAGAGCGATAAGTAATTCTTTTACTGATGACCAGTGTACAGTAATAAAGCTGCTGGAGCAGTAAGAAAGTTTCTTATTGTGAGGGCTTACTGTAGAAAATCTGCTGATTATTTGGACAAGAGAAATCACATACAAAGAGAACTGGTAATGCCAGCGAAGAAGCTTGAAAACATGAAATCCTTCAGCCTTCACCAATACTGTTGTGATTTAGGCCTAAGGAACATGTTTCTTGATGTCAATTTTCTAACTTTCCATAAGCAAGTGTGCTTGATAAAGCTTTGGGCTGGGATTAGTAAATGTGCACCTGAAGCTGAGGTAGGCCACTGACATTTGCTGAAGGGTCCTCAGAAAGTCACTTGTCCATTCTATGCCATATTTTTTTCCAATTTATTAAGGCGTTACGTATTGATGTGTAAATTACTTTCTAAAGATAGTCAGTATTTACAGGTAAAAAGTCTATATTAAGACATAGATATTGCTATTTCCACAATGTGTTACATTTTAAAGAGTACTTTTTTTTTTTTTTAATTAAACTATTGCAAATTCTACAGGCTAGCTACGTTCCTGATGTAAAGCTGGGATTTGTTGTGAGACACCAAGAGGATAAAGAGTTACTTTTGCTGTTACTACTTCTAGGCTGGTGCACCTAGAAATGCTTTTGAGCTCTCAGGTCTGACTACAGCTCGCCCGGGGCAAGTCTTACTGGACACCAGCCCCCATCTTCTCTGCACTTTTATTTGTGTGGGGAAATAGCTCGTGTGCTTCCTTCCCAGCTTCCATACCCTACTTCAAGTAGATGGGGCTGGAGGTTGTGGTTTTGTGACACAGTCAAGCCATGAGACTCCTTGTGACTTCTGAAGGAGGTGGTCACACCTTACTGCCCTCCTACTGCAGCCCTGGTGCAAATACAGATTTTTGCCTGACCCTGTCATAAGTCAGGTCAGGGAGTTACACCAGCATAAAACTAGTCATGTTTTCTTGCACGGTCATTTTTTCTCCTGGTTTATCTTCTCAAATTGGCTTATCCTGGAATGCATTACAAACTGTATCCTGCCAAGAAAAAAAAAAAAAAAAGGCAGAGAAAAGCAATGAGCTCCATTTCTACAGTCATTTGGTAGCAAGACCTGTAAAGGAAAATAATATTAATAATAAAAGAACTAAGAAGATATTGAATACTGTTCTTTTCTTTAAAAAAAGAAAAAAGAAAAGCTTGCACAGTTGTTTGTATGTGTGTGCTTGCCCTTTAAAATGAAACCTATGTAAGAATATCTTTTTAAATAACCTAGAGTGAAACTGTAGATTAGGAAAAATGTTACTGAGAGTGCAGTAGGCCATGTACAAGCTTTAGAAGGTATTTTTCCAATAAAGTTATTTACTGAGGCACTTTTTCCTTTGAGCTGCCTTAATTTAGTCTTCTCATTTCACTGTCTGGAAATGGCTTACAAGGATCCAAAGCTGTTGGTTCTTCCTGATGCTGTGTTGCAGGAGGTAAACTGAGTGATGTGAACACAGGTATCTGCATCTGATGAAGCGGTGGCGTTAACGACGCTAACAGCAGCATTGTGTTCTTTGCATCCTTCCTGTCTGCCAGGTGTGGGAGAGGAGGAGGAGGAGGAGATGCCCTGTCACAGGTGGGTTTCTGCAAAAGAAGAGGCTGAGAGAAAAATGGTAAGTCTTCCTACACAACCTGAGCTGTCTTCTCAGGGTTCCCACTCCCACACCTCCTGGTCTGTCCTTATTAGGAGCCATCTCTTTATTTCCATTATCTGTCTAATTCCTCAGGGAGCCCTATTAAGTTGCATGGATCATGCAAGGGCAAAATTCAGTAATACTCTAAAAATAGAACGAGTGTTAGAGGGAAGGATCCTTCTCATATACTATATACCAAGCTCAGACTAATGCATAGCAAAATACTTTGAAATAATCAGAAATAGTTTTCTCTGAGCCTGGTAACACTATACTCCCTGAGAAGATGCCAGCAAAACTCATAAAATATTTATTTATTTATTTAGGAAAAAAAATAAAGTCCTTGATCCCTACTTACTGTCACAGTTTAATGGACTCCCTCCTCTTCCTTGCCCCAGCTTTGTTGTAATTTGTGCTTTACATTAAAAATAATTCCCTGAGTTTTCTTGCAATATTTTGCAATAATAAACTAGCCAACCAAAAAATGTTACTTGGTAACAGGATTAATTTCAGAAAAAAGATGAATATTTAAAAATGCTGTGACTTATGGAGCTGTGTGAGTGATTGTCAATGGGTATAATTTTTTTCTCTTGGTCCGAGTGCAGTAATAATTCATTTCACTGTTGGTTAAAAGTCCATTTTATACATCTCTATAAGATGTTTAAGCTGCCAGGATTCAATGTAGCATCTGGGATGTGGTTGTGATTTAAGAGTTTGTTTTATGAATTATGAAGCATGTCAGCCTTCAGTTGCATGTACTCAGCAAGGCCACCCTTGCAAAAGAGCCAAAGGAAGATCCCGGCTTAGGGTACCCTTATACGTGCCTTCTCTCTGCTGTACAGATTCTGAATGCGAGCACCGCAAGTGGGCTCTAGTTTTAAAAAGAGGAAGAAAAACAAACCGGAGACCCAAATCAATAGTGTGCTTTTATACCACTGCTTTTAACTTTCATGATTTAAAATGTTTGAATTAATGCAACAAGGCTAGCTTGTTCATGAAAAATTTATTGTATTTAGAAGATGGGGTTTAAAGAGACACCAAAAGAGCTTAAGCATAATCCACACTGGCCTTTGCAGCTAGCAGTGCTGTTATTTCCATTGTGCTGGTAGCTTTTATAACAGTGCTCGTTTTATTATGTATGTAGTTGAAGCTTAGGAAACTAGAAGGAAATTGTTTCAATAAACAGGCTGGTTTTGTTATGAGTTTCCTGCTTTTCCTTGACTTGCCTAGTTATTGGTTTGGGTTTTTTTGAGAAAAAACAATTGTTTTGTTAGTTTTCATCCAAATCAGTTATCTTCCCAATTCCTTTGACTATGCAAAAAAAAAAAAAGTGCTGGATTTTCATTCTAGATGCAGACAAATCTGTGAGAAAGCAACTGCTTTGGAATAAAGCCTAATTGTTATGGCTTCATCTTGCAAATGAAAGATGTCATTTAAACTCTTCTTTCAAAGCTGAGATTGGCACAGAAACTGCACTCTGAGCAACTGCTTAGATTTTTGGGGCTTTTGGGAAAAAGGCTCCCCTTCCTTTGGTCTTGCGGATAAAAGTGGTTGATGCTGCCGAACACAGAGCTGTTGAGCCCGCTTTTAGCATGTGTGCAGATAGGGAATTTTGCAGTGCTGTCACACAGTTTATAAATTCCTCCTGGCAGTGGCTGGGGAGCAAACCCTGAGATTTGTGTCCCTCTGGCAAGGTGGCAGCACTTCCAGAAAGAGACACTAGTGGCTCTTTGAGTGACCCTTTATCAGGAAAGAAAGCAGCTTCGGAAGATCTCTTAGACATATGGGACAAGAGGGAACATAATTTTCTCAGATTTATACAGGCAAACTGGTTAGGCTTCACTTTAGGTACTCTGTGTGCTGTTCTTGAGCCCTGATGTGGTTGTCTATGATTTGTAGCTAAAGATCAGTTCCTGATTAGAAAGCATGAAAGAGCTGTTAGAAGGGAGAAGGGGGGGGGGGGTTATTGTTAAAAGAATCTATAACTTCTTCCTCTGCTTCTGATATTTGATCAGACTAATTAAATCAGTTCAGCTTTGCAGCTTCTGATAATGTTTAGGAGCATTTCATTTGCTTATCTCCTCTTTGTTTTGAAGTTATATTGTCACCACTGGATACTTCTTGCATTGGTTTCAGTTATAAAACTTAATATTTAGTTAAGATCTTAATGAATAATTACACTTTTCTACCCCACATTTTTAATGATAAGTTTGGTTTGAGAATTGTTAATTTTCTTTATAAAGAAAAGCAAAGCAGATTCTTGGTTTTCCTTTAACTAGATGCCCTTCTCTGTTCCATTTTAATAGGTCGCCTTTGCTGAATTCCTTTAACTGATCCAAATGAAAGATCTTAATATGGTATTGAAAGCAAGGAGGTGTGAGAAGGAATTAAAGGATTGTTAGCATACAGCAAGTCTCTGGAACTGAAGATAGTTTGCAATCATTTCCTTGATTGTCCCTTTGGGAAAGAATCGTATCTGTTTGTTTACCTAGCATACTCTTAGCTCAGACCTCTTAGGATTTAGCGGATATTGAAAACAGCAATGTGTAGAGGCCAGATATATGCTAGAAGGATAAGAATGCCTGCATTTTGCCATGGGAAGTGGAATTATATCTCAATCCTGGGCACAACAAGCTATTTATCATGCTCAGAAAACAGCAGTAGGTAACAAACTTGAAACCTCTGCAGCTAGGAGACACTTTATATCTCTCCAGACATTATTTTTGTGAAGAAATGATTCTCACCATCATGTCATGTAGTGTTGCGGTTTACTGTGGAGTGTTTCAGTCATTTCATATTGTATCTTGTTGCATCTAATCTAGGCTAACTGATGTATCATAATTTGGTGTGCAAAATAAAATGATGCAGGTCTGAACTATTAAGTTTCTGTTTCCTTTAGCCTGTTTAAGATGGTTTCAAGTTTGTTATGAGATTACTGGCCCTTTTAGGGGAAAGAGATCCAGCATGATTTGGGATCCCGTGAGTTTTTTAAAGGCTCAGAAACAGATCAGCCATGTGGAGTGTGAGAACGGGGGGAGGGCTGGGGGCTTCTGGCCAGCCAGGTACGAGGCAGTTATTGGAAGCTGTTCTGGCTCAAAGTGAAGGGTTTCTGGTCTAAAATACCCATGAGAAACTCTGAAACAAGGCCTTCTTTCAGCCAAAAGGTCCCTAGAGTGGAATCCGACTGTGGGGATATTTGGGCTCTTGAAGAAAATCCCAGGTTAGGCATGCACTATTTCAGTCTAGTATGACAGAATTAAATAAAAACTTTTGGAGAAGGGGCTTGTATCCAACTCTGTGTATGATGCCACATAAGTTCTGGGCTGCTAAAAAAAGGCCATGTACTATAAGGTCACTTAAAAAAATCTGGCCGATATGTTTAAAAAGCAAAGTACTTTCTTCCATGGGAGGGCTTGTTTCCAAATTATAAAAAAAAACCCAAACAAACCAAATGAAAATCCTTGCTATTGATTTAGAGGATGGTGTGAAAGAAGTAATTAAATTTGCCATTTATATTAAACAGAGAATGCCAAGATAAACAGTGATGAGAACAGAACTAATGAGAGTCTTGAGAGATCTGAAGTATGGGCAGGAAACCAATGAGATTCAGTGTGGAAAAACGTATTCTATTGCACCTGTGGCATAATAATTTATAAACCAACAAACTGATTTTTTTATTTTTATTTAAAGAAATAATCTCAAAGGCTTTAATGGACAGTAGTAGTCCCAAGAATTTTAGCTGAAAAGTGATAACATTGAATGAAAAAGGAAAACAGCATTATGTAAGAAATTATGCCAATGATGTCTGTCTTGTCACGAGGAAACCTTAAGATTTTCATCACTGATACAGTTATAGAACATAGGCACAGAAAAGGAATATATCTTTACATGATAAAGGTTCTCTTGCCTGAAGAAAGTATTAAAGGCATTAGATTCATTAAATGATAGTTCAAGGATCAATAAATTTCTAAAAATATTGAAATATTAATATCCTTTTTTGGGCCTGGATTCTGCAGAAGTTGTTAAAGTTGCGTTTAGGCTGGCCATTAAGAAGAGGTTCCTAACTGTACATTTTATTAGTGTGTGCAATGATCTGCAGAATTTCAGTTACTTTTATATGTGTGTGTGTGTATATATATATAAAAAAATCTGCAGAATTTCAGTTATTTCTATGTATATTCTATATATATATAAAGTTAGTTATTTAAAAACAACTTGATGGCAGCCTGGACAAAACTGTGGACAATAGGACATATAGAACTATCTTTTATTTGAAGAATTAGGAAATTAATGTCTTGTGTTTTACAGAGTCCTAGAATAACTTAAATTGGAAGGTGTCTCTGAAGGTTTAGTTCAACTTCCACTTCAGATCAGACCGACTTCAAAATTGATCAATCCTTTAAAAAATGGGTGACTTCTCCTCCAACTCCTTCTTCAGAAAATCTCCAAGGATGACATTTCCATAACCTTTTACAGGAAAGTTTATCTATTACGTAACCACGCACTGTGAAAATGTCCCTAATACCATGCTTTAACTTCTTCTCAGCCCTAAAGTGGCCAGGCAGTTGGACTAGGTGATCATTGTAGGTCTCTTCCAACTGAAAAATTCTATCATATTCTAAAATTTGTTTGCCTTACACCTAGTTGAAATTTTCCTTGTAATGCCTGTTCATCACATCTTGTCCTATTGTTGTGTGTATCTGATCATGAACAATAGGAAGCTAACTCTCTAATAACCTATTGGGTATCTGAAGGCCACAACTGCTTCACCACTCAGTCTTCTTTCTCTCCTTGATGATAGGAAACCCATCTCCCTAATTTCACCATATACTGGTGTGCACCAGCCTCCTAAGCATCTGCCAGACTACTCCAGATGTGGCCTCAGAAGCGCTATGAGAAGGAAAATAGTATTTTAGTAATTTCCTTTGACCAACTGGCTATGTTCTTCTTAATGTAGCCCAGGACACTGTTAGCCTTCATTGCCAAAAGGGTGAAGATATGTTGTTGTGATTTAACCCCAGCTGGCAACTCAGCCCCACGCAGCTGCTCACTCACTCCCCCCACCCAGTGGGATGGGGGAGACAATCAAAAAAAAAGTAAAACTCATGGGTGGAGATAAAGACAGTCTAATAGGACAGAAAGTATGAAAATAATAACAGTGATGATAATATGAAAATAGGAACAGTAAAAGAGTTGGAATATACA
>JANZLQ010000050.1:8308346-8326603 GCA_026212715.1 Elanus axillaris | reverse complement strand
GGTGGGTGGGAAGCCTTGCTCTGCAAGTAACTTGTTCCCAAAGTACAGGAAAATTATGATGCATGTAGGAAACACTATTACCCCTACTTGCAGTTTGCTAGAGGTTTTCTTTTTGGTTGGTTTGGTTTGGTTTTTTAATAAACTGATCTGCCCTTGATCCTAAGAAGACTATAAGAATGGGTTTCACAAGTCATAATTTGGGTACATAACCTACCTTCTATTTAAGTCTCTTAATCTTTTATCTAAATCTTTGTTAGAAATCCTTCTATGTAAATGTAAGGATTTGAGCCTTAATGAAACCATGCTTGTATGTTTAGGTTTTTTTTTTTCATCTTTAATAGTCTTGAAAACAGTTTCCTTTGTGGTTTTGATTGATTGTCATATGAAAAGGTTAAATAATCAGAACAAGTTGTAGAAAATGTGGCCATAAGTTTTTGGTGGTGGTTTTTTTTTTTCCAGGGATTGATTTTTATTGAGAAATAATCCTTCTGTTTTTCCTCAATATATATCAGGGCTTACCTCTAATCTTAGGATCCAAAGCCTCTAAAATTGCTTTAGATTTATTTTTTAATTTTCTTTTGCAGATTGGCATGGCTTTTTAATATCCGATTCAGTATTACTTAAACTGTAGTTTTAACATTAAACATCTGAGAAAGATAAGTTGAGATGTTCAGAGTAATATTTATTCCTAAAAAAAAAAATGTTAGTAATGTTATTTTCATTCTCTGAATTGCTTCCTTTGCCCTTATTTTCAGATTTTGTTACTATCAGCAAGTAAGGAGGAGGGAAAAAGGAGAAGCTGTATTAGGTGAAAAGGTAGATAACTGACATTTTTGCAATATTTATTGTGTACCGTATTAATCTGGGAATGAGCCTGGTTAAAACCACAGAATTGAAATAGATACAAATTAAGAAGGGATCTCTGAATGAAATCCAAGTTTCTGATGCTTAAAACCATAACAGCAGACTTGGCGGTAGGCTTCCTGCTGTCTTGGATTCAGGAAACTCCTCCTGCCCCTCTGCATTTCCTACCTGTTGCAGCTGAAATAGTAACTAACAACTTTCCACTTCTCATCTAGGATGTGCACTAATTTACGCATCCAAACTAAAGGATTTTCTTTGTTCTGTTACTTTGATACTTTTTGTTTTTTTTTTCTTCTCTCCCTTGAAATACATGAGCATCTCTGCATACCGAGTAGCAACCCAGAGCTGCAGTTTGCATCACATAATTCTTTTACAGTTTCCAAATAGGGCTGCAACAACACTGTACCCAGTGCTGTCTGGGTGTGTGGGGTCTGAGTGTACTTAGGGCTGAGTAGAATCCTCCTTACTGAGCAAGATGATATATTGTCTACCCAATTGTGATAGAAATGTGTAAATACTACTAAACTGCAGTGAATGTGCTGCTGCATGGTTTTGGCATCTTTCCCTTTAATGTAACCTTTTCCAATTATGAATTAAATCATGTCTGCTTGGTATTCACTGAGAATATTTCGCAGTTTGGAATTTTTTTTTTTTGTTTTTTTCTTTTGACGGCAATGTTTAGAGACACAATCCCAGTATGTAAAATGCTTGTCAACAGAACTGGCTAGATCCTGAGTGGCCCTAACTTCAAATGCTAGGAAGCCTATTTAGAAAATCACTAAAGAAAAGGGAAGAGTTTTTAATCTTTAATTCAGCTTAACCTTAGTCAGTGCATTTTTTAAAACAGTCTCAGAAGTTTCTTGGCCTTTTCAGCAACCTGCTAAACAATCTCAAACTCTTATTCATTTCTAGAATTACTTGCAAAAAATATATTTCTTCCTCTTGAAGTCCAAGCTCATGTATCTCCTTTTCCCAGCATCATGAAGGAACAGATAGAGCAGACAAGCAAACAAACAGAATATGTAATATTTAGTGTCCCACTTTGTGCTTTGTTTCCGGAGTCAGTTCATAAATTAGCTACCTCTTTTGCATGGCCATAAAGCTAGGAAAGAATCAAAGATTAAGTGATATGCTCATAGGATATTACACTAAATAATCTTTGAGCAACCAAGCTTTATGAAGAAATCATTAAGTTTGTTGAGGATTTTCTCTTCCATTCTGTCTATATTCTTGCTACATTCATGTCAGTGTTTTTAAATTTTCTGTGGCTATGTAGACTTTAAGTCTAGAAGAGGTTACAAAGATCACCTAATCCATAATATAATCAATATGTCAATATGCTTTGCTTCCGCTGGAAGAAGGAAGAGACAGCCACCTTGTCTAGTAAAAGCCAGTGGCCAGTGTTAGCCAAGATCTGTTTTCTGACATCTATTTATCAGGGATTTCTCTGCTAAGAAGGGGGTGGGGAGGAGAAAAAAATTCATATATTTGAAAAATCATTTTTCATGTGTTTGAAAAAATGCTCTTTTGGTGGGTCTTGGCAGGGGGACATAATTAGGTCAACCCATTCTTTTATTCCCTTTAAAAAAATCTGTTAATGTTTGACTTTCTTCCCAGGTAGTGTCTGGTAGATAACAGGTTCTATAATTTCTTGTCAGGATTTCTTTGGTTATACTCTGTCATATGTCAGAGAGCGCTAAAAGTGTTTCCCTTGAAAACCTGGGATCAATAGGTCGTTTCAGAGCTGATTATGTGAATCTACCAGCCCGGTAAATTTGCTTATGAAATTTGGCTTATAGAAAATATATGAGTGCTAATGATGGGGAAGGTATCTTACTGGCTTTGGCTGCAAACAAGTGATAGAAGACTCTTGCATACTTTTCATGCTTTCTTAGAAGTCTGTTACCTGAATTTTGGCAAATAGCTTCCGTCTTTTCTGGCTCTTCTTGCCAGCCCTTTTGCTGGCTCATGTAGTCAAACCTATCAGCTCAGGCAGGGGCTGCTCTCACTCCCCTCTAATCATTCTGCTTTGAAACTCCTTATCTTATGAATTATTGTTATGCTGGGTTTTGTACCGTGAGGAAAATAAGGGTGAAGCTGTGAACTTGCTATCCTTGGATGTTGTCCAATAATTTCATCAAAATAGGTCTAGCCCCTACGGAATGGTTTTTTCTCACCTTGTCACACATGCTTTTACTGTTGTGTTACTTAGGTTAAACAGATGCTATGTCTACATGGCTATGGGATGCAGCTTTCCGACTTGCTCGTTGTCTTTCAAATCACTATATTAATATCCATCCTATTTAGATTTTGAATGTTTGTCGCTCTACCAAAGGCAGTTTTCTCTAGCTAGCGATAATTAGATACCTGGTTAATGTGCTCTGTGTATTTATGCATTATTAGGATTTAATCCCAAAGCAACAATACTGTCTCCACTGATAAGCAGGATGAAATCCCCATACATATTCTATTCCATTAGCTTTCCTAATCATTTGAAGCCAATTGCTCTGAAGACTTCTGGGTGTAATTCCCATAAAATGCGCCATTCCCTGCCCTCTTCTCCTCTTCAGAAGGTTTGGTTGTTACCTTGCTTTTACAGTCTTGGGCATTGCTGACTTGTCCACTCTGTATCCAGCTTACGGTGTGAGAGCCTAGCTGGGAAGGTTCCCGTTTCCTTGGTCAACCGGAGGGGATATGCATGCCGGGGTAGCGAGCATGAAGGTGCTGCTGGTCCCTAGAGACGGTGTAACGCCGTCTGTGAAGGAATCTTATGGAAGAGGCTAGTGTTTGCATTTTTAAGTTCTGCTTTTGGTTGGATAGATAAGGAGAAAACTACTGTCAATATTGATAGAGTTAGAGAAGATCAAAGACAGTCAGCAGGCCTCTCGAAATACTTTAGAAGCAAAGGTAAGAGTTTGAGTTAGTTTGGGGTCAGAGGGAGTACGCACAGAATTCTGGAAATACTTTGTTAATGTAAACGCAGCTTTATCATTGACTAGCATGTGAATACAACGTGATCAGGAGATGCTTTTATCCCCATCTTTAGTCATCACTTTTAAATATTTATATCTATATATCTATCAGCGTAGTAGTAAATGGTATGCCAAGACACTTGTGTTTTGTATTGGCTCAGTATTGCCAGAGAGTTCAAAAAAGGACGTAGAGACATTTCAGTGTGAAACGAGTATTTTTGAGTAGGCTGCAGAGAGGAAGACACATTATTCATATAGATGTTGTCCAAATTGCTCTGATGACCTTGTAAAGTTTACACTTTAAATACTTACATACTGCATATTGTTGGGATGCCAATACACTTGTTCCTTTCAAAATTTGATTCCACTTTATCTTTAGCCACATGCAGTTTTGGTTTCACCTCTAACTGGAATTTTGCTAAAAAGTTGGAGAGTTAAATTTAAAGTAAATTAAATTTAAATTAAGTAAAAAATATTAAAAGTAAAATAAAAAAAGTTAAAGCTGCAGGTCTGCCAACTGACAAACCTATTTCAAATTTGTTACACAGTTGTTTTCAGACCTTAAAGAAGGAATAAGCACTTATTTATCAGAGTCTCTTATATGTGAGAACTTTCACATCATTTATTAATTTTCCCTCTAAGTCATGCCTGTTAGCCTTCTGTAAACAGAGCCTTGTGATGAGATGTTTGGCCTCTCTCTATTGTTGGCATTACACATCCTGAATTTGGTTCAGTTTTCTGTCAAAAAGTAATAATATGAAGTGATGATCTTTGGGACAAAACCCCTCTGGAAATAAGTGCTTAGTTTAGAAATATCTCTAACTTTATTAAATGCTGTGAGATGCATTTTTTATTCTGCACTGCCTGTGCTCAAGAGCCTCTCGTAAAAAGGGTTTATCTGGAAACTGTTGCTCCATACAGGACGTACGCGGTGTGAATGTGTTTTTACTGTGAAGTTTGTGGAAGTCCCATTAGGTGCTGTAAATGTAGCTTTTTTTTGGCTTTTTTTTTTTTTAACGATGCATGCCAAAAATACCAAGCATTTCAGTGTGAAAATTTTAGTGGTGTTTATAGTGAAAGGGAAGCATTTTTTTTCTCAAAACACCTCAATGTTAACTAACTGATGTGTATCATTAGCATGGGTGGTGGTTGTGTGTAAGGTCTTCTTCCTCTTCTTTTACTTTAGCTAAATACTGTGAGGGGGACATACAAACAAAATTGTCTCATTAAAATATGACTTTGCAGGTATGAAGAGTGTCATACTTTTTAAACCTTGTATCAGAAATGTTAAAATAGTGCAGAGGCTTGTACTCATGGGCAGAATGTTATCCATCTGAAAGGAACATTTGATGTGAAGAGATTTACAATTATGAAGTGTCAAGGTTTAAGAAACTTTAATAGGCATTTTGTCTAAACGTTTTTTAAGCTCAAGGTTTGTCGCAGCAAAAACGTGATAGAAAGGACAAATTGATAATTTGAGAGAGGTGCAAATTAATTAGCAAAGTGATTTTTTGGTCAATGTATTTATTTATGTAAAAAGGTATAGTAGCTCAGAGAAAGACTCCTTCATTCAAGAATCAAAACTGAATCTGTCACTAGTACTGTCAGAAAGAAACATTTTTAATAGATTTTTTTGCTATAGCAACAATTTCTCTTCCCTTCACGGAAGAATCTTTTTTTTTTTTCACACTTCATTTTCAGCCAGGACAGAATCCTCAGCACTTCTTCTAAGAGGTAATTGCACAGGAAAGGGAGATGATAAAAGTAGTCTAGGATAGTAAAGCCCACCCCACACTCTCTTGGGAATTTTCAAATAGGTCTCCCTAGGCAGGCTGGCTGTTTTCAAGTTGGCCTATTGAGCATTAGAGCCTTTAGATTTGAGTTTGTAGCATATAAGCTAGGAAATTTACCGTGTAGTTTATTTGATATCAATTATTCCTTTGTCTAATATAGATACACACTTTTTGGGTGAAAGAATGAACCAAGAGAAGCTTATATTACAGGCCATGAACTTTACTGGAAAACTGTTCTTCCCAACAGAATGTTGTTTATCGCAGGTTTCTTTTGCCTGAAAGTTGGAGTTCCTCTGTTTGACCTGTTTACCTCAAATATTTTTCAGTTCTAAGTGTAGAAAAGCTAATTGCCAAGTCTATTTAAAAAATTCTCTTCTTATTGGCAGTAAACCAATGCTGAACCAATGGCTGCAAGCGAGGATGCTTTTCTGTTTTATGTTGCACTTTTAATTATTTTTTTTTAAACTACAATAAATATTTTATTTTTATATGCCAGAGTAGCAGAAGAGGTAGCAAATATGTGAAAATCAGTCCCTAAGTCACACTGTGAGGTTACTCAAATAATGATAAAATCCCATCTACCTTCTTGTCTTGCAATGCAGTTCAAGTTCACGGTCAAGATGTGCTGATATTACACTTTTTAGAGAACTTTGAGAACTGGAAAGTCATGAGCAATTAATGACTTTGAGAAGATGGAAGAACTGCAGATATTGCTGGAAATTCTTCCAACAGAAGCTCTTACTAGGATATTTAGAGTGACATGTAATATATCATTTTTAGTAAAAGAACATTCTGGCCTGGCCATCTGAGGAAGCCATGAGAAAGAAGTTCTGAAGAGGAACATGCTGATGAGACAGAAGTCAACCACTAATCTATGATTTGAAGGTATGCATCATTTTCAACCCCAAAATATTTAGTTTGAATTCCAAATAACAAATCCATCCCTGTTTCACTTCCAGTGTTCCTAAGGTTGCACAAAGTTTGATATACTTTCTCCAGATGAAAAATTCAAAGTAAAATTGTCGCCACAGGTTAACTCTTTTGGTGACAGACTGTTCTGCGGAAGGTGACTGTTGCCATGATTTGCAAATATTCTGTGTTAAATTACAGGAACGACAGATAAAACATCTTGCTGTACAGGAATCTTGTGCTATTGATAAAAAGAAACATTTTGGCAAGGCAGTTGAGCTTCCTGTGACGTGGTTTTGGAGAAGGTGGCAGGGTTTGTCGGTGTGGGTGTTGTCACTATTTCTGTTTGAACTGTGACCACGATCTGTTGACTGTTCAGTTGATGAAAAGTTTGCTCTGCAATATTCAGGAACATAGTATCTTCCAACTGTGTAGCAATAATATACAATACATCATCTTGCAAAACATTAAGTAAAATCAGATTATTTTTAAGGGACTTCTTTGATATATACTTCTCGTTAAAAATCAATTGGGTATCATTAACTTGTACAAAAGGCTTGCTTATGTTCTTGGAGATTCACTGGTAGATTAATAGTGGTTTATCTTCTTTCACAACTTTGTCCAATTTACAATGGGTACAAGAAAAAAGCAAAGAGAGAGAAAAAGTCAAAAGGAGTCAGTGGGGAGAAAGAAAAAAATGTCTTCTCTTGGACATTCACTTAATTTTTTGCTAAGCAACAATGTGCAAAGATTAATACTGTCGGTGATAGTTCAGAAATATTGAGCATTTTGAAAGAGGGTATGTGCTGTGGCTCAGTGAAACTATGAACCTTTGGGCTGGTGGACAGCCAAGATCTCTATATTTACTGCTGCTTGTGCTTTGGATCCATTTGTAGGGTTTAAGCTCAGCAAAGCAGCGTGTGCTTACTTTCAGTTTCCAGAAATACTGTCGTTCTTCAGAGATGTTGCTGAACTGGGGCTGGGTTTGAGATGACAGTGCAAGTTGTAAGATGACCATACAGCCAGTGAAATACAATGTGGAGCCTACCTGGCTATCATAAACGTACCGGTGAACTGAAGATAATTCTTTCTTCTAAGACCTGTATTTAAATATAATACAGATGGGATATTTAAGGTGTACGCTAAAAGGAGAGAGGGAGTTAATAGTTCCTACTGCATTAATACAGGAGTAGCTAAGTTTCGATCAATACCACCCATTGCAAGGCCAATACATTTCAAGGGTAAAGGACTTTGAATTTCAGCAGTAATACTTACCCTGGCTCATATCCCATGGCAAGACCCAAGACTTGTGAGAAGAAATATTCTATTGAGAACTATGATAAAAACTTTAAAACACTTTTTTCTCATTGCTGAAACTAAAATGTCTTTGGTTCTAGTTAAATGATTTTCCTTTTTCAGTTATTTCCAAATATTTAATTTTAAGTTTGTCCATTATAAAAATGAAAACATCTGACAAAGCTGCTTTTTAATTTATGTAGCAGGATGAATGAAATAGTTTTAGTTTTATCTTTTGCTTCACTGTCCAAGCCCAATTCTGAAAAGGCTTTCATAGTCTCATGAAACTGAAAGTAACTGTTCTGTGGACGACTGACACCAAAGAAAGAAAGGAAGCAGAATTTCTAACTGAATTCTAAATTCTAAAAACTGAATTTCTAAATCGTCTTTGGTTGTTAATCTGATGTCTGTGGCTTTTCTGTTTAGGCTTCAGATACTTTAGGAATTCAAATGTTTCCAGTGTAACACCCAAGGTTTCTTCCAAGCACCTAGCATTTTTTCTTTTCTGATGCCTTGTGTTTTGGAAAAGCAGGAGTTTCAGAAAATCAGGCGCATTTAAGACATTTCAAGTTTGAAAAGCAACAACTGAGGCTGCAAAACATGATTCTTGCTTGAACATTTGGGAATCGATATGCTTGGCAAATGGAAGCAAACCTTAATTTTTGCCCCCTTCACTGTAGGACAGTTAAAGAAATGCATACAGATCACTTAGTGATGTAAGAGGCTCTTCTCATTCAGGTTAGTTTTTGACTGCAGGCAGGTTAAAGTGAGGGGAAAATTGAATTTTTACCACACTTTGACCATGCACATTTTATGATGGGGAGTGGTTTTTTTTCAAAGGCACAAGCAGCAGAAGAATTCCTCTAGTGTTTAGTCAGTCAGTCCACTGTTTTTTTGAGAAGCAACCTTCATGTCCAGCTAGAGCTGGCAAGATATTTTGCTATGCACCTGTCTTAGACAATGTCAGCTCATCAGGACTAAAACTTATTACAGAAAGAGTTGGTTTTGAGAAATGCTTGTTTTAGAACAAATGCTTGTTTTAGAACAAGTTTTTAAAGTCTTACATTTTTTGCTTTGAAATGAGAAAAAATTCTAGTAATTCTTTTAGAATAAGAATTTATGACATTTGAAATTAAACATTTGAAAATAATGAAAGAAAAACTATTGGTTTGGATTGAAATAAATTGGGATGTAGGTCTAAAAAGAAGTTTTAACCTATTGCAGAATGAGTTTTTTCCAAGCTCCAGGGTTTTTCAGTTTTCTGGAAAAGGGGTTTCCTTCTCTCACCCCTCTGTGCCATCCTTCCTACCTCTAAATATTTTTATTATTTCCAAATGGTAAAGTTTAGTGTTTCCAAAATTTATTTCAGAATCGCCTCACTGGTCTGACACAGTTTTGTACTGACAGAGATCTAAGATGAACTAATGATAGAGAAACCCACCCAAAACAGGATCTTCCCCTCTCTGAGTCTTTGACAACCCCCTACACTGTTAAATGCATGAGTTTTTAACTCATTTTTTGCCTTTTTGTTTAACAGATCAAACAGTTTAATAGATCAGGCAAAATAGGAAGCTCAGGAAAAGTGTAACCTTTCACTCAGATGTTGCCTCTGCTAAAGAGTTGAAGATCAGAAATTAATGGAAATAGGAGAAAACTACCAATAACACTACCTGCAACTGCTATCGCTGATGCCCTAATTCCAGACTGTTAATGAACCATCTATTTTCTGAACTTCCTCTGCTTTTGTTTTGTTTTGGTTTATTTTCATTTACTTTTTACATGCTCATTTCTTCTGAGAAAATGTTCTTCCTCTTTAACTTTCGTGGGAAAACCCCTGAATGCAAAGAAACGGATGGCACAACTTCCACTGATGCCCCACTTGACCTTCTGTCCAGCCTTGCTTGCAATTTCCTAGTACATTTTGGTTCAGCCTATTTGTATCTATATCAAAAAGACCTATTTCTCCTGCTGCCTATATCAGGATGACCATCTCATGCTTGGGCTTGGATTCCAGTCTCGGGGTCACTTACCATATAATGGAAACTATTCCCTCTTATTTAATAGTTCTTCAAAGCGACCATGTGTATTTATTTATTGACCTTTGAAATACTGTATGTAATTTTATGAAAAATGAAATTTATATGAGTATTTCTTTAAAGTGATTCTGAGATTTTACTGGTGACATCTTTGCACAAATCTGACACTGAGAACTTCAGGAAGCTCATATTTGCAGGGGGGACATTGTTGTTTTTCTTTCAACATTGCAGTGTTCCAATCCTTTCTCTGCACCAAAGCTATGGTATTTGGGATTTGCTGAGTGAAGGGATAGTCAAGAGAGTCTGATGTTTTCAAAAGATCACTTACCTGACTTCAGCTGAAAATAAAGGTCATAACTGAGAAATAGTTTTTCTGATGTTTGAGTAACCTGGCTATCGCCTAACTGTGCCCAGTGTCTTGCAGCTTTAGAGAGAGGTCTGTTTGCCCTGGAAAGTCTTTAATGCTGAAAGCCCTTCTGCCAGTGCTCTGATATAATCATTAGAAATTAGACTTTTCTAGTCTTTTGAAATGTACCTTGTACAGTACAGTTCTGTTATATTTCCTGTATGGGTAGGGAATCATTTTTAGCAGTTGCTGATACCACCGTGTTGGTAAGTGATCAGATCAACACATTTTGTGTAACAAGTGTACAAGCTAATGGTGAGAAAATACAGCAGTCAAAGGCAGGGCTACTTAATCTTTTTTCAAAACTAGATAAACCAAATGCTGCAGTGTGGTTATGGTGGCACTGGGGTGACTATGGCTGTGCAGCTACTAAAATTAAGTGCTAAAATACTCTAGCTCCTGGCCCGGGTACGCAAAGCTTCATCAGACAGTCAAGCTATTTATATCAAACCGTCATGTGCATACATTGCATGTGCACACGCCCTTTACTAGACCCTTCTAATCCGACCGTAGCATACTGTCCTATTAAGTGTGAAGTGGTGTAGGTCGTTCTACATCGGGAAGAGGAAGGAGAAAAACTGATGACAGCAATAGGAGTGAGTGCCCTTCACATTTCGGTCGCTCCGCAGAAGTGGACCGCTGACCACAGCAGCTGAGTCGTGAGGACTCGCTGTACGCAGAACACTGCGTTATGCCCGAGCTTCAGGCATCCCAACGCGTGAGATGTCTCAGTGGTTATCAGGGCCAGCGTTGGAGATGTTCATCAGACCAGGGGGCCAAACTTCCCTCCTTTTACATTCGCGTAGAAGAGGATCTCCATATGCACTTTTTTCTGTTTAAAGCAGCCACCCAAGATTTTACTGTAGCTTGGGACACTGGTAGGAAGAGAAAGGGGGCACTGATGCAGGAGAAGGTTATTTGTATAAAATCTTTGGCTTCTCATCAACTTTCACTTTTATACCTAGAACATTGCTTACGGCTCCTGACTATATTCAGGATCACAAAACTGAAAGCAAAGCTGGTTTATGTAGCTTTCGGGGCTCTTGTGCCCCCACGCTACTTACAAGCCAGTCACGATTTGGCCCATAAATTGCTCCGTGCTTTGCACTTTCAGAGGAATGATTAAAGACACTCTGTCTACGAATAAGCTATTTGTACTCCACAGTCATCAGCAAAACATTGTTAATAGACGCTGTAGTGTTTGGCTTTGACTTGCCCTTTGCAAAGTTCATATAGTCTGCCATCTGAATCATAGACAGCAGACGCGCTGAGCTCTGATGTCCCTGCTATTTGCCCAAACTGAAAAGATATTAAGCACAGGGCAACAGCATAGACATACCTGACACTGCTGAGGGTAGGCCATGTCATTTAGATTCGCTTCTCAAAGATTATCTGCTGGTACATGACATTGTAAGGATGAGGTATTATATGACTATGTTTTTAAGAACAAAACATATCAAGCCATTGAGTGTTCAAGAGCCTCTTCTGCACACTCTATCAAATGCTTTTTGTCAAACTGATAAATATCAAACATTGATTTGTGTTGTTTTCTTGGCACTCCTCTTGAATTTGTCAAGTTTAATGGATCTTCCCCATGATGTTTCATTTATCGTGGAATCCATAGTAATTTTCAGGTGAAATGACAGCTCTTATGATTGAATAGTAACTTCAGCATTAGTCAGGATAAAATTTGCCTGCTATTGATTAAAGTCAGGTGTCTCTATAATTACAGAAGATTGATCTATCACCCTTCTTTTTTAAATAATGTGTCAATAGTAATCTCAAATACTAGTTTGTTCATCCTCTATATAAGAAAAGATTTTATAACTAAGCACTGGGGGTTGAATTTACACAGCTTGATACTGGCGTATTTAACCACTTACCTCTTGGATACTGGTACCTTGTGGCACAAGGTTAATAAATTCTTTTAAGGAAATTATGTGAAAGGATTTTGTAGTTTCTTTCAATGGGAGTCCTTCAGGAGGAAAAGACTGCATTTGGCACTGCTTAGGACCCAGATCACAGCCTTCATGGTTAGACTGAATAAGCAGGAGGAGCTCCTTCACATACTAAGTGTAAACCTCAGTCACTCGCATCTTACAGTTTCCAATATCAGGGGTGAAATACTTCTCTAAAGATTCACTTTTTTAAATGAAGGTTTGTTTTTATGACAGTTATCAGTACAGTATACTTAATAAACTCCAATTTCAAGGCAAATACCTTAAGCATACTTACCTAATCTCATTCCAAAATGAACCAGAATATCAGAACAGTAGTATTTTTCAGCAGACTTGCAAGGAGTGATCTGTTTCTTGGAAGGAAATGTTATCTACTTTAGGAGCACATGCTGGAACATACTTCCCCCTCCTCCCCCACGCCGCTCTGGCTTTTTTAAAATGTCAGGAATATTTAGCATAACTTAGTATGTTTGAATTTTGAGGGTCTATCTTTGCAGAGCTTTTCTTTGTAGAGGGAGCACTATCACTATTCCTTACTCTGAAAAAGATACTTGAAGTAAACAATGGGGTTATATAATTTCTCAGTAAATTTTTATTCTGCATTTTTCATATACTTTGATAACTCTGAAAGAGTCAACATTAATGCAGCTCTGTTAATGTAATGGAGTATAATGATAAATAGGTAAATGGTTATGAGGAGCTCATTAACTTTCAGCATTGCTTGCCATCTTTTTTTATGTTACTCTTTCTATTCTAGCTAGTCTTCACTACAGTGCACTTGCATTTCTTGTCTGGAGTCTTTAGCTGGTGATTAAGTGAGTTTGGCTTGTTGCTTCGGATCAAAACAGGGAGGATTTTTATTGGGTTTAGATTCTCTTTTTCAGGGGCTTAAAAATGCTGTATTAGGATCTGCCCAAGGACACCCTGGCTCTGACAAATTTTAACTTTGCTAAAATGTAGCTTGTCTCTTTTAGACTTATTCAAGTCTTGGCATGGAGGTGTGACAGTCATTTTATTGTCAGACAGAGAATATTTTGGCAGAGTGGGTGGAACTAAAAGAGAACTGAATTCAGAGCTTTCATGTGAATAAAGTGTTTGCTGTTCAATCTTTTCAAGTTCTTACAAAGTTAACTTCTTTTCTCTTCTCCTATGTGTCTTTCCATCCCGCTACTTCTCGCTTGCCTTCCTGACTGCCCTCTTTGCCTCTGCCCTCTTGCTGCCCTCCTCTTCTCTCCAAAATAACCGATTAACCTCTCTGTTAAACGGTGTATCTCCTGGGATGTTCACGCTTCAGCAGCGGTCAAACTGAGTACGGCACTACTTAGCCCAAAAGTGTCTTTAATGATGTTTTGTCCAAGAGCAGACACCATAAAATGGCAGCCAACCACTTGATGCAAGAGAGCTGAGAGCAAGAAGTGGCTGTCGCATTGAGCCCAACTGTTTAACTTTGTGATTCTGGCCTCCATATATGGCTGTCTTTTAGTGGTACAGAAAACAATTATTCTAAAAGAGGAGAGAATGTTTAGATTCACCTCTGCTGCATTTAGGTTTTAATTAAAGGAAGCTAGTTCTGGCCTATGATTAACTTACATGCTGTTATCATAAAACTAATCAATTTAGAATTTGACATATAAAAACTTCTGAAAAATATCCATGACTGTAATGAGGAAGAAGGCCAAAATGGATTATGTAACCCTATGGACTTACTGCCAGAAACATACCAGTCAATTTAATAGAAAACAGTTTCACAGAGGAACAAAGGTCCTTGTGAGAAAGGCTGAAAACCAAGTGCAGTCAGGCACCTATGATATCCTTGCAGATGCCACTGGTCTTCACAAGATACCCTCAGAAAAGCTTGCTCAGGTACGCTTTACCTTAAAATGACACATATTTTTGGTTGCTCCGTGGTTGAAAATGCCCTTTTAAAACAGCCATGTTATAGTCGACTTGAGAGCACTCAGAACCCTCCACTGGCAGCTAGTGGAAAACTAAATTTTCAGTAAAGCATTTTCTGTTAAAAGGTCCATCTCAGGGATTTGCCCTGACTTCACAATAGCAATGACAATTGAGCACCAGAGACAAGAAGGTTTTTGATAAGCGTTGACAGGTTCAGTGCTTTCTTCTTACTACGCGAAGTGCCGACAGAAGAATGATTTATGGTGTCCCATAAATAAGGGTCAGTATTGCTACATTTCCTTTTTCTATTTTTTTTTTTAAATAAATAAATCTTGTGGGTAAGAAACATACCCTATCTAGAAAGATGGGAGAAGCACACAATTCTACTGAAGTTCCAATTACAGTCAAGCTTCCTCTTTGGTCTTTGCATGCCTTTTGCGCTAACACTCAGACCATGACTGGGTCCAGAGCTGTTCAAATGCGGGCTCATTAACCTTGGCTAACATGCTGATAAATCTGGCTTAAGATCTGAGCTGGTAACGAAGCTTGAATTGAGGTATTGCTTGGTGCAGCAGTAAGAACTGTGTTCTCCTGTTTCACGTGGAGGTACAAGGTTCACAGAGGAGTGAGAACAATATAGGCAATCCTCTAGTGAGAGAGAAGGGGAAAGAAAATGGGAATATGGAGGGAATAACAATGGGAATCCATGGAGGAAATCCTAACAGCTCACCTCTATTAAGTATCTTTTCTAGTGTCTGAGGAGACCTATTGATTCCTGTCATCTTGTTAAACTTTCCCAATATTTGAAGTGTTTTACTATAGGGCTGAGACTGCTTGCTAACAGTGTGTAATTAACTCTTTCACAGGCTTTACCTGTGCGGTGCTCTCAGCTTACTTTTATGTTATAAATATGGTATAAAATAAACATTGTTTTGATTTCCTGCTCTCTCAGGTAGTCTAAGATTCACTTCTGGTTTGTGCTGGGTTTTGGGGGGGGCAGGGGGAAGAAAAAGGTGGCTGTGGATCTGTATGTATCACTGCATACACAGTGATTTACGGAAAGAACAGATTTAGGTGTCTTCTACCTATTTACGGATGTTCAGAGCAGGAAAGAAAATGAGTTATATATGTTTGGGGTTTTTTTGCCAGACTCATCATTCTTTATAGCTATACCTTGGGATCTCATAAACCCATATATTATGCTGCAGTGATCTTACAGAGATTTCAGCCTAATTTTAAACCAGGGTTTGTAGTTTCCTTTCCAGTGGACTTCTTGGAGTACAAGATACATTTCTTCATGACAAATTGTGGCTGTTTTCACCTTGTTAGTAGCAAGAAACACCCCGATGAACCTTTAAAAATATTTTTCTGTGCTTTTGATTTGGTGCTGAATGCACCATAAAAATAAAATTGGTCAATTGCAGCCTAAGCATCAATGGCTTCTTAAAAAAATAGTGATCTCCTTACAAATATCAACAGCACAGAAACAGTCAGAAGCACATACATTTTCAGTGCCTTTTTGAATCAAACCCAGGAGCACTTCTATTAAGCCATGAATGCTGTGGGGGCCACAATGCCAGACATGATGGACAAGATTCAAAACTTAATAACTAGAAGTACTGGAAAGGAAGGAAACTCTTACGGGGGTGCCAAAAGGTGCACATTCAGCTAAGAGTTTCATCTTTTCTGAAGGAGGTAAAAGGTTCCTTGAAAACTTTCATCTGGGCAATAAAGTAATAGAGGGGTTCATCATTCTGAGATACCCATCTTAACTCCTAGTAAGTGTAAGAGTGGCAGAGAAACAATTCTTCATTCAATTCCACTCTTTGAGCAATTGTGGGCAGGAACAGTTTAGGGACACAGACACTGACGAATGGCTTTAGTACTAAACTCCTAGTAACTTTTTGCCAGCGATGTGGACACCATTAACCTTTATTTCTAGAGATGTCTCTTCCACTAACACTTTAAAAAATGAAGTCAGAATGCTTTTTTAATGTTTCATATTTCAATGAATATTCAGCATATTTACATGAATATTTCTGAGTTCATTAGAATTAATATTCTACTTCAGCAGGAAACACAAAATGTTAAACGTATCCATTAGAGATTATTTAACTGAGCAGTTTATCTTTCAAACATCTTCATTGACACTTTGGGAGAGGAGGGTGGGTTACTGAAAATCTCCAGTCTTGCTATAACTAAATGATAGTTCTGGGATAATTTAGGTTAATGTAGATAGGGCTGGATCCTCATTTCTAAAAATTTCTGTCTAAAAGATAGTCTAGGCAAGCTGCCCAGGCTTGCTCTACAGGAGCGAGGGAATGGGAGGGCACTGCTGAGGGTTCTATCCAACCCCTTTTAGACACAGAATTACCCCTGGAGATAGATACCTGTCTCTCTCCACTGGGAAAGAGAACGTGACCAACCAGCTTTGCCTAGAAAGCTTAGCTTTTTCATCCACTTGTGGCCAGTCTTTCCACGGTGAAAGTTATTTTTATGTAGCATTATGCAAAGAAAGGATTTGTAAAATACAACATGAGCTATTTTAAAAGAGTGTTTGCCCTATCGAGTTTTTCTGATGCCTTGGAATTCTGTGGAGAGAAAAGGACAGATGGGGAAAGGAATATTTTGTGATGGGTAGAGAAGTGTGTGAGATAAGTGGTCTCCTGCAGAGAAGAACTGAAAAGTGACAGTGCAGTTAATAAAGACTTGATGTGCTTAAATGCCCATTTTTTATCCTGATGACTGATGCTTTTAGTTGGTCAAGGAATACATTGGGACAAATGTTGTCAAGGCACAGGGTAAGAAAACTTGCTGATAGACTGGGTAAATCAAAAGTGTTATTATAAATGTTTTGTTCTAGAGGTATCTTGGAAAATGTGTCATTTGTGAAAACTATTGTGCTGCATTCTGTACAAATCTATATTAAAAATAGATCATATAACAAAGTACAGTTTAAGACTAATAAGAAGGTGGGTTGATTTGATCCCATGGGAGGATTATGCTTGGAAACCATGGCCCTAAGGGAGTAAGGCACATGGTTATTAGTGTGGCTGGTAGGTTACTGATATAGAAATAGCAAGTAATATTGCATTTTTTATTTAAGTAACTCACCAAACATGTTCCAAGCTGCTAATTATTTCATTACTATTTACTTGGGTTTGCTTAGTGTGCAAAAATCTCCCTTGCTTTTCCTGTTATTATCATGTAATATACAAACTGGCCTATGCATATTTAATACATTAAACTAACGGTATATTACTGGAGCACATCCAGACTGCTCCAAAAGATACACAAACATGTTAGACCTGAATGAGAGGATTGACCACAACTTTCTCGTGTCTTGGCAAATTTTGTATCAGGAGCCTGGGTGACAAAGCTGGTCCATCGTTTATCAAGTTACATGGAACCATGTCATCTTCTGCCATTTGATGATGTTATGAATAAAAGAGAGAAATTCAGCTGTGAATTTGTGGTAGAGGAATGAATTGCTTTCAGAACAAGAACAAAACAAAATGTGTTTCCATTGTTGCTTTGTGCCAGTGGGCAAAAATAAGTACTATTGCTACCGTGGTTGTGTCTGTAGAATGCCAGGCACTTTATGAAAAGCGGATAACAGGGGGAAGAAAACAAACAAACTGTATTTCTGTGTTGCAAAGCTCATTGTAGATTTTGTAACGTGCAAGGCTTTTTACTGGCAACTAAGGCTTTGAAGTATGTTTTTTGTTAGAGAAGTGTGATGTCTGATCGAAACTCTGAAGCTTTATTAATGTTATTTGGTAGGTAGCCATTTTGCTAGTGAGTCTATACTCCCATTAAACTCTGACATGCCCAGCAGCAAAGGACAATGCTGTTGAACATCTCTAGAGGATGCCATAGAAGCAATTTGATGTATGAATGTTTTCATAAACAGCAAACAAGGAAAAATATAAATTATACCTTTGTGCTGACTTATAGACTGCTGTCCAAACTATGTTTTAAGAAGTGTGCTCTGTGTGTGAGTGTTCAAAGACATCAAACCTTTGTAGGTGTCCTGGTTTCAGCTGGGACAGAGTTAAGTGTCTTCCCAGTAGCTGGTACAGTGCTGTGTTTTGAGTTCAGTATGAGAAGAATGTTGATAACACTCT
>JANZLQ010000050.1:8283174-8308246 GCA_026212715.1 Elanus axillaris | reverse complement strand
CAACCCACGAGTTTTACTTTTTTTTTTTCCCCCGATTTTCTCCCCCATCCCGCTGGGGGGGGGAAGGGGTGAGCGGCTGCGTGGTGTTAGTTGCTCGCTGGCGTTAAACCACAACAGTAGATAAATGGGAACTGATGACTGCTTTCTCCACAGAGGCTGGCAGTTCCATTCACACTGGTGGAAACTTAAAAAAGGGTAGGGACATAGAGAATCACCAAGCCCAACAGGGCCATTACCTAAGTCACTGTAGTACCCTGATCTAGAGTATAGAAGGGACATTTCAGAGGCAACTAAAAGGGTATGGAGCTTGTCTTCATTTGTCTATTGTAGTAGCGTAAGCACCATTGTGTGGATTTTAGCTTCCTTGTACTTGCTGTCAAGCCTCAAGACAGTTTGAAGACACCTTATGGGGAGAAGAAGAAAAATGTTCGTGGAGGTTAACATGGAGGTTATTTGTGGTTCACCCATCTTGCTTCTTGCCCTCAGGTGTGGGGCATATCTAGGTAAGGCAGACAAAGAAAATGGAAGATCAGGCATGTAGCTTTCCTTTAGAAGCAACCACACACACAAAAATGCAAATAAACATCTGTTCTTTTGGCATTCCTCACCATTGTCCATATTTAGCTTTGCAAATTGGCATCCATGACCTCTAAGTGTTCTCTGATGTCTTCTCCTTAAGTACCTTAGACCTACCTTATCTCTGTAGTGTTAGCAGCTGATGACACAGGGGCTGGTAATGCCAGCTCTTGGCTGTGCCCATTCAGCTGTATATCAGAAGAGTGGTTAGAATGAAAAAACATTCAATATGCTGTTACGAGTGGGTTTGAAAGCCCAGTATGCTATACAGGTTGGGTTCTGCTCTCTGTAATACCTGGTAAATGAGACAAATTGCCAGAGCAAGATCTTACCCACATACAAGATCATAGTGGCTAGTAAGGAAATATTTCTGCTCTGTTTCTGTGAGGAAAAGAATCTGATGCAGTATGGACTTTCCCTACTAAAGATATTTTGGGGGCTAAACCAAACCAACCCAGCTACTGGAAATTAGGTGCTTTTTATGAAGTTTTCTCCTACTAACACTCATCTATTCAGGTGGTAATCTGTTGAACTGCATTCCAACCAAACTTTAAGGCTGAAACCTGAGTCCAATAATTTTATTTATTGATGATCTTCCCTGCTGTCACCTACCTGTGGGCGTAGGGGACAGGAGAATGGAAGGAAAAGGAAAAATACAATTTTGGGGCTGCATTTTAGTCTCTGGTCACTGGGTGCTTTTGGAAGAAGTTAGAAGTAGCCCATTTTGTTCTAAACCTAGCAATAGTGGCCCATGCCTCTAACCACAGACACAGAAGAAATGGAAGAGGCTGGATCATGCACAAAATCAACCAATTCATGCTAGCCTCTGGATCAGTATGGGAGAACCATGGAGCTCTTGTGGGAGAAAAACTATGGATGGCAATCAGTTTTCTGAATTTGAGACTTGAGCAACGGCCAACAATTAGGATGTTAACTTACCAGAACACAGAGTCATAAATAGTTTGGGTTGGAAGGGACCTTTAGAGGTCATCTAGTCCAACCCCCTGCAATGAGCAGGGACGCCTCCAAGTAGATCAGGTTACTCAGAGCCCCATCTGACCTGACCTTGATACCAGGGGTTGCCCTGACCCAAGTTTGCTTCTTAGTAAATTTCCTTGCTTATTAGTAAATTTGAAAGAGTGCGTTTATGCCTGCTAGGTGTGCAGGCAAGAGTATTGCAGTAATGTCCATTATGTGATCTTGTTTTTCTTTTTTCTTCTTACTCTGAAAGATCTGTCAGCAATTTGAATTTATAGGATTCTAAATTTGTACTATTAAAATTCACTTGAAAGTGGAGTGTTTCGTTCTCCCGAGTCTCTTAATATACCTCTTAGGTGGAATTTAGCTGAGGCTCAACAAGCAGTCTGCACCTAAAGAATGCTTTAAATTTAGCAGAAAGTAGCAGGCAAAAGGTGTTTAAGTTTCTTGTTTTCTATGTATTCTAATTTTGCCAATTCAAATTGTCTATGTCATGGGTGTTGAGGATGCTTGGTTCCAGGTTTACTCCAAAACAGGTTGCAGAAACATGCACCCTAGAATCTAAAGAGTCACATGTGCTATTGCCTTTTAAAGGGATAATTAGCTTGAGTACAAGTCGTTACAAATGTCTCTGAATCAGTAACAACACAGTGCTCTTGACTCTGCCAAGTCAGGGATCTCTGCACTATACTTGATCATGCAGTATAAATACGATGCCGTACTGTAGTATGGGCTAAGTTATCTTTGTTATGTTGACATCCAGTTGTAACAGTTTGGTTGTATCAGTGAAAGCTGATGGCTGTCATAGATATCAGTCTATCAGCTCAGTTCATGAATGTGTTCTTCCTTCATGTATTATGTACAACTCAAAGACTGTGTGTATGAATCTAAGGGAAACATTTGCTTAAATAGCCCTATCATTCTTCAGATGACTGTGAATATTAGTGTTGCCTACTTCTAAGACATTAAAAAATAAAAAGAGTTTAACGTGGCCTTTATTTATGCCATATGCAACAAGTTTCAATAGCTTCATTAACCTATGGAAGATCTTTATAAATTCTCATGCAATTGCTTTGCTCCCTTGCCCCTCATTTGAGTGTACTCTTAATGAGGTTTAGCTCACTACTTTATGCTCTGAATGTCATCTGTTCTAAGTTTTGCTGCCCAGGATTGAAAATAAGAGATTGTTTACTTTTGATAGATAATTCAAACAGTCCCCTGCCAAACATTTGCTCAATGCTGCTAAAGTTTCCTCTAAACTACTAGTGAATATAACTTTGTTTGACCTTGCTGGGCACTCAGGGTTGTTTTTCTCCTCCCCTGCAATATGTCCGTGTGTCCGTGTGTCGTTCCCCCCTCCCCCCGAGTCTTACAAAAAGGTAACCTACGCTATTCTTGTCCTTCAAAACAGCTTTTTTCCAAGTCCCAAGTGCTAGATTGCCCTGTGAAATTTTCTTCACATTTGGCTGTCTGTGATGTTGGTGTATTTTCTTTTATATATATATATATATATATGTGAATATATATATATTCTGACTTTGATCTCCATTTGCTTTATGTCACTGTTGTCTCTTCTTATACTAGTTTGGAGACTGTGTCATGTCTGTCATGTCAGACAACTGTTACTTTTCCATAATCGTCAACCTGGTCTATCTGATACTGGCAGTCCAGTGGATTTTTCACTGACTAATTTGAGGTCTTTTAGTAGGCTATATCTAAGCTTTATGGTTTAGTTGTTTTTATCCTAGACCCCAATAATAATCATATCTCTTGCCAAGGGTGTGATTTTTATTTCCTTTTTCCCCTTCGAAACTGGGGTACCACATCATCAGCCTTACATCATTCATGGACTTTTTTGGTTCTGTGATCTTCTTTCCTATACTTTACTGAAAAATATACGATCTGTGTATTACATTTTGTGTAAAATTCAGTACTCTTCCAATTTCTGTAATAAAGTAGGTTCAGAGACAGCTTCTTCTTCTGAATATACCAAAAACTGCCAAAAAGACACAAAGTACAAAAGAAATAACTATCCCATTCTGTAAGCCTTCTCTATTCCCAGTGCCATATGCAAGTGTAATTTAAGCCTCTGTAATTGTTCTTTACCATATTTGGCAATTTTGATACTGAGAGGGCTTTTCATAACGTTTTGCTTTTGTGGGGGGCACTTCCTTGACTGTGGATGCATCAGCTATTACAGTTGATCAGGACTGAGGAATTTGGCAGAAGTATGATTACTCAGTTACAGTTTACTTACCTATACCTGCTTGATGCTCAGTAATAATCTCTTTGATATTAGTGAATCTGTACATATTGTATGTATAAGGCAGCCCAGTTTCAAGTTCTGATCTACTAAATCTACTGGCCTGGTCTTTTTCTGTCTGAATCTACCATCTCTCATTTTTTGTGGTCAGACTGACAAGGTAGTGGAAAATCCATTCTAGGTATTTACCAGGCGATTTATAAGCACCCAGTAAATGATGGTAGGGCTTGACTTTGAAGTATATGTGTTTGCCAAACCTCTTGTTCCCAAGGAAATTTAAAAGGTTACAGAAAAGGGGAGGCAGACAGGAAACTAGCAAGCTTGAGGGAAATTATAAATTGGGTGGGAAAAATACAGGCATATATTGCTTGACTTGGCATTACATTACTTTTTAAATTATTGTGGAGAACCCTCTGTTCAGTGTTGTTAGCCTTTTTTATTAGCTATTAGTAAAACATCAATTTGCATTCTCTGTAGCTTAGCAAGGTTCACAAAAAATAGAAGTCCTCGGAGACTTTGTAGTGTTCTTTGCTTTAACATTTACACTAAGTCCTGGAAAGTGCCCTTGGGAATTACTCTGTAATTATAGTTTAAACCAGCTCTAATATCAGACTGAGATTAATCTTCTGTTAAGCTGTTAGCTACATGTAAGAATTAGGAATCTAAACGTTGTAGGTTTGGAGTTTTGTTTGTTTGTTTAAAGTTCTTCATTTCAGTGTTTAATGAAGAAAAGAGCTAAAAACATCTCAACAAGGTGGCAAAAATTGAAAATGAACTTGAGGAGTTCTCAAATTGCTGTTGCTGATTAATTAGATTTGCCATAAAAGCATCCTGGTATTATTCTCTGCCCTAGCTTAAAGCACTAATAAAATATGAAGACTGACAATTTCCAAGATAGTAGGTTTGAAATACAAGGTCTTCATTCTCTGATCTGTTCATGCACAGAATTTCCCTCTGCTGTCGTGTCTGTTTAATCCTTTATTCACATAGCTTTGACCCTACTAACCTCTGGGATCCCATTAACACCTTGTAGTAGGTGTTGGCTGTACGTCAGGGGTACCTCGAAGACATAGATCATTAAAGTTGCTTTAATATGTTGCTGCATATAGAGAAGAGGGAGGATCAGCCGTCAGGCCAATGGCTGATTTCTAGCCCAAAATGTTTGACTCCGCTTGCTTCTGCTGCTTTTCCTTGTTCCTCCAGAGAAGACTCAGGAGCAGGCTGGCAAGGTAGCTTCCAACTTTCCTGGAGTGCCTGTGGTTCCTCCAGAAGATATGATATATGCATTCATTGTCTTGTAACTGGGAATTTTCCCCTGCCAGTGGTGCCACACAGAGGTGGGTTGTCGTTGCTAGCACTATTCACCGGGATGCTTCCTAGCCTTTTCCATGTCATCTGGGCCTTCGGGCAAGAGGACAACTGGGAGGTGGCTGTTGTCGTGTCCTGACAGCAGAGAAGATCTGTCTCTGAGCAAAAGCTTCCAGAGGCAAGTGTAGTGCAGCCGGATCTGCACACATTGAGTTTTGGGATGCACTGAATTTACACTGTATGTCGATTGAATTATCCTATTTATGCAGTTTGACGTCTCTTTGCAGCAGAAACCTGGGCTTTGTAGCTGCTGTAGCAAAAATGTTGGGTCCCAGTGGTGCTTACTAATAGTGAAGCTACTTTAACAGAGTCCTTGGCATCTCTGTTACAGGGGTGACACTTGCTGAATTAGAGTCTAGGGTGATTATAGTAAAATGTAAAATAGGAAAAAGGACACAAGGTGAAGGTGTATCACCTTTGTACTCCGAAGGATGGCACAACCTCTTTGGCTGTGATAAAAACCACTGCAGTAAACTGCAGACTGTCCTAGTATGGCTTCATACCAAGTGTTCTGCAGGAGTCATAAGGTGGGTAACCTTCTTCCTCTTCTTTTCTCGTAGTCAACCAGACGCCTTTACTGACACCTCCAGTTCAGCCTTTTACTTCAGATGTCAGTGCTGCTCACCCACAGGGAGCCTTTAGGATTACAGACTTCTACTTAATTGGGTGTTGTTTTATATCATGTCTGCAATTGAAATTATTCTTTTGCAGTTGAAATGATTATCCCAGTTACGTGTGAGCTTTGAGGAGGGCACCCATAGAGCTGGTACTTTGTAGAGGAATAATTTAATCATAATTTAGAGGACTTTCATGTAGATGTCTGTGCTAAACTAGTTTAGACTCCTTTTATAGTGAGTGAGGAGAAAGGTCCAATTCAAAATTCATTTGCTGTTTTAGAAGACCATTCCTGAGAATGTTCTATTTCTTTTCTTTTTGGTATAAAAAAAATCTAGTAGGAGTTGGACAGTGAAGGACATAGATGTCTCTGATGTGTCCGATTACATATGTCATTCCTGTCCCTAGCTGATCTCTGTTCTCTAACATTTTATGTTTATGAGAGTCAAATCACACTGAAGAAAAACCTATCTTTAAATTCTCTAGTGTATGTTGGTATTCCCCAATTAAATTGTTAATTAAACATTGTATGTTACACATATTTATTAACTGTGCTGCTGCACTTTTATGCAAATAGCAGTAGTTATCCGACTTAGTGCTTTATCTGCATATGTTTGCATCCTATATTTGTATTTTATTAAAAATACTTAATCTAAGCAGTTTAGATTTCTCACTGGGCATGAATAAATCATTAAGATGGTTTTCCAGTCCTTAACTGTGAATCACACAAGTGCAGCTACAGAGAGAATTGTTTGATTAAGAAATGAAGTCAAGTGCTATGTCACTGATTTCCCCCCCTCCCCGACACCATTATTTCTGCCAAAGTTTCCTTTCTGGCATTATATTTATGCTTAAACCTGGAGTAATTAACTAAATCAATGTAATTACTTAGGGAGTAAAGTACTGTCAGCATAAGTAAAGATGGAAAAATCTGGCTATTCTGAAACTGCAAGTTTCTCCACTTGATGTATTCAATGGCTTATCAAGATCTTGCCCTGCTTTTCAAACTTACTCAAATACACAATGTCACTGATTAAGCATGAGAAGAACAAGAAGTTCACCTATTTGTCATATGTCTGTTTCTGAGAAATTTAAATAGCTATCCAAAGAACAGAAGCTCATGATAATGGTAGACTGCAGTTATTGAGGAAAACCAGCATGACAGGTCACAGCAAGCCTGAATGGCATTGCAAAGCCACACTGACAGCTTTGCTTTTGTTTCAGAAGGTGGAGGAGGTACAGAATGTGACTATTTTAGGTTATATTCTCACTCCATGGAGAAGTTAAAAGTGACCTATTAATGTTTTGGAAGTGTTCGTGAAATGATAGTGCTCATGAACCCACGGGAAAGAACAGAGCAGCAGAGTAAAGTTAATAAACTTAGGAAAAAATCAGTCTTTTGGAAATGACAGGCAGGGTCTCTTGGGAAAATAATCTAAGTAATAAAGCTCGCTCTTCATACCTTCTCTAAATGTGTTATGAGAAAATGGAATATGTTAAAAAAAGTAGCAAGTTATTCTAGTGCAGACGGAGGGATATGAAACATATGGAGAGGTTGGGGTTTTTTGTTGGGTTGCGTTGGGTTTGTTTGGTTTGGTTTTTGTGGGTTTTGGTCGTTTGTTTGTTTGAGGGTTTGCATTTTTTTTTTTACCAATACTACCACAGTGCTACCTGTGATCCTCATTTCTCGGTTATATTTTCAAAATGTTTTGTTTGCTCTTTTTGAGTTCCTGCCAGTTTACCTTTCCTCCATCATTTCTCAAATGTGATAACTAATGCTTGAGAAGGTACTTCCATTACTTCTTATGTGCTCAAGGATAATTTTTCTATATCAAATTGTATTTGAGGGGCAGAAGAATGGCTAAAGACAATAATAAACAGATAGTATGAGCAAAGAGATAATAGAGGAAAGCAAACTAACAAGTAAAATGCCTAACTGGCAAGGAAGATGAAAAGATTCTAAGACTTTCATGGAAAATTGGGAGAAATAAAGGAAGGTGTTCCATCACTTCAAACTGGAAGAGAGAATGATAGCATTAAAGCCTTTAATTTGGCTTTCAAAATAAAGATACATTGTAATTAGATTTCTAACACATTAATTTCTAACACAGGCAGAGAAAGAATAAGTTTAAGAGTCTTTAAAGAAAGAATATTCTATTCTTTAAAGAAAGAATAAGTTTAAAAGTCTTTTGTTAACTTGGATGTTTTTTAATTGGCAAAGTCTAAAGTTTTTTTTTTCTCAAGGGCTTAAAAAAGTGAGAGGCACTTTTTGAAACATTAATTACTTCTGAGAAATGATGGAGGACAGGTTAGATCCTAGGGGACTGAGGAAGAACAAACAGTATATAGAAAATGTAGTTTAAGGGTGAGGAAAAAATGAGCACAATATGCAGTACTAGGAGAGAAAAAAACCTCTAAATGGATTATGAATCAATTTATAAGACCTACAGGATAATTAAATAAGAAGAAAGCAACCAGATGAATTTGACAAGAACAAATGGCATCAAACAAATCTGTGTACGTTCTTCAATGGAAAATCATCATCCAGTGGAGAAAGAAAGGGAGAACAGTCTGTGATATTTTACCCTGGTAAGAATTTTGATGTTGTCTTACGTGGCATGATCAAACAAACTAGTGACACATTGACCAGGTGAAACTGCTATGCAGTATTTGTGCAACTGGCTGATCCCCTGCTCCCCCACCCCACTCTGTGGTTTTCTCTCAAATGCAAAGGACATGCAGTAGGGTCCTGCAAAGGGTTCCTTGGTGCAGCTCTATCTAATGTTCAGTTTTGCTGGTAGAATAGAACATATACTTAGAATGCCTCTGGATTTCACTGTGTTAGGAATATTTTAAATATTATAGGAAAATACCAGAATAAGCTTTGAGAAATGATGAACTGGCTAATCACTGGTACTGCAGTGGAGGATCCCAGGGCTTGCAGCAGATGGCTAGCCACATGTCTAGAACAAGAAAAAGGTCAAATAGACTTTTCTTCTTCTTGTTATAGGAGGGAAATCACAGATCTTAAACTGAGATGAAGTAGCAGGAGCTTTGCTTGTTGTTATTATTCTCTGAAGTTGGTGAAACCCTCAACTTGAACAGTGCGTAAAGTTTTAAGCATCACCCTTGAAGAACTGCATAGGCAAAGTGAAGAATGTCCAGAAGAAAAGCAATCCAACAGGTTTGGAAAACATTGAAAACCATGAAAGCATTCAGCTTTGGTAAGTTTCAAAAGAGAAGAGTATGACCTTTTTTGCAAGATACACAAATCCATAATAAAAAGATGAGAATTACTTCCCCACCCCTCAGTAGCACCAGAAAAAAAAAATAGGAGTGATTTGTACATGTTGTTAACAAATGAGGAAACCACTTTTAAGTGGTGAGGCTTATAAAACACTAGAATAGCCTACCAAGAAAGAGTGTGGAACCTCCTTCAGTTCACGCTGGATGGGGCCAACAAATTAATATTGGTCAGAGATGATCTACGTGAGTTTCCTTTCCTACTGGAGGGCAGACTTGTGGATCTTGAGACCTCTTCTAGCCCTACCTTACTATGTTTTTTCTAAAAAAAAAGCACAGCTCTAAATGTGCTTCTTCCCTTTCAGGATAAGCTCTGTTTAGTTAAAACTAATGACAGAACTTTTTGTAGTGAGAACAGTATGTTCAATAATTCAGAACACAGAATGACTTGCGTGGGATGACTGCAGGTACGTTGCCATTGCAGTCGGCATTTATATGGGAAAATAACTTGTGTTATCAAAGACTCCATGGAAGTTTGGTAAGAAGTTAATAAACAGCTATGTAATTTTACCTAAATATTAAAGATAGATAAATAGCAATGGAATAGACAATGGAAAAAAAATTGTTAGATTTGGATTTGATATTTTCCCTCCATTATTATTGCCATGCAAAGGACTAGCATGAAAATTTGGTAAAATGTTTTAAGCTGTATTTTTGCTCTCTATTGCTGATATTGAGTATTTCCAACTGAATTTAGGGCAGGGAAGTCTACAGAAAGAAATAGAATTTAAGCTTATTAAACAGTGTTACTACAATGTTTTGCATAATTTTGGGGTATTTACATTTCTGCTATAGCAGCCTTTAATGAAAATTTCAGGGATATATTAATCTATTGTACTAGCCAGCTAGAAATAAATCCTGAAATATTGGGCTATATGCATTAATCTTTCTTTTTCCCTTGATATTCCAATTGATCTGGGATGTGCTGACTTTAAACAAAAAAACCCTAACCAAATAAAAAAAGCACCTTTGTGAAGATTCTAATGATATTCCTGAGAGCTACCAGTTTCAAAAAAAATCTAGGGAAATACCATAGAATTACACAGAGGATAAACAATGTACATAAGTACATACTAAACTTTCAAACACATATACAGTTCCTGAAATAAGTTGAAGAACTGCCTTTTCTGTCAGTCTGCTGGTTTCATGTGGGACATAATATTCTAGACAACTATTGCAAATGCTAATATTGAGCATTTAACTAACGGGAAGAAACTACAAGGTATTGGACAGTTTCTGTACTAATGATATAGACTATGACTGCTTGCATATTTTGATTTTATATTACTTTACCATCTGCACTTGTAAATAATGTCTTGTCTCTACAGAGAGAGAGAATAAGAAAACTCCCTTTGAAGGTGGTTTCTTGTTAACCAATATTTTCCAAAATGCTCTTTCCAAATTAATTTGGTCAGTGCATGCCGTTTCACCCTGAGGCTGCCCAATCCACCTGGAGATATCCACATTTTAGGGTCAGTTGTGAGGTATAAATCAATAACAACTCAGTCCAGTTTATTTATCTTCTACTTCCCTTTGACTCATCAGCTTCAGGATGTCCTGGTTTCAGCTGGGATCGAGTTAAGTGTCTTCCCAGTAGCTGGGACGGTGCTGTGGTTTGGGGTCAGTAGGAGAAGAATGTTGATAACGCTCTGATGTTTTCAGTTGTTGCTGAGCTGTGTTTAGTCTGAAGTCGAGGGTTTTTCAGCTTCTGATGCCCAGCCAGCGAGAAGGCTGGAGGGGCACAAGGAGTTGGGAGGGGACACAGCCAGGGCAGTGACCCAAACTGGCCAGTGGGGTATTCCAGACCGTGGGACATCACATCCAGTGTGGAAACTGGGGGGAGTGGGGGTTGGGGATCGCTGCCTGGGGGGACTGACTGGGTGTCCACGGCGGGTGGTGAGCAATTGCCCTGTGCATCATTTGTACATTCCAATCCTTTTGTTATTACTGTTGTCATTTTATTAGTGTTATCATTATCATTATTAGTTTCTTCTTTTCTGTTCTATTAAACCGTTCTTATCTCAACCTGTGAGTTTTACTTCTTTTCCTGATTCTCTCCCCCATCCCACAGACGGGGTGGGGAATGGGTGAGCGGCTGCGTGGTGTTTAGTTGCTGGCTGGGGTTAAACCACGACACAGGAGAAAAAAGAAAAAAAAAAAACATTCTCTTGTTTGCAGTCTTCAGAAACTGTACCCTCTCCAGATTATCCCAGGAGCCTAAGATTTGGGCCATCAGTCAACTGGCACTTTAACAATAACATGCCTTTTGGCAACACTTTATTGCAAATGGGATTAAGGACATTTTCCTCTTTAAAACTGTATACCTATGAGCCAGATTCTATATTTCAGTTTCAGAAAAGTCTGAAGCATCCATGTATGCAGTCCCACGGCTGCAACTTTCTCACCAGTAGATTGATGATGAGCTTAATAATGTAACTATAATCCTGTTCAAAGTAGGTAATGGGAGCCCTTTTTCAATTGTGTTGTAAATGTTGTCTTCAGAAATGTCAGGGTCTGTGTTATTATAGAAAGGGAGAGAATGCAAAGGGACATAAAACTTACGTGTACTGCATGTTGTGAGGGAGTGGACCTCATTTAACAACTTTGTGCTGTGCAGCACTCTCGATGCCTAGTGCCTCAACAGATTGTCAAGGCGTTGTCCCAAGCGCATGGAGCAGCAGGCTTCTGACTCTTGAACAATACATACGTAAGGAAGTTCACTCTACAGAGTTGTTGCATTGGGGCTAATACTTTTGGAAATTGAGGATTTGGGGGTCGGGTGGGGTGGAGGATTGTTTTTCAATATTTATTAGGTGGTTCTAGTCACAGAAACTTCAGAAAAAGCAAATGGGCTTTAACTGACAGAGTTGCAAGGCGCACCACCTCCAGCTTTCTGTTAGTGGGTGAGTCGTCCTGTGTTACTATATTTAAGTGGAACATTTGACTACCAGTCTGTTTGATGTCTTTAGTGACTTTTTTTTTTTTTCCCCATTTTGTCTCAGAGTAGTTTAGGAAGGTGAATTCTGGTCTCCCAGATCCAATTATAAGATCTCAGTACTTTGAAATTTTCCTTCACTTTACATAATTCTGTTGCTGTTGTCTGTATGTCCTTTTCAGATCTCATTTCTCTATAACTGCATCTTTAGAGGATTGACAAATACTCAACTCTTTAAGATCTTCATCTGTTACTGTTCTGCATATTTCTTTACAATGCCATCTTTATACTTTTAATTTTCTTTTATTTTTAATTGGTTCCAAGATTCTGGTGTTGGGTTTGGGTCTTGGTTCTAGCCCCGAAAGCAGCTATTGACTCTGCTGACATATATGAGGGAATTAATTTTGATTCTGAAGTTACAGAGTAATTGGTCTTTTGAGGGATATATGTTTACTGGCGTTTTTCAGGAGGCTACTCTGGTTGCCAGGTGTTGTCACAGTACTCTGTGATGTAAATTTTCTTTAGTCCCATCAACACCTTGCACTGTAAAGGTAATTATGTAGCAACAGAGGAGTTTACATAAATGTAGTATCAAAAAGACATGCACCCCCCCTCCCACCTCACCTCCTGCTCCCCAACTCCATATAAGAATTAGTGTTATTTGCCACCCTTTTTCAGGGAAGTTGACTGAGAATTGAGCAGCTGGAACTGCAAAGGTATCTGTGGTGAAAGAAACCCATTCAGAACCCTGCCACCAGGCATCCACTTAGCACCAATTCATCACATAATAAACCGAGGTTTTGCCTACAGCAAAAGGAGGAGTCAATTGCTCAATAGATTTGTCATTAGATAGGTTGCCTGTTAGCTTAGGCCACTGGCTGTAAAGCTTTTTAAAATAGTGCATTCAGACCTTTACTGGAGACACTCTGATCCTGTCTTTCAGTCTGATATAAATTGTTGAGATCAGCCATAGAAGCTGATAGGGAAAAAACCCAACAAATTCTTTGCACAGAGGAATGATATCTGCCATGTAAACAACGATTTGAAGAAGTTTTTAATCACAGGGTAAAAGCTGTGCCAGAAGTTATTGGCCAGCCATATTTGGTTTTGCTGACTCTGTGGCATATTGGCGTAAATGATTAACTGCATGCTGACTTTTACAGAAACTCTATGAAAGCCTCACAGAAGTCTCTTCAAATTCTCTAAGTTTTCATATTTAAGACTGTTTCTTTTAGCGATATTCAGAGTTGGGCTTATTTTCTCATTGTGCTCATCCAGTTAATGTCACCACCTTCTGTTTAAAAACCACATTATTCTAGTTAGTTTTCCTTCAGACAGTAATATTCTGTCTTTGATGTTTGCTCCAAGGAACTAGCACCTGATAAGTGGCTGTTATGCATATGGAATTGCTTTGGTTTAAGTTGCTGTCTCTGGATTTATGCCTTGATAGCTTATTTCCCTTAAAATACCTTTCTAATGTGTTTAAGATGGCTGAACACCGTGGGCCATGTAGTCTCTATGGAGGATGACTGCTCTCCTTTTGTGTGAAGTGGGCTGGAGAAAGAGGCATAGAGGAGGAAACATTTGGGCAGCATGGTTGGCATGGTTGGCCAACCAACTGTGGGCTGGTTTCTGGATGTGCATTGTGATCTGGTGGTGATGGTGGTCTCGTGTGTCTCCATCCCGTTCGAACTCCGAGGGCTTTCAGGCAGCACTGCTGACTTACTGCCTTTTTTTTCTCCCTGTGTCTGGGTGACTGTGGGCTTCAGAGCAGTTCTTTATCTTCCTGCCACCATCTCCATATGGCTTTGGTTTATCCTTTGGTTTAGACTGTGCTTTGTTTTCCTACGCTGAGAAAACATGTATAGATAGATGTGCTGGGCTCTTCATGATGGGCCGTGTCATCAAAACTTGCAGTCCTTTTATCCCTTTCTTGTTCCTTTTTGTGTTTCCACACCCATGCACTCCCCATTCCTAGTGATTTTACCACCTCTATTACAAATCTCTGTGCAGAATCTGAAGAAATTGTCCGTTCCCCATGTATTTTGGCTGATGCACTGTGCAGTGAAAACTTGGTAGTAGGGGTATCTTAGCAAAAGTAGAATGGAAATTGCTAGGATAGATTAGTGTTCTCTGAATTTCTTAATTCAACAGCCATAAAAGGAGCCGCAGACAGTCCTTTAGCTATTGGATGTACGAGGCCCTAAGAGACAGCTTTCTTTGCTGTGCTTTTGGCAGTGTTCTTCTGTCACCAGAGAGCATGTGGAGAGCGATACATGCAACTAACACCCTGTGGGAGCAGAGAACTGCCAAGAGCTGGTGCAAACATAGGAAGCAGCTGCCGGCAGCCGCCTCTTTCTTTCTGTGAAAGAGATACCAGGAGGTACCAGGGAATAGAAATCTTTGTCTTCTCAGCCTAAAAACACTTCAAATGCTGGAAGGCGGCAGGTCGAGTGTCAGGACTTCCTCTCTTCTGCTATTGCCTTTAGACTCACTTTCTAGGAAAGCAGGCAGCGAGCTCCATAAGTAGAAAATGAGAAAGAAACCTGTAGCTGTCAACTCATCTGTGCTGCAGTGGTTAATGGCACTATCGATCTCAAGTGCTGACTTCCTCTTGAAAAACACTGTTGCTTTTGTGGATCATGCTCCAGTACTCAGCCTCCTCCTCAGAAAGGCCAGAGCATAGAGAAGGTTAAAAATAGTAATAATAAAATAAATAAATATTTTTTTTTAAAAGCTGAAAGAAGAACCGAACAGCAGTGTCAATAGAACAGATACCAAAACAAGAGAAGAAAGGCTGTGGGTACAAGACATGAAAGAAGAGAAAAAACAAATGTAATGGTGAATTAAAAAAGATAGGAAGGCTGATATTACAAAAAAGATAAAACCAAGTGGGTGATACAGGAATTAATCAATGGAAGCATTCTAAAGCATAATGCAAAGGCAGTTGTGACAATGAGGAGTAACAGCCTAGAACAGCTGTACCTACACAGCACAACACAGATGCTTCTCGGGCTCTGGAAGCGTTATAGCCACATCAGCGTGTGCCTGGGTTAATTAACGCAAGCATGGCATGATGCTGAAGTGGCTGCATTGCTTCCAGGCCTGGAGCTGGCTGACGGGCAGACGGCGGGTCTGCGCGGTGCTTTGAGTTGCATCTGATGAGAGCAGAGGCCAAGGTTGCCTGACCCAATCTAATACAAATATAAACAAGAAGGCTCGGAAATTGCCTTTCTGCAGAGTTTCGGGCAATAAGGAGGAAGAAAGAAGGGAGTAGGAAGAAAAAGAAGGGGGAGGAAGAGAAGAATAAAGGTAGCCAGGGAGGCTGGGTCCCTGGAGCAAGAAGCAACCGCAGAACCTGGTGCCTCCCACACGTTAACCCCAACAGCTCGCATCCTCCTGTCATTGCTTCCAGTTTGCACTAATCTTTTGAAGCTGCCTGCTTGTGAAGAGCTTTGCAGAAAATGTGAAAAGCAGTGCAAAGGGGATGGCAAATATTTAGCCTGGAACAGCTCACAGTGGCACTGCTCTTCCTTCTGTATGATATAAACCACTGTTGCTGTTTTCAAGCTGAATATCACTCTCGTCACTGTTAGAAGGAACTATGAGTATGGTGTTTGATATTTTTAAAATCCTTATGATATTGAGAGTTTTTATGAGCGACTTTCCCTGTCTTCTGCAGAGTGGAATCAAGACGAAGAGATGGTTTGTTCCAGTTCAGAGCAAAAGTCTGCCACAGAAAATATTTCATCCCAAACCTCCGAGGTCTTAGTCTGCTGTCTCCTCACCGGAGATCCATACAGGCAGTCCTCCTCTCACCAATTCCCTGACAAAGTAATAAAAGCTCCCAGGTAACTCCTGCTCTTGTGTCACAAACTCAATATCCTGCCTAGAACAGGGATTCTGTGACCTTCTCCTGCACTTGGGTGAGTGCTATGGAGGAATGAAGTACGGTCCAAGCTAAACACCACAGCGAATTGAAATTCATGGGATAGAACAAACTAATTTAGCAACATAGTTTTGGTGCTGAATTAAATATTAAAGTGAGTGAAACTGCTGCATACAGTTTGGACTGTCATGCATTTTAATATTTAATTTAGAAAGCCTTCTTTTTAAAGCTTCTTCAGTTTATCTTGGAGAAATAAAAGACAAAATCAAATGCTGGCCTGCTACAGAAATTTAGGTAATAGCTTGATTCAGAGTTTCTTTCAATCCTGTTGTGAAGAACTTGGCTTCTGAGCTGCAATTAAAAAAGAATTTTTTTCCGCTGAAGCCTCAATCTGGGTGATCTAATAAAAGATAAGATTTCTTTTTTTTTTATTACTTTTTTTTCCACTTTTAACTCATAGTTACTTTATTTTTCCAATGATAACTATCTCTAGAAGTCTCTGTAAATCACTCCAAGGAGTCCTTTTTAAAAAATGAACAGAGAGTTCCAATATTGTATGTGAAATTGCAGTATTATAATTGTAATAATTCAATGACTGATTAAAAGTAAAAAAGATTTAATCTGTAAATGTGGAGAAAATGAAGTAAATGTTCACAAACAAAATGGACAAATTCCATTTATTTCAAGATGAATATTTATTAGAAAATGTAAATTACCATACATAGGTACATATGTATGGCATTTGAAAGAATGCTGTGTCAGTGTGTCTATCCAAGGGGTAAAATATCTGGGGAAGCATGAGGAATTCTGAAAAGAAAGAATAAATATATTTTAAGCTCAATTCTGCAGTATTTATCTGAGGTCCTAAGAGCCTATCATGAGACCAAAGCTAAAGTTTTCAACTGAACCTATTCTTTTTCTGGCTCTGAGTTTTGTGAGACAGAATAACAGACAATTACAGTCAAGAAAAATAATATAGAAAGCATTTTCAGTGGGAGCTTTACTGTGTTTTATCCATCAGTGCTCTTAGCATTAATCTGTCCCTGACTTCTAGTTCTGTCCCGTTGTTTCACTTTAGAGAGTGGTACCATATCTATAAACTACTTGTGGAAAACAACTGCCTACAGCAATGCGTGTATGGGGTGCTGTTGTCATAGCTTTTTACTTGATAGGGTTAGAAATATTTCAGTTAGCTACTCTCTTGGTATATTTTTTTTTCCTATTAGGCTTTTATCATATTTACAAAGCCAAATGTTAGAAGGAAAATAATTTGGATCAATGTTATCCTCATACTTTTGGTTCCTGATCCCTTTATTCTCAATATGAAAAGAGTATAGTCAGAGGATCAACAGTTTGACAAATATAATGCAATGTAAAATTATGTCTTGAAAATTAAACCGGGAATGGAATGCTTGTAACATTTTACATGCACACAGGTGCCACCTATATTTAAATCTTTTTTTCCTACAAGCATGCAATCTAGCTTCATTTGAAACCGTATGTTTGAGCAAAAACATTGCTGATTACCCCAGCTTGAAATGTATGAAGAGGTGAATCCCCATGTGTCTGGAAAATCAAATTCAGCTTTCCTCTTTCAACCTTGTGAAACTACATTAAGCATATTGGAGATGTAAAAAATCTGCAACAAAGTGAATGAAGGAAGAGTTTGGTCCACAGAAAATTGGACAGGAAGAAAGGAAACAAGACTTTTCAAGTAATGCAAGAAGAACGGTGAATACTAGAGTTAAAGGCAATTTATAATGCACTTAAGTTCACAGTACACAATGGGGAATTATCAGCTAGAGAGGGCAATTCACACGATTTTGTTCATGAGAAGCAGTTGAAACAAAGGACTTCCTCTTAAAACAGGTAGAATTTAAGCACTTGAGTCTTAAACGGCCCACTGCCCAACTGAGAGCACTTCAAACTCATGAAGTTTCTCCTGAGAAGTCCTCCCTCTGAATCTGCTGCACACGTGCAGAAATGTTCGTGTCTGAGGATCATCTAGGTAAGGCCTGTCAAAATTGCTTAAGAGGTCTGGCCTAAGTAGAGGCCTTAGAGATGATATAACACAACAAGAAGTTATAATTTACTACTTCAAAAAAAAAAAAAAAAGTAAAAAAGAAAAAAAAAGGATTTAAAAAAAAGTGGTTTGTGACCCTTGATACCATCTGCCTTTTATGTAAAGGTGGTTAGGTCATTTGCCCAGCAAGTGAACACCCTAGGTTGCATGTCTTCCTCTGCCTCTGGGAGTTTGGATCCATACTTTTAAAATCTCATTGAGCAGTCAATGTCTTAACCATAAGGCTATTGACTAATGGTCTTTTGTTTTACCTAGGAAATAACTTTCAGTCCCCATGCTCAACATGAAGATGGGTTGTTATGTAGGGAAGAGTGCTAAATTCTTGGGTTACGAGGGACACTAAGCAAGAAGGCGATCATTCTTCTGGAGTAAACTGAGGAGTTAGTGCAGAGTTTCCTGGGAGATGGGCATATTCCTACTTGCTCTCCCACTTCTTGCTCTATTCTCAGTCAGAAGAGAGGTAGACGCTGACGGACAGTCATGGTTTCTGACTACAGTCTCGGCCAAAGTTCCTGGACACAAAGGCAACTGGGTTTCTCATAGACAAGTATGTTAAGCCTTTCTTGCCATTTAGATACTGATGACAGTCTTTTTGAGGTAATCAACTTCAGTATAGGTTATTGTGAATTTTGAACTCCCAGGGATGAGCTATTCCATGCTCTCTGATGCCTCAGAATGGTCAAATCTGTAAAAAACCCTCTCCTTTTAAAGCTAATGCTGTTCCAAAGCCTAAGTTACCCAGACTGCCACTTCTGGACAAGACAGTCAGAGGCATCTAAGAAACCTGGGCCTGCAGTTTTCTAATTTGTAAGCATCTTAGTCTTATGAAATCTAGTCTTGTTGACAGGAAAAATATTATTTATCCATATGGGTGTTTTAAGCAGAAGATTAATTTTCAAGCAAGACACTGAGAAATCCTTTTACTTTCACATTTTTGCAGAGGAACGTTCCTCCTTTGATTTGTTTTGTGTCTGTGTCTTACTGAGAAGAAAAATCCTTGTTTAACACTGGTTTTTCTCCATGTGCTCAGAGGGCTTGGGGTAAAAAATAAATTAAAAAGTATCTTCTCTATATGTTTTACTTAGAGCAGTGATGATACATCTGTTCTTGAGCCACAGAAGAGATGAACAAAAGATTCGACTAATTTGTTTTCTTTACAAATCTGCCTATCTGCTAACTCCATATAGTTTACAGTGTTCTTAAACTGTAATCTGTGGGGACATGGAAGGTAATCTATGATTGATATGAATGTCTGTCCAGTTATTTGTCTATCTATCTATATGAAGTAACAGTATCATGACAGTGTTTCCAACTAAATGGTAATGATACCCAAGAGTCTTGATCATTGTCTAGGGTCTTAAAATATTTAGAAATATATCTAGAGGATTTCATAGATTAAAGAATTTCCGATGTCCTCAAAAGTCTGATGGTTAAACCTATGGGAAATTAAGCTTGACCATCCCATCAGAAAGAACGGGAAAGGCAGCCCGTTGAAACTGCTACTGAAGGGTTGGCCCCTTAAGGATCTGTCAGGCCATGTTCTTGCCATACACTGCCTTCCAGCTTCTTCCAAACATGACATATTACTGAAGCGCTCCGCTGCTTTGAGTATTTTCCCGGTCCTTTCCAGGTAGCATCTCTAAGCCTTATAATTTTTTTTTTTTTCTGGACTCTCCTTTTTCAGCCTTGTCCTACCCTTCATGTTCTCCTAAATGCCCTTCCTTCGTGGACCACTGACTATTCCCCCCTCACCCCCCAGTGCAACTAACTCACGACTAAAGTAAATGGGGAGACTTCCCTCAACTATTGCAGGTCTTAATGTGGCCTTTTCCTGCCCACCCCACCCTGCCTCAAGACACATGTGGAAGGCAGAATTCATCCCCTCTTCCAACAGGAAAAACTGCTTCCTGCCACAAATGGCATGAAAGGGAAATGATAAATGAGTTAACGTGTGCAGGTACTCAACCCAGAGCAAGGATCTACCATAGGATTATCTAAAATAGGATCTAAAATAGGTTTGGCTGCAGCAACCATAGTACCCCTGATCCACAGGAATGGATGGAAAGAGAGAGACTGTTAGAACTTGATGTTCATCACGTCAGATCCACACTTGGTAACCAAGTATGGGTTTTGGCATTGATGGTGATTGACAGTATGTTTATGGTTATACAGTTATAAATTTAAGGCTCAGTTTGTGAACCTTTTATGTGGCTGTTAAAAACTTGGTAATCTGATAGGATTCAATAGAAGATAGAGAGGTACAGTTGTTTCACTGATTCATCCTGCCAGCCAGACTGACATAATCCCCTGGATCCACACCAGGAGTGTAGAAATGACTGAGTTTCTCTCTGCCAAAGAAGACTCCATATGCTTTACGGACAGTAAAGTTCGGGGAGAAGATTATGTCAAGATTTATGTCTGCTGTTATTTAAGTTAATGAGGGAAATCTATCTAGGGGGAATGTATGCATGAGATCCAGTTGAATTAACTGTTTTAAGAGCAGGATGGAAGCCTACCAGGTTGCATATGTTACTAGACTTTTTCCTTCTACTGCTTGCAGTGAAAAGCAAAATGACATTTCCTTTTTGTCCCCTTAATCATACTTTTACTGAAGAAAAGAGTATTTTGGCGGTATTGGGGTTATGAAGAATTCCTTTTGCTTTAAGATTTTGAAGGTTAAGAGCCTAAAGAACGTAGTTATTACAAGTGGGCATGTAAAAATCAGCTGAAGATGTCAATTTACTAGGAAAAATCAGATTAAAAAATGGAGCTACAAAGTCAGTGTACTTTTATAATGGTGACAAATTAATTATAATAACGCAGCCCATTAAACATTCCATTTATACATCAAAACCTGGGCAGGTGGAAGAGTTCTAAATCTGATGGTTTAATGGTTTTATTATTTATTTATTTATTTGGTATCAGTTTACATTCAACAATGCATCTGTTCTGGGACTCTGTACAGATGCTTGCCTGTTGTCTCTTTGCCAAACTGGAAGTGGTCCCACCTCAACTGTGTGAGTACTGGGAGAGAAAACAATCACGAAAAACTTCTCTTCTCCCAGTCACAGGCAGGTACAAAGGCAATCACTGAGCTAGCCTGAGGTCTTGTCAAATACAAAATAACATCTAATATCTTGGGAGGAAGGAGAAGAATTAAATTTTAATCATTTACTGTATTCAAGTAGTGCATGGTTTCTTACCTGAAATCAAAAAAGCAATAATTAAATATCACTGAGTGAGTAAATATGTGTGTCTATTCCAGAATAACTGAATCTACTAAAATGATAATATTGCAACAGCAGTACAGAGTTGCAGGGAGGTATTGTGCCAGCAAGTCCCATGTCAAACTTTGTATGGTAACCGATTGTGTTAGTAGAGACCTAGCACTGAAAGCAACAACCAAGAGCAGGAGTTGTCTGTACTGGGCACTGTGTGTTCCTGCCTTCAGAAGCTGTGCTTGTTATTGGTTATATCAATAGTGAGGTTAAGCATACATCTCTTTGCAAGACTGGAGACTTCTATAGTAAGACATTTTGTTATTCCAGGGTATTGTTGATGTAAATCAATGAGTTGGTCAAAAGAAGTTTTAATGTTCTGGTTCAACAGGTAGGGAAGGAGGGTGCGCACATCGTCAGACTGTGGGCATCTCGGTGTAGTCTCCCTAGCCTACATTTATTAGGCTCTGTGCAGTTAACAGAGAAGGAAAGGGATATGTTCTCAATTATCATCTCAAACAGCCTATTTCTGTGCAGGTTCAGCAAACGGATTACACAAATCATATGTTATGTCAGACCCAGGGCTAATGACTAAAATTGGAGCTCTTGGGTAAAAGTGGATACATTCTCTGTAATGAATTTCAACTGAGAAATGTAGCGTTTTTATCCAGGAATCTCTTGCTTTTTCTTATGAAGTTGTCCAAAAATAAACTCAAACCAAACAAGCCAACATCACTGAAACAGTGCATATTTCTGAAAATGTAGAGATGACAGCACTCAAATTTTTGTCTGAATATGTTGAATAGAAGTGAAAGGGTTTGGGTGAAGGCATAAAGGTCACTAGATTGCTCACTTTTTAAAGATACTTATATTAAAGCATAAAAAAAGAAAAGGAAATGCTTCATCATTTCCAAAACATTTCCAAAAACTTTTCAGCTGCCCTCAGAAACATGGTTTCGGTAAATTTTATTCAAGCTGAATTTTAAAATTCTGGAATTTTACTGTGATAAGACTTAAAAAAATGCTCTTTGTCTTATTGCTTTGCTCTATTCTCATGTTCTAATCCTACACTCAAAAATGCCTCACTCCTCTGGACATCCTGCCTGAAAATGCAAAGGCAAAATCCTCATTCCTTTCATTGATTTTTCTTGAAATGAATCACATAGATGTTTTGTTAGCCATGGTCATCTTAGCTTAATTAATCTGCACAGAAGTTAGCATAAAAAGCAATAATCAGAACTCAGTGAACTGTTTTTTGTTTTCAGTATGTTTCCTGCTAATGCCATCATCATTAATGTTCCATTTAATTGGAAAATAAACTTCTCAATGAACTGGTAACGTGTCTGTGTTCTGAGCCCCTTTTAAAGCTAATACTACATAAACTCTGCTCTCTGTGGTCAAACAGGTGGTTGATTCTTGCTGCTCTTACAAGTGTGTGTGTACTTCAGGAAAAGTTGATAATACTACATTGAAGGAGGGTGGGTGAGACCCAGGAGCACTGGAACAAACATGGGAAGATAATGAAAAGGAAGAGAAGGAGGGGGCTGAGAGGAAGCAGATATAAAAGGAGCAGAAGGAAAGAAAACATTGAAAAGTTGCTCAGAAAATGACTGTCTTGAGAAAAATTGAAAGTTGCAGGTGCTGAGGACAAAAAAGATGTAAGAAACCCTGAGAGTGAAGTGCTTTCTTAGAAATAGTGCTATTACATTCACATTGATTTGCTGAAGGCTTTTCTAGTAGCAGTAAGATTAGGGGGCAAAGCTCCGTTCCTTCAGCTCCTGGAGAAAGGAGCACGCATGTGGCAGGAGAAGGGTCAGGCTGCTCGGGGCCCCCCCTTCTCAGCACCCCTGCTGGCACTGGCGGGTAGCTGTCTTCCCTTGCTCTTCCTATCCCGATGCCATTCAGTTGCTTAACTATTTATTTTCCCTGTCTGTTTTCTGTCCCATTACACTTTTTTTTTTTTAATTAATTTTTTTGCTTTTCAGTCATCTGGCTTGTTTCCTTTCTTCTCTGCAGTTTGATTTCTTTTTTCCGTCCAACTGTGTTAGCTGGGGTAGAGGCAACTATCGGTCAATGTTTTCTTCCGTAGTTTGACTTTACTGGAGTAATGACAACAGGTTAGGGCAGTACGAACACTTCTGTGCAGATGTGTGATTCCACTTGGGATGGCGATAGTGCCTTATAGAGTGGTATGTAACCTGGGAGAGGAGGAGGTGAGTCTGAACTGGCTTCTCTACTTTTCCCTGAATATGCCAGTCCTCCGTGCTTTTTTTGCCGCTTCGACTGTATACTGCATGTCTTTCAGGACTCCCAAGTTGAACGACATTGAAGGTTCCCCTACAACGGTCTTTACTGGAACAAAATAATTTGCCTCCTAAAGCCTGTAACTGATAACTGATTTACATTCCCAGTTGACCATTTATTCTGCAGATCTCTGAATATGAAAAAGATATTGAAAGCTGTAGGGATTAAGGGTGGCATTTGTTGTTGTTTTGCCTTTCCTAATATGGTTCTTTTCAGAGTTATTTGCATCTTGCCTGATGAAAAAGAAAATCCTATGATAAGGAGTGATTAGACTGTTGTAGCTCAGTATATATGTATCTCTCCTCTCCTTGAGAAGGGTTATCTAGGCAGTCAAAAAGACCAGCTGCTAGTGAAAATTTATTTTCTCACAGTTGTTTTTTGGAAAGGAATTCTTTCTACACAGTTTAGACAGCTTTTAGAGCTGCACATAGAAAACCTGATCCTACTTTTAAAAATTTGGCATCTGTCACCTTAAAGGTTGTGAGGTGACGGCTTGTTGACTGCCACAAACCAGTACATTTATGTTTTAAATTTTTTAGTAACAAATGAAGTACAGGACAAGAGAGAAAAAGAAAAACAGAACTAAATTGGGCAAACCCAAGGAGAATGAACAGGCTAGCAGCAGGCTCATGGCCCTAGGCAATATGTAGCTGATGAATGGTGACAGATGAAGTTTTATTCCCGTTCTGCATTCAATGTATGCGTTAAATAAATTAGTAAGCTCATCAATATCTTCTTGACTTAATTTACTTTGTACAGCAGGAGCACTCCTGTTTCTTTCTCTTTTTAGCTCTGTTTGCTCAGTGCTCTGACAGGGAACCACTTGCTGGCAGAGCCGCAGCGAGGAGGCATGCAGGGGAACATCTCCAGGGACTTCAGAAAAATATTGACCTCTGGACAAAAAACAGAGGACATCCAAATCACATTGGTACTGTTTTGGTATTCCTGCTTCTTAACCTGAAATTTTGGTATATAACTGAAAAAATAGTAAGTCATTTCCCTGTGTTCTTGGCCGCTGTTTTTCTTCCTTATTGCAGTCTGGTAGTGACTTTTCTGATGCACTGTTTCCATGGTGCGAAGGTGTGGCAGGAAACAAAACTTCTCCAGGCAGGGAGAAGAGAAAAAAACCCAATACACCAAACCCTGGAGGCCACAGGTTGAAAGTTGAACAGACCAATTAAGATGTGCCAGGTACACTGAGGTGACCTTCTTGGCCAACGGGGATTAATGACCACAGGTCAGATTCGACAGGGATATAGATGGGATCCCGCTGGAGGACATTTTGGGAGTCAGTCCTCTTGGGAGCAGTGGGTCTACAGTTGGGGACTCTCTCCTTGGGTCAGGACACTGCCCAAGGTAACTCCTCAAGGTTGAGAGCCCTCATCTTTTAGGTGAGTGATATGTGCATTTTGAGTCATCATTTTTAAATCTTAAGGATTCTTAAGCTGGCTGTGTAGGACTGTATTGGGTTTGTGTGACAAGGTTTTGGTAGCAGGGGGGGGGTTACAGGGGCAGCTTCTTTGAGAAGCTGCTGGAAGCT
>JANZLQ010000050.1:8256205-8268396 GCA_026212715.1 Elanus axillaris | reverse complement strand
GTGTTATCATTATCATTATTTGTTTCTTCTTTTCTGTTCTGTTAAACCATTCTTATCTCAACCTGTGAGTTTTACTTCTTTTCCTGATTTTCTCCCCCATCCCACTGGTTGGGGGTGGGGAGTGAGTGAGAGGCTGTGTGGTGCTTAGTTGCTGGCTGGGGTTAAACCACAATAACAATAAAAGCAGCTTTTCCCCCCCCCCAAATCAAATTAATCCTTTCCTTCTAGGAGTCCAAATACCTATAATTGTCATTATTTTTGCCCTACTCTTAGTATTTATAGTTGTGGCTGGGTCTGAGGGGTGAAGGAGAAAAATAATGTGTAAATTGCTGCTTCTTGTTCTGATAAATTAGCCAGAACCACAGGTTGCAGAGGTAGCTATGGAAATACAATGAGCATAGTGACTACATGAAACACAAATTCTACAAAAAGTCAGATTGGCTAGAACCTGTGGGTTTCTGCTAATGCAGAACCCTGTCATGGTGCCTGTAGATTTATTTTAGATTTTGTTTGTCATTTCAGTAATCTTAAAAAGAAGGCATGTTCATTTTAATAGCAGACCTGCTAGTTTTTCTTAAAGGGAGAAAGCTATTACGGTAAATGTGATTTTCTTCTATCATTTCTTGCAAGTAGCATATATCAAAATCATCTTAATAATGCCTACTGTTGGATTTGATCTTCAAGGAAGCAACGTGAGGGAAGCTTTGTAGCAGCTTTCCATGTGTAAAATGTCATTATCTTTTGAAGTTAAATATGACAAAAGCATAGATGTAAGGTATTAGAGTCAATGGCACTACAAAGGAGAACGTGATTAACTGGGTTTGGTTTTCCATCTCTGAACAACCAACAAAGAGAAAATCAGAGAATTATCAAAGGTGTCAAAAGAGATACTCACTCATCTCGGACAAGTATTATATATACTCAGAAAAAGTAACCACTATTTGGCTACTTTGACTGCCATACGTTACAATTAACTTTTAAGGGTAGAGACTTAAATTCACCCTATGTCAGGCTAAGTCTTCTTGGAGGTTAAGGATAAATATTGGAATCAAATAATAAAAAAGATGCAGTCCAAAATCAGGCTTTGAGGAAATAAAAGCTGAGCTTTCTGACTGGATCGGTAGGGAGGGTGACATCATGCACTGGGGAAGGGTCTGTAGTAGGTCAGAAGAAAGATCTAGTTAAGAACACCCAGTGTAGCAAAACACACTTGAACAGTGGATTACAACAGGTTCTGCAAACATATGTAAAATGCCCTGAATATAAAATCAAACTTTAGGAGGTTTCCACAATAAATAAAAAATACAATTTTGCTGCTGAGTGGGAACTATGTATTTCAGCTGTTATTTTCTCCTGCTCAATAAAAATATTGTTATGCATATGTTTATCCTCTCAGAACAATGGTATTTCTCTTGTTTGTTGTTTTTACTTTCCTATTCTACTTTTTTCGCTCTTTTGTGTATCCTTTTCTGTATTGTTCTCTCTCCATTTTCTCTATTACAGCAGTTTATTTCCAGCTGCCACAGGCTTCATGCTTATACTCTTATTTATCCCACTAAACCAATAAACACTAAAATGCTGTGCTACAGTAGACACTGTTTGAACACTATCATTAGGTTTCAGAAATTATGCCCAAAATTAGCTGAATGGTCTATACCTTTATTTTTCAATGAGACTGGTTAAGCACTAGAACGATTTCTGCAGAAAGGCTGTAGTGTCTCTATGTTTCACAATCTTCAAAAGTTGGCAGGAAAAGGCCTCGAGCAACGTGATCCAATTTTGAAGTTAGCCCTACTTTGAGTGGGAGATTGAACATCCGGGTGTTCCTCCAACTTAAAATATTGTACAAGTCCAATGTTTTGTTGTTCTAGTTTGGCTAAAAATTCAGAAAGAGAACAGTGGTATTGGCTGCAATCAGATCAAAAAGGGAAGCTTTGCTCTGCCGGAATCTATGCAAAAGGAAGCTAACAGACTGAAGAACCTGGAGGAATTGTGTGCCTTTTTTGCTATACCTAACACATCAGCCATTTGCCATCATGCTTTAGCTTACTTTTTCTTCTTGTTTTATAGCTCTGAAAATGGAGAATGGCCTCTTATATTCTAACAGATATTTGCTATATTTTCAATTAATTTAAAGAAGCTGTTTATTCCATTGTTATTATATTGATTTACTGAGCTGTTAGTAATTTGCCTTTAAAATAATAATATAGGAAAGGAGAGGGTGGGGGAGGGGAGAGAGTGAGAGAGAAGTCCAGAACAACTTTTCCTTGGATATGAATATGCATGTGAAAAAAGCCTACCAAATTATGTTGATGAATCAGAGCAAAAATCAATAGCAAAACAAAGAGTTCTGTTTGTCTTTCCATGTCACACAGGCATAATAAGCAAAGTTATCCCAGCAAAGAAATTGGTCATGAAGAATTTTCCTGTCCTGAAAAAAAGCTGTTGGGAGAAATCTTAGTTCCAATAAGAAGACTCTAGAGAAATAAATTTATGGTAACTTTCTGAAGGCAATTAAACTTTTTGATGATGTTCAAGTGGAGACAGTTATTCCCCTACAGAAGCCATATGTAACTAGCAGATTTATTAAAAGAAGTTATACTAATGGCTACAACTTGGACATATTCTGGTTTGCTCGTGGAGAATGCATTACAGCAAGCTATTTTGTAATACAGCCTCTCTTGTGGGAATGAGCAATTCACAATAAAAAATATGAAGTGATTAAGGACCTCAATATTTCAGATATTTAAATTGCTTTAATTTTCCATCTGTTCACCCATGAATAATTTCATAATAATTTTTAGTAGAGAAGGCATTTTTGTAGCAAGAGGACCTGAAAAGGTGAACATTGAAGTAATATTTACCAGCAGGGAGAGTTTTTATTAGCAACTTAGATTTGGGGTTTTTTTTTAAATAGTTTCAAAACATATAGTAGATATGTGCCTTTGTTTTACTGTAGGTTTTGGGAGCTGCTTGAGTAACAATCAGGCTGGCTGATATTAGGTTCAAGGAGAGTCACTTTTAGCAAATAGTTTGAGTAAGATTTTAGGTTTGGGCATGAGTCTGTTACTGAGTGAGAGTTTTGTCACCACTGTATGATATTGGGCTAACTCATTCTCTCCCAGATGCATAAGTCTTTGGATAAATAAGCAAAATATGATCCTTCCTTTCCTTAGTCACTGTGGTAAAGTTCTGTTATGAAAAGAGTGTGCCTGGGTTTCAAAACAAGGCTACAAACAGCATTATCTCTTAGCAAGAAGCTTGCTGACCGTTCCTTGGTGCCTGTCCCATCACAGACGTGATGCTGAAGAGGAGGCACGGAGAGAAGAGAGAGGGACCTGGCAGAAAGGGGACGCAGGGGCAGAAGCGCTGACCTGCGGTGCTCTGTCCTTTCTTACTTGCACGTGGAAACAGAGGCATGGGGAGTCTGTGACGGAACAGTCAGACTTTACTGAACAATAACAAGCACAGATGCACATGTCTGAGCGGAGAGAAGAGTGACAGCTTGAATGAGAAGTGTGGAAGGGTCGATCCAAACATTTTTCCTTGATTTCTCCTAGATGATGTTCTATGTTCTGCTCTTCTGTCATTTAATGAAAGTAGAGAAGTATTAATTGAAACAACCCCGTATTTGATTATAGAGTCCTTTATTTTTAACATGCTTATCATAATGCAGTTGATATGTTTCAGATTTAAGATGACTCATTTTCACTGGGTTGATGCCAATAACTGAGGTTATTAGTGGCACAGGGTGGAAAAAAAGCAGTAGTCTGGATAAATCGTTCTTGGGACACAGTTCTCTTTGCATCATCTGTAGACATGCAGCAAACTTACTTTCTGCTAGCCTATCACAGAGGTTGGAAAAGCAGTAGGAAATATTTTTTCAAGACAATGACCTAGTAAAAGTATAACCTATATATCTTGTAACTTGTCTTTATACTAATTAATTGATAGGCAGATAGTACAATGCAGTTTGTAAAATGTTCCCATTATTTTAAAACATGAAACTGGTGATTAGTCATTCAAATAAATTGTAATTAAATGGGAACATTATGATTACATTATGCTAATGATAGAAGTGTGTATTAAATGTTTGCAAGTTATTCAAGAGAATGTATTAGCAATTAGAAAAAAATATTAGTGTTTGTTCACTCTGAAGCTATCAAATTACTTGATTTGCATTAACAATTTTAAAGCTCTGTGGTCTCATTTATAATAAATTGCTGCTAAGTGGGAGATATTCCACCAAATGGAGGTACAGGAAAGAAGAAGGAAAGGGCAGAATATCACTGTTTTAAGATTAAGTGTAACATAATTACTGAAGAAGTCTGTAGAAGCTGAGGGATTTTTGACTTTTACGCTAAGTTATTCATTGATGATACAGCATCATTTCATAGCTGTCATGCAGTTCTGTATGACCTCTTCTGAGAGCTGCTGGATGGCTACAATAAACATGGACTATTAATGTTTTCCAGTTTGAAATGTATGGAAAATTTTATGTAGAAATGGCTCAGTCCAGATTCTTGTGGATGTATTACAAAGAGTAAGTTCTAAAACGCAAACCCCTTGTACATACATACAAAAAAAAAAAAGATGGATGATTTTTAATATCAGACAAATGACCAGGAAGTAGTGAAATTCTGTATAAAGATTTTGAAACAGGAAAAGAAGGAGAAAAAAAATGAATAGAATTCATGGTGAAAACCAATTTTTATTCTTTTGAGGTAAACAGCAATAAAGAACAGAGCTTACCATGCTGATATAGATGTGCTCTGAATATTATTCAAAGTGAGAATACGACTTTGTCAAACATGCACAAGATTTCTTCAGTTAGACCAAAATTTGGTTCTAGGGCCTCTGCATTTTTTTTTTCCTCATACATGTTTAAAAGCAATCTGAAGAGAAAACCACTTATATTCTGTATGTGTGCTGAAATTCCCATAGGCTACTTCTAATGTAATTATTTGTATTTCACAGAAAATCTTTTGAAATTGTCTACCTATTATTTATCTATTATTAATGTTTCACAGACGTAAAGAAATAGAAATATTTTTTTATTTTCAGGGTATAATATATAATACAGATACAGCAGGAAGCTTCCCAACAGACTTTCTTTAGTGCATGAACTTTCACATCAGTCTAAAATACAGTTCATTACTGGTATACATCCCGTACTTTTGTGTGTGCAAAAGTTCTGATGGACAATAGTCTCTGGAAGAAAAGTGCTAAACTGTTGGAATGTGTATGAAAGAAGTGAGCTTAAATTTACAGAATGTCCTAGATGGGTTTTAATGTTATATGGAAACTACATTTTTCCTCATTCTAAAACTCTACAAAGTATTTTTCAGGGCTTGTTGCTCTTTTCTTCCTTCTTTGCTTGTTGCCACTGTTCAGTAATGTTATGTTGCTAAGAGTTAGTGGAAATAAGGGCATATCATGTTCTAGATTAAAGCTTGCAAGAACTGTATAGGATAAGGTCTGAGCAAGTGACATGGCAATGTAAAACCTTCTGTTTTTTTAAAGTTTAAAAACTTTTTAATGAATTTCAACTGAAATGTGTTATTGTCGTTGATGACAATGGTTTTAGGAATAAAGGATCAGATAGAAGAAAGTTAGTGTTGCTAACAAACACAAGGATTTTGCGACTGGTAGCCCGATAAACAATTCAAGTCAATAGAAATTTGTTTTTTTCTACTTAAGAACCCTTGGGCATGCAGACCAGAAAATAATGTAGAATTGAGTCCATAGTATCATAGTGCCACAATTTTCTGTGGTAACTTTGAACTGACTAAATTCTTTACTGTGTTGGGTTTGAACGAATCTGAAATTGATATATTTAATGAGCCAAGTTAGGCCTAACTGTTGGCTTGGAAATAATAAAATTGTTACTGTATTAATTTATATCTTGAGGTATTCTTGTTCTACAAATACAGCTAAGTAGGAAACACTTTCCATTAATCATACTGAGGGCAAATACAGTCATTTCAAAGTCTTTATAGGACATGGGAGATACAGACTGAATTCCCTGTACTACCTGAATGAGATTGTGTGTAAGGATGAGATAGTTACTCTCCCTTTAAATGTTGTGCTAATCAGCTATTAGCTTCCTGCTGGACTTGTACATTATACATATTAATCTGTGTAAACTTTTATATTTGCGTCTTTTCCATCTCACTCGGGTCCCCATGCTGCTAGCCTAATATGTGAAATTTTCTTCAGATAACCTGAATATTTATATAAAAAAGAAAAGATTTAAGTACAAGAAACTAATCAACATACTGTAAAATACTCAGTGATAGATATCTCAAACTACTCTCAGTTGACCTAGGCCACATAACTGTTTTGCTGATTTTATTTACAAGCTCAATTGTAGACCTGAAAACTTTGTGATACAAGTCTACCAGAATGTCTTGCAGCCAACCCATAAGCCAGCGTGTGATTATTTCCAGTTAGATATTTATTAGGTGTAACTCACAGTTTGAAAGAGACAAAAAAAAAATAGTGAAAGTGGGTGAAATATAAGAATTCAGATCCTAATGTATAAAACTAACTAACAACAAAGTTGTGTCACATTAAACATTTGCAGTGATGTCTTTATTCACGGAAGGCTACGTATGTGCACTTGGCTTCTCCAAAAAAATGTTATTAATCTGTATCAACAATTCCAGACTACAAGAATTCCTAATAGAAATGATAGAAAGCTTTGTCAAGGAGCAGATGTCATGCTGGAAAAGTTAATTTTCTCATTTACAAACAAAGTACCTTATTGGCAGGAGTGATGCGTACTGCTTTTCTGGTTTCTACAACTGATTGCTATAGTTTTCTCTTATACGGCACACCGAACGCTGATAGACAGGGAGATAAAGTAGTTACAGTAAAGTTTCATGCGATGGGAAATACCTGAGAAGGACAACCACTAATTTTAATCTTGGGATCATAAATAAACAACTTTGAAGCAGTGCTGCAGACTGATGCTGTAAGAGGATTCCTCAGACTTCCCTTGCGCTGACAGCCGTGATTCACCTCTGTGATTACAGAGCAGCTGACATAATGGCAAGAGGAACTATAAACTGAAGAACCACAGAATCTGGATTGATTGTATATCTCTCTGTAGCACTCCAGTCATGTACACAACCGGTACTTATTAGATGTGAGGCTTTATCTTTCATGGTAGGCAGATTTTAGTAACTTCTAAATTCATTCGCAATGTTAATGACCCAGGGCGTTTAACCGAAGCTGTAAGAGACGGCTGTTCAGTTGCATTGTGTTTTGTGACACACATGATTTATTAAGGCCAGTATTATAAATAATGTAATATCTGAAAATGAAATATACCATGCAGTCACAAGGGTGAAGTGACTTGCTTTTATTGTAAACCTTTTAGCGTCCAAAAAGATATGCCCAGAGTAAGTCAGCAGAATATCTATGAGCTAGACACCCCACAGCGTAGTGGATTGTCAGCGAAAGGGGATGACTTTCAGTGAGATTTGTGTTTCTGAACCCTTCAGGATGTGTTGAAAATTTTTAATTCGGACCCACTTCCAGCCTGGCTACTGATATTGTCCTCATTATATCTCTACTTTGTGTTTATAAAGTAATGATTAAATGCCCCAAAGGATTTGAGGAGGTAACTGCGAAGATTAATTAGTTCGTAGTATGTGGTGCTCTGAAAATGCAAAAGGATGCAATAAAAAGCTGTCTGTATTTTATTCAATGTTTAATACTGCTGCTTCTCCCCAGGTAGCTGCTTTTTCCCCAGGTAAAGAGTCCATCACCTCTTTCCCCATCTGTTCTTTGTTAATGGACTTTTGTGGAGAACACAGGTCCTTAAATTGCGATTTCTTTGTTTTGTGTGTGCTATAACTAGCCTACAACACATTACCTGAGATTTATCATTCAGAGAAAAGAATACCGAAGTATCTTGTAGTTTGCCAAACAGCCTCAGAGACTGTACACCTATTATTGTGCTTGTTATCGTTATTCAAGCGTGGCAGGTTTTTGGTTGAGTGGTTTAGAGGCTTTTTAATGCTTGAAGACTTCTAATAGCACATTTGAGAGAGTTTCTCTGTTAACTTCCACAGGATTCAGCTGACTGACATTTCTACAGAGCTCCCATACAATTATGCTATGGCTTTATGGGATATTTCATGGTTCATACACTGAGTCAATATTCTCTGTATCTGAGATTTAATATTGTATCGTCAAAATTAAGAATACTTTTGAGGTTTTAGCTTTTTTCTCTTTATATGAGAATGTTAATTTGGTAGGGGGAAAAATGTATTCTATATATATATTAGAGAGTAACTGTTTCTCACTCTGGAAGAAGCTTTTAATTCCTTTTGTTGTTCCTAAATTGGTCTTCTGGGACAGTTATGAATTGTCATTGCACATTTATTTATTTTGGTTTTAGAGGTTTTACATTCACTAGACTGTGTTATATGCATTCTCCTGTGTAGATCTGGTGAACTGCTCTCTTCTGCAGTGCTAAAATGAGATGCTCTCCAGGATAAGCTGTTACAGTATGCTGCTCTGTGCCACTGGTGACGGGTGGAAATTTCCATTCCAAGTGTTTGATTACACCTGATTTGGTTGTGAAACAGAATCTGGCATAATTCCTTTTTTAGGTTGTCTTTTGGTATATTAAAGATGTTGGATTGTTTTCAGGTACTAAGAATTAATTTGGCTTGTTACTGCTGTCAGCTGTCCGGGAGCCGACGATAGGGATCACCCTGTAAGATTTTGGGTCTGTTTTCCTTGCACCTTGCCATGCCATTTACTACCCTCCTGCCATTTGGTTAGCTGGTGTTGCCTCTGTGTGCAGCACGTCCTGGAAAGCTGGACATATGACTATTATAGAACATGCAAAATACACATTGTTTAATATTGTTTTCAGACTAGTGAAAAAAAAAAAGAACATCTTCAAACATGCTTTGAGTTGACTAATGAGTTAGCATACTGCTGCTTTGGGGTTTAGTACTTTGCAACTAGGTGCTCCTGTGTGCAAATTCAGATTCAGGCAACTGAATAATTTTCTCTAGGTACTACTTGGACTAAACTACCATGAGCTGAAGATCATATGAATTGTAAACTTAAAAGAAAGGTCGGTATTGCATTTTGTTAAGACAGAAACAACAGCGACATTTTGGTGCATGGCTATGGACTCATTGAATGGCATGACCTACAGTAATGGCTGTAGGTTCCAAAGTAATAGCGGTAGAGCAGTCCTCATGATAGCTTTTGTAATGGAACAGCTGTGTTTCTCTTCAATTTTGAAGTAAGTTTTGCTAAACAAACCATTTTGCTCATTTTATACTATCTCCTTTTTGCCCATTTTTATTGGTTAGCAGTCTTAAGGTAATTTTAGTATGATATTTTGCTTCAGGCAGAACTTGCAGCAGTATCATTTTTTCTTCACTTTATATCCTTCCCTTTTTTCTATGGACTCCTTCCCTGATTGACTGTCCTCCAACTTCCATTTTCCCCTGATCCATATAGTTCATATCCATTAATCTCTAACAGGTTTGCAGAATTGCCATCACGTCACTGTTTAAACTCAGAGCTCCTGGGGTTCCTTAAGATCTTTAAGTTTTGTAAATGCCAAGCTCCAGTTTTTATTCAAAAATTACTAGCTTACCGCTAAAAAAAAAGCAGGTACAGGAACCAGAATCTGGTGAATTCACAACCCTGTTGTTGCACTAGAGCAGAAGGGAAAATGGAGCGTATATGTGATCTAATTACAACAGCTTTGAGCTAAATGCTAGGCCTTTTATACTCCAAAAGCCTTCTTCCCTACATGCACTATACAACAAATCATTAACTTAACAATGGTGTTCTGGAATCCAATTTGAATTTTGCTATCTATATCACAGTTGCTAATTTTCTTCATTAGTCTTTTTCTGTGTTTTTCTGCTGAGAAGATTTTGAAGTTCATGGAGATTTAACCATTCTACTCACTCCTCTGATCTCTTATTGTCATTTCCTTGAAGCTAATTAAATTTATCTTGTATTATATTCCCTTCTGAAATCCCCACTGAAAATTTGAGCATTTTGTGTATATCTGCGTGTCCTTTTCTTGGAATATCTTTTAGGTCTAATGCTGTACCCAAAAATATCCTATTTCTTATTTCCTGTTGTTGTACAGCGGTGCTATCTTAAGTTCCCCTTGTCGTGCTGGGAAAAAAAAAAGCCATACAAAAAACCCACTAAGATTTTGGACAAATGTCTGCTCTTAGGAAAGCATTTTGCAATTCTGTCATTATATGGAATGCACCACAAGAGTATTGTCAGCTGCTACTGGCTGGGCCTATCACACAATATCTTGGAGATCTTTCAAGAAAAAAAAAAAAAAAAAAAAAAAAGAGTACTGTGTTGCTTGTTTATTTTTGTAGTCACTGATGGTTGTTTTTGGTTGCAGAGGGTAAGCAGCCCATAGCCAACCTGGGAAAGACTCCTGCAGCATATGTGCATATTCTAGTACCCACGATGATGCAGGAGACAGAGGAAAGAAGAAGTCAGTAAGTGCAGAGAAGGCAGGACTGTGTGGGAAATTTTTTCCTATCCTACAAACACCTACATGTTCCTGGGAATACCAGTATGAGTTTGTAAGTGTATTAGGTCTATATGCTTAGTCTATAGTCTATATACTCAACATCATCCCTTGTTCACTTGATGTGATTAGAGCTTTCCGTGCTTGCTAAAAAAACGTTTCAGAGAGTAAAGCTTTGGGAGATCTATGGTTGACCTCAGGGACAGAGGAATTAACCATATAGAAAGACTAAGCAAAGTTTTGCAGGCACAGAAGTGTGCTGTTTAGATTAGTTATAAAGATCGATCTAGGTTTGCCCTAGAAAGCAGTGGGAGATAGCTTGCAGGACACTTTTTTATTAGCTTGCTTGCTGACAGCCTCTTTCTATTTGTGTGGCTATTCTGGGTCCTGGCTGTGAAAGGCCTTGAGGGAGCTGCTACCTCGCAATGAAAGAGCATTTGTGTAGCTACTCTTAAATGAGGCTGGCATCCAGATCAGGCCTTGGTCTCCTCTCTCCTCTCAGTGCTGGGGATTTAAGAACAGCATTCAAATTAACTTCTCAGCCTCGGGTGCAGAGCTGAGCGAACACATCTCTTGAATTGCAAGATTCAATAATCTATTTTCCCATTTAGTCCTTATTTTGCTACTGAGGTAGACTTTTAATGACAGGTACACTCCTTATTAAAAAAATATTTATTTTTGTTCAAAAATACAGCTCTCGCATCACACTTTCCATGAAACCTGATGGTATTTGTTTGCATTTAAATACCGATTCTGGAAAAACTTAATTGATATCTGATTTATTGTCTGACTGTAAATAAATTGAAACTGTTGATCAGTGAAAAGATCACTTTATTTTCTGAAGTTCCTGCTTGTATTATTTCTAGGAAGAGGATTTTTTTTCACAGTGTAAAATCTCTCATCTCTAACTGATGTATGATTTCTTTTCTATAAATGTCTCCTTTTTAAAAATCTCTTCGCTACAGGCTTCCTATACATTTTGTGCAGTGCTTTTAAAGTTCTTGTCCTTATTTTCAAGGCCCTGAGTGGCTGTGGTATTTGACTATTTTTCTCTTCTGCATTTTCTGAGCTGCTAATTACAGTCTGAATCATAAGGTTACTTTTTTTTTTTTTCCATACTGTAATTTGGTAAGTTGTGAGTCACGAAGTTTTGGAGCTCTACCCTTTAAAAGATATTGCAGGATCCTTCCCTGCTGCCCACTTGGTGTTCTTATTTAAAAATAAGATTGAAAAAGGAAGTCTTTTCTGCTACTTTTAACTCACTAGTTAGTTGTACATGTTCAGTGCTTCATAACTTTTTTTTTGAAGGATAATGTGTTTTTACATTGTTAGTGAGTTCCCTAAGGTACTATATGAAATATAAAATGTGCAGAGTAATAACAGGTATATAGTGATACGGGCAAAATGATTCCCTAAAATCTTTTTTTGACAGGTTTTCATGTAGAATATTGTGCAGCAAAATAACAATTCCTTTATTTCCTGTCATTACCATAATTTTGCCAGTGTACTTGTAGATCACAGAACCACAGAACGGTTTGGGTTGGAAGGGACCTCAAAGACCATCTACTTCCACCCCCCTGCCCTGGTCAGGGACACCTTCCACCAGACCAGGTTGCTCCCAGCCCCATCCAACCTGGCCTGGAAC
>JANZLQ010000050.1:8243207-8255805 GCA_026212715.1 Elanus axillaris | reverse complement strand
TCAGCAAAGCAGAGTAGGTAGAGGGGGAGAATCACCTCCCTCGACCTGCGGGTCACACTTCTTTTGATGCAGCCCAGAAACACAAAGAAATAGCTGAGTGTATGTGAAAGACCTAGGTTTCTCATAATCCATGTAACTCTCTCTCTTAGTCTGCAAAATTTCTTATGATTGTCATATTGAAGCTAAGCAAATGGTTTTCTTCAAAAAAAGTAATATCTCTTACTGGTATATCCAAATATTTGAGGTCCTGTCACTAATTCTTACTCAGAAAAATATTGGGATATATTTGCCATTGCAAGTGAGTCATTCAGATAAAAAAAGTGATAGTTTTGAGAAGCAATTGCCACAGAAAGCTGAATTTCATAGATTTGATTTTTTTTTCCCTACTGGAAGAGGAAATAAGTTTAAATGCTGCTAGAGAATAGAGGGTCCAACTTATTTATATGAAAGACTGTTGATTAAAAATGCACATAAAACTAAAAAAAAAGAAAAAACCCCACAGCTTTCATAAATCATAATTCAAACCATTCTTCCTGTCCAAGACTGACTTAAAAATATTTGATTTTAAACACTTGGGAGAAGAGTTGTTTCTGGTGTTTTCCACTTGTTATGAACTTCAAGTTTAACTTATTTTCTGAGAATGTTCTCAGGCATTATCTTGGTTTTAGGTATGGGAGGTTTCAAAATAATCACAATTGTGTGAGACTTGCGATAATTGGCAACAGTGGAACATAAAAACCAACAGGATGCATACCTTTCTTACTTGCCATAATAGTCTTCTTTCCTCTTTTTCCACTATTCTAAGCCTCCTAATAGTCATGTATTTAACTTGCCTAACACTTTCTCCTATGAAAGATGTTCTGTTCCTCTTGATTAGCTTTGAGGTTTCCATTATTAAGAGCAGGCCTCTGTAATTTGGAGCGCGATGCTGAGGGCTGGGGGTGGACTTTGCTCTCTTCCTAGGAAGTTCTGCTGGGCTTGGCTGAGGGCTGAGGCATATAAACCACTCAATACAGGTTAACAAAGATACGCGAGTCAGCTCACCCACTGTAATTGTGCATGTGAAAGCTTTTAGCCCAGGGCAAACATAAAATAATATGAGCTTTCTTATGGAAAGCAAACTTGATAAACCATACGTGCTGATATGGATAAACCATATACTGGCCAAGAGTTTCATACGGACTATTGCACGTGATTGACTCATTTAGCTGTGTAAAATCATTTATCGGGGTTTGATTTTCAGTCTTGTATTCTCCTCCCAGAAGGACTAAAAGTAGAAAAAGTCTGAGGAAGTTTTTTTGCAGTGTGATTTAAATTGCAGAAGTATATGCAGTATTACGAATATTTGATAGCTGCTCCGTTGAAGAACAGCTCTGTTGCTGAAGGTCTGTTGATGAAGCAAGACGTCTGGCTACACTGGCCTCCCTCCTGACAGTGACTCTTGCACTTCTCCAGTGGCAGCTCTGGCCCAGTTAGAGACTTCTGCTGCTGCCAGCTGACATGAGTGGTCTCTTGTTTTGGTACTAAATGTTTAGCACTCTGACCCCACAGATACAGATGACAGGTGCTGTAGTTAAAATATGGGAAGACACTGTTGTTTCCATTGTAAGATACAGAGTATGAGAGCTAAGAAATAATGCAATCAATTTTTGGAGGGATTTTTAAATACCAAAACTAGATTCTCAATATGTGCATTGATATTTGAATTTAAATAATGAGTCAAAGAGAAAAAAAAAAAAAAACAAAAAAGAGGAATTATTTATCAAACAGAAAACTAGTACAGCATTCAGGTAGAGGGATAGATAAATAAATACCTACAAATATTTAGTCTGTGTAGCTGCATTACAGAAGAAACATAGCATGAAAGTACTGTGACTAGAGGAAGGCAAGTGTATCCAATAGCATTTTGCCTTACTCCACCTATAAGAGTTACAGTATTGCTAATGTGAAACATTGCTGTTTCAAATTGTAATCCAAGTCAGTGATTCATGAGATATATTGCACACTTGATAGCTGTAAAATATTGAGAATGCTAATTGTTTTTTGACATTACTGAGCATTAAGACTTTACTTTGTTCATCCCATGTAAGATAGGAATTAAAATTGACAGACTTCCCTAAACAGACCACCAAAAAAGAAAGAAAATTTCATGTTTAGGCAGGAGGCTAACCAGTGGAGACTGACTTGTATTACATGGCACATGTAAGCAGAAGTTGACATAAAGTAGTTCATCCAAATTTCCTTCTTATAGTTAATGGCTGGGATGAGTAGCTGTGTGGACCCTTTTACCCAAGTCGTCTTTGGAAGCTGTTGTCCAGAGGGTGACAAATATAACTCTAGTTTGGGAACTCCAGGCCTGTAAGCCTAATGTCTATACCAGGCAAACTGTTAGAAGCCATAGTAGAAGACAATTAGTGAATATCTTGGTAAACATAAGCTACTTGGAAAATGACTTCTGAAAAGTGAAAACCTTCTTTACAGCCTTTGGTAGTGCTTTCAGAAAGCCAACAAGCTTGTGGCTAGGGCTGATCTGATTGATATAGTCTTGGCTTTCAAAAAAAATTTTACAAAATCCTTCACCTAAAGCTTGTAAGGCAATTAAGCGGTCATGACATAGGAGGGGATGAAAGATTTGGTTAAGAAATAAATTAAAAAATGGGAACAGGGATTGTGAGCAAATAGTGGGTGTTTTGCATTGGAGGAAGGCCACTGGCCGTAGGAGGGCTCTGTGCTAGGGCACGTGTGTTCATAGATCACCTGGAAAAGTAAGTTAGCAGTGAGATGACAAGACCTGACGATGGTAAAAAGTTTTTCAGGGTAGGTAGAATGAAGACTGAAACCCTAGTACTGCAGAAGGACATTAGGAAACAGCAGAAAGGGACAAGAAAATGGCAGATTAGATCTATATAAAGTAAGGCGCACTCGGAGAAAGAACCCTGTCTTCAGAGAGGAAGACTCCGCTGGTCACTGTCACTAGGGAGTGATACCTGAAAAGTGTCATAAGAAGTGGTTCGCCCCACAATGATGGTTTACCTGTTCAACACCTTCCCAAAAATGTCGGAGGGATGTGAAACTTTATGTGGGCTCAGGGGGGTGACCGTGCAAACACTTGGAATGAGACATCGTTGTGGGTTACTGAATAGACAAACTGCAACGTGCTCGGGAAGTCTGAACCAAAACTGGTCGGAGGACAGGAAGGAATAGTACAGTAAAGCATTACATAGTTTTGTTTTTTGAAGTTTTACTCTTCCCCGGAGACCTGCTTATGGCTACTACCAGAGGCCGAATAGGCTGGATAAATCCATCGCTCTGATCCAGAAGGGCTGTTCTTTTGATATCGTTTTGACTTTTGGGAGATACTTAGAAAACTTCAACAGAATAATTCAAGACAGCTTTACCCTTTGGGCTCAGGCTGAACAGAATATAGCACACTTCAGGGCCATACTCTCCCATGCTCACCATACTAACAGATACTTGCACAGACATAGGTGGCTGGCACAGAATTTCCTATATCAAATCTATGCCACTTGGGATGCTTCAGTCTTGGAAAGTGCTTGTGGGCAGGTCTTTGTTCCAAACAGCACTGGCATTGCGTGGGGGGGCAGATGTGTGGTCTTGTTTATAAGCCCCTTGTGTTAAAATTCTTTTTCTTTCCTCCTACCAGCTTTCAGAAAAAAAAGTTTTGCTGGCAAAGGCTGGAATATCTGAAAATTAGGAAAAACAAGGAATAGTAGCGGTTTGTTTTCTGAGGATATATGAGATTCCCAGTTAAGCCTTCTTCATAAGAGGAGCTGTTTTCTATCGTAATTCTGGAGTATCTATTACACTTCACAAATTAGAAGCAAGTATATTATTTTTCATTGTGCTTACTTGAGCTTGAAAGCTAGAATCTAGATTACCTTTTTGATACCACTCGAGCTAGCAGAGCACTCTGTAGTTGATTATTATTCAGGTCTAATGGGCATCTTTCAGATCAGTTGCACATTTTCACTCTTCATAAATTATTTCACAAGGAGAATGAGATCAAGTTTGAAACAGAATGTCTTATAACCACATAATAATTTATCAGTCATATTGACATGCATTTTGCAAAACAATAGTATTGTACACGGTTTCTGTATGAGCAAATAGAATTACTGCTAACATCTTTTTTAAGGTTCTTGTCGTACACTCTCCCCTCAGTCACTGTTAGCTCACTAATCAATCTACTTGTCAAAATGCTCTTCTTTGCAGAAGAGACTGAGAAGTTTGACAAAGCACATAAAGTTGGTGATGTTGATTAATGCTTTTCAGTTAGTAGCATTTTGTTGAACACTATAAATTAAGAATTTTGGTGACAGTTGGCTTTTCATAAATTACATACAAGAGGGGCTTATCATTGCAATGAAGCAATTTATTTTTCCTCTCTGATTTCTCATGACTCTCTGCTCCATGTGAGTTTCTTTTTTTTTTTTTCCTGTTAAAGTGTAAATGGCACAGTTTGAGGTCCATAAATCTCTTTGGCAAAAGAAGAAAAAGACAGAAAGAAAGAAAGAAAGACTGCAAAGAAGCTTGATTCTGAAGGTTGCTGGGTGTTCCTGAATTTCATCAAAGTCAAAGAACTGTAGGGAGAAAATAAAAGTTCCAAGAAATGTAGGCCTTTTTGGTATTTTTGCATATCCCAAATGTTTGTCACTTTCCCTGAGCAATTTGGAAATGTGAAGAATTAACACATAGGCAATAGTCCACAGGAGTTTCTGTAATGATTATTCCGCTAAATCTGGGAGTTTTTCTTGCCTTTGACTGCATTCCTTTCGGTTTGTTTTTCAGCATTCTTGGTGGAAATGACATCCCCAGGGTTCATAAAAATAATTTGCCTCTAGAAATGTCTTACGTACAAAAAGCACAAGACTTCCAGGATGTTTTCAGTATGCATTTAAAAAGACCTTGTCTAGGATGTGCTTTATAAAGTGTTTAAGTATTGATAACCTTTCAGAGAGTTTCACAGCAAGAGCCAAGGAAGAAGAAGGTATTTATGGTTCTTCTTGACAAACATGATAGCTTAGATTAAATGCTTCCCAAAAATTGGCACACCCTGAATGCTGCTTCTCTGAATTTTCCCTTCTTAGACTGTGTAGGAATGAAGGAAATAATATTGAGGTAAAGGATCATGACTGAAAACTTGGAAAAATACAGGTACAGAGTGTATACAACAAAGAGTTTTCACTAAGTGAAAAACGTAATACCATTTCCCACTTCTAACAAGAAGTATTCCAGAGTAACCATCAATTCCTTGACTTGCTACATCTCACCCATTCGACGTCACCACCTGCAGTTAAATCACTCAAAATAATCCAAATAGTGCAGAGCTACATCCATTGCTAACCGTTACTTCTCTCATGTCACTCAAAGACCCTGCCTTCTAACCATCTAACTTAGGGGTCTGGTTTTCTGGTTGTTGTTTTGGTTTATTTTGGGTTTTTTTCCCCTACCCTTTGAAATGCTTCTTTCCAAAGTCCCAATTTGTGCATACTTATGATGACTCCAAGAGAACTGGGAAGGTAGCCTGTACGTTAAGCCATGTGGAAGCTTTATTTTCTTTTTAACTAAGCAGAGGAGGTAAATAATGCTTTCCTCCTTGAATTTCTGGCAATGTTATGTTATGCTTGTTCAACATTGTGCTAAATTATCAATATACACGGAATAGTTTTTTGCAAACAAAGATTTTCTGTACATGCACTTCTCATACACTTGTTTGCAAAACTGCGTTGCTTTTGTTCACATTTAAGTCAACAAATACCTTAGTCTTTTACACTTTGGATCCGAGTATGTGTCTGTCTACCTAACAAGGAGATGTTTTGGAAATGAAAAATGAAAATGAAAAATGAAAAAGATCTATGAGAGGCACTTGTCATAGTGAAAGCACCACCATAGCCTGAAAACCATGGAAAGAAAATAAAAAAAATTAAAGCCATTGTTAACAGTCTGATCTCCAAACAGAATTGTTCATAGAAATAAACCTAGTCTGGCAGATTTTATTCCATGAATAAGACTGGTATTCAGGGTGCAAATTCCTATACATATGAATGCAAGTGTTACTTAATAAAGGTGTAATTTAATATAAAGATGATGTTTGAACCACTAACGATTTTGCAGAGAAAATTTTAAGGTTGTGGAAGGTGGATCTTGGCCAGCTGCTGCCTACTCACCATTCTGGCACTCCCTCTCCTCCACAGGACAAGGGGAGAAATTGAGGTGGAATAGCCAGTGGGTCAAGGAGAAGACAAGGAGGTGCTCTATCAATTACCATCATAGGCAAGGCAGAGTCAATTTGGAGAAAATGTGTTTAATTTATTGCCAGTCAAAATGGATTCAGATGGTGAGAAACAAAGGCAAAAATCAAAACACTTTCCCTCCATCCCCATTTCTTCCCAGGCTCAAACTCACTCCTTCATTCCTGACTCTTCTACCACCCTGTTCCTGACGAACCGTGCAGGGGGAGATGGGGAATGGGGGTGTTGTGCTCCGTCTTTAGCAATTCCTCTCTGCTGCTCCTTCCTCCTCGTGCTGTTTCTCTGCTCTGGCCTGGGCTTTCATGGGCTGCAGTCCTTCAGGATAAACCTGCAGTGTGGGTCCTTCCCATAAGCTGCAGTCTTTCGGGATAAACCTCCTCCAGTGTGGGCTCTTCACAGGCCACAGTTCCTTCAGGGAATATCCACCTGATATTGGGCATGGGGGTCTCCATGGGCTGCGGCGTGGATATCTGCCCCAGTGCGGGTCCTCCCCACCAGCTTCTAGGAAATACCTTCTCCACCATGGTCTCCTCCATGGGCTGCAGATAAATAACGGCTCCGGTGCCTGGGGCACCTCCTCTCCCTTCTTCCCCAGCTTTGGTGTTTTCAGGGTTGTTTCTCATGCTTTCCCCCCCCACCCCCCATCACTCTTCTCTCTGCTCTCTGGCAATTTTTTTGGTCTTAAACATATTTTCCCAGAGGTGCCACCAGCTTCATCAGCAGGCTGGGTTGTGTCCTGCAGTGGGTTTGCTGTGGAACTGGTCATGGATGGCACAGGGCAATCCCTGCCTTCTTCTTCCACAGATGTTCCTGCAGCTCCCCCGCTGCCAAAGGTAAACCAGTTGCTATGAATTTCAATTTTTAATATGACTACACAAATAAGAGAATTCTAGCTGAGTTTCTAAATTACTTTTATATTGATCAAATTAGGCAACAATACACCTACTTTATGTACAGGTCACTAAAACAATGGCTTCCGTATGGTCATCGCTATGAGCTCTGCTTTAGAACAGAAAACAAGGAATAGCTTCTTGAACTGAAACTACTACAGGAACTTAATTAAGCAGAATGTAATGACTTGAATTGTAATTTAAAAAAGAAAATTGGGCTTACCACTCCTAACTAAGCTTTCATTCTGAGAAACAGTAAGATCCCCATTTTTCTAACTCATCTGGATTTTAAGGTATTTTATTCATAAAAGAAGAAAGAGACAATGAAGAAAAAATGACAAGGTGCTTTCCTGTGCTTCCTTAGTTTTACTGAACCCACCCATATCATGGTTTTCCATTTAGGTACTAATGCTAATGAAGCCAGATCCTGCTTTACTTCCAAACAGAGCAGTAGAGTTAAAAACCACATCTGTAATAATGTCTAAAACTATTCCGGTAATCAGACATTTCTCCCATTGAATAAGTGCGGTAACCACTAGCGATATATGTTGAGCAATGTTCTTCATTTCAGTGTTCAGGCTCCCAAAAAACCTGCAGGTGATTTAGCATTTCTCATGAAGAAAAATTTGCTGTGTTGATGTTTGTCACAACTTTTTTTTTTAGTTGCTTTACCAGTTGTATAGTTTGGGATTTATATTCTTTTATGTAGGAATGAAAGATTATTCTTTGCTGTAGCTTTTTTAGAAGTAAATTGAACATAGTGTTGAGAATAATGCAGTGCTTTTACCCCATGCACTTTGTTACCCTAACATTTGGTTTTGTTTTCATTCCCACACTGTAGTGCATTTGGATTCCCCAAACAAAATCCCTCATGTGGTAGCATGCTGATCTTCACTCTGGCTGTAGGAACAAATAATAATAAAAGTAGAAAAAGAATAGTAATTTTCTTTTCTTTCCCACTCATCTATACTTATACTACATCTATAGTTTTTCAACAGCTTAGCATTTGTAGAAATGAAAATAGACAGTACTTGAAGCTGAAACGTCCCTGATTCGGCAGAGTGGAAACCGCGCATATGAGGACAGCACAAACTTCTTTCTGCTCACCAGCTCTGTACGTAAACCATGATGCTGAAGATATTGTTCAGCTGATAAGCCAGTTAAGCCACTGATTTTCCTGTTGCATCTGTCAGCTAGGTTGCTGACTTTAAAAATGCTTTCTCAGAAGATCTGGGCAGATACCATTTTCTTACTTCACATTGAGTATCTTACAGTAATTGTTATGAAGCTAGATTAAGCCCAGCTTTTTAGAGGTAAAAATCCGATTTACTGCTATTGGTTGCATTATCTCCAGTTCCCTTAAATTCTGTAATACCCTTCAGCTCTAAAGTGCAGGGTAAAATGAAAGGGAATTAAGCGCAAGTGATACATGTAATTAAGGCCTCATTATGAGTATATCTCCTGTTACAGAATTAAAATACTAATGTAGATATCCAAGTCAGAAAATTGGTTATTAAGCTTTCTTTTTTTTTTTTTTTTAATTTAGCTACAAAAATGGTTTTGTTCTGGGCTTTTTTTGTTTGTTTCTTTGTTTGTTAGTTTTGTTGTTATTGTTGCTTTAACTTTCATTCTAAATTAATTGTTATTTTCCCGATGTGTCCTAAGGGAACACCATTCTTCATTTTTACGTCCTGAAAACTACTAATTTCTGTAATCTCCTTTGCAGTGCTACATATTAATCTAGTGAAGAAACCCTAGTGGAGTGCATTTGTGCAAAGGGTTTTATTGTGTTCTTTTTAGATACCTAGCATTGAAGTGGGGAATCATCCTGAAGGAACTAAATGGACTTGTGATGCTACCAAGAATGTTATTAATATTTACACACATGTAAATGGGAAAGGAGGCTCTTAGGGTGCTCTCAGCCTTGGCATAGTGTTAGAAACTGTAAGACCTGCCCATGAGGCTGTTTTGTGACCACAAATGGAAAGCTAACATTTATGCTATTCCTCAGCTTGACACCTTGGGATCACTAGATCCCACATAACTACTCACGAATCAGGTGTTCTCTAGAGGCGCTTTAAGTTGAAATGTGTTAGAGACAAAGCTAGTTACGTTTTAATCTTTTCCAACAGGCCCTCCACTGCACTTTTTAATGAGATCTTTTGAAAGCAGGATGACGAGTGCCAGATAACACTGCACAAGGGTTCAGACATTCAGGAGGAGGTAAGCAGCGTGCACCAAAACGCCTGAATTTTATTTGAAATAGAGTAAAAGAAGGAAGCCTAGATGCAGACCAGGAAAGAAGAGACTCTCTAGAGTGGGGCATCTGAAAATCAGCCGTCATGAAGATAACCCTGAAAGCATCAGTGTTCGTAAGTTTGAACTTGTGAGGTTATTCTTTAGAGCCACTGGCCTTTAGCCCTTTTAGGCTGTAGCAGTCTTCGGAATATCCCTGAGGTAGGTAGAATTTCTTTCATCTGAGGACAGCTCCTCCTGATGTCTATGAGATATTTAAGCAAAGTATTAACATAGAAGCAGTGGCTAAGCTCATTCTGCAGTATGGATAACTTCGTCACAGTAAACACAGAGGCTCCTACCTGGACACTTGATGTCTAAACATGGAAATTATGGAACGAAGACCCAGAGGAACACAGTGCCACTAATTCTGAAGTATGTTAGATATTTAAAATATGTGCTTCAGTTCCTGCCAGGTGGTCTTTGCACACTGTATGCACTGAATACCCCAGCAGCTATCCCTACAGAACTTAATTTGTAATTATGATATTGCTGATTATTTTTGAATGTTATGTAATTTCTCTGTAGACCCAGAATCAATAAAAGAAATCCATGCATTTAATTAGGACTCCAAAAATATGTATTAGATACTTTTAAGAGGTACTAAAACTAAGTTTAGTTTACATAAAAATAAAAGCATACATTTAAAACCAGTAATGTGGAAGCATGCATTTTACGGAGAGAATACCTATATAATTCTTTGACTGGACAATTCTTTGTGAAAGGTTATAATTTCATTTAAACTGAATTCTTAGCTAATTCAGGAACAGGATAAAAAAATAAATTCAGTAATAAAGACAGCGGTTCAAAGGTTCAAAGGTTGATGCATATTAAGACATCTTATTATGCAGTGTTCTTAGGGTATCTTAATCTACGAGATGAGATGAATGGCTCCATTTGCACTGAAATTTTTAATTGTTGAGGTCAATATTGCCCTATATGTAGATTTAATTCCTTTTCATGTTTTTAAGTATGGGAAGAAATAATTTTCCCATACCTTAAAAATGATTCTTGGTTATGGAAGGTAGCCGGTAGGTTGAAGAAAATTTTAGGTATAACTCCCATTATCTTTCTCTCTTTTCACAAAATATTTACTCTTCTAGAAATATTTAATATTGTTTATTTCATAGCGACAAAGTTGCAGGCTGTGAAGATGTAAGTTTTCAATCCTTCTTTTGCACAAGGTTTGAACTACACCTGTGATCATGTGCTAATATAGATTATTGACTAAACAAATGTCTCATAGTAGTTTCCCAACTGAGTCTGATGAAAAAGTGACCTCCAAGGTCAAGGGAAGGTGAGGGGGGAAATGACTCTAAGAAACAGCCAAGAGTCTGCCCCAGGGAACAGATTCCAGAGAATTCCACAGTCTTTAACTTACTAAGAGATCAATCCAGACATTTTAACTAGTTTAATGCAGGCAAAGGAGTTAGATAACAGAGTTTATTTTAGTATTATCAGTCCACGGTAACTACAGGTTTCCCCAGAAAAGCTTTATTGCTTAGGAAAAAGGCCAGCAGGTACGTTATAATCGTCTGAAGAAATTACAGTAATAGGAGAAGAAGAAAGATTCATCATGAGTCATTAAGGTTGTTAAACCAAATTCTCTCTTCTGAATGCATACAAAATAGACATAACCATATTCTCAAGTCTTTTAGGTCTTTATTAAATATTAACATTATAATAAACCTACAACCATGATTTTAAAAATGATGGAGATTTTTCTCGTCATCCTTCCATCTCTCATCAACGTGCTTGGGGATGGATTCAAATATTTCATGTATTGTCTCCGCCCAGAGACTCTGAGATTTCAAGCTCTCTTGCACATGTTAAAAGTATAGTTATTAATGACAGACCACTTCTAATTCCTACAGGTTCTGATTTAATTTAGGTTAATTTTATTTGCAAACACCTGTAAATGCAGCAGTTTATTAAACTCATTCAGGTTAAATCTCTATCCATCTGTGCAAATCTGCCTAGCTGGTTTATTTGTATGCCTACTTTTCCCTCTGTTTCTGAGCAACATGCTGCAAGAGTTGTTATGTTATTGCATTTGGGAACTGGAGATATGGAGAAGATATGGAACTTGCCCAGAATTACACAGAAAGGCTACATTGGAGGAAAGTATAGAATCTGTTTTCTCAAATTTGTTTTCTCTGTCCATGCCCTTCTCTGTTGCACCATTTAAATTTTAAAATATGTATGAAAACAGCTTCTCCCCGGTCTCCATCCCCGGCCCCCCCCCCCCCCTTTGCATATGTTTTTATCTATCTGTGGAATCAGAAGTAGTATATTTTACAGCATTTTCTAAAAGTTTCTCTTGAAGAAATCTGCTACAGGATACAATAGCTTGCACAAGAAGGATCTTAAATTTGCTACCAGGTAATGGGAAATTATTCTATGTATGGTGATATAGATGTGGAATGGGTGTTCTCTGTTACTTTTGGAACTGAGCAGCAGTTAGATAACTAGCTGGGATGGAGTGTAAAGTCTTAGCACAGCAGTACAGTATTTATTACCTACATACGCGAGAGACATAGAGCTTTGTCCTCTGTCAAGCAATTACTGCTTTTCTTGTGTTAAGCAGAGGTGTGTGAAAATAATGAATACTTTTAAAGAAACTATCTACTTTATTATAGAATTCCATTATAAGAATGGAAAAATTGATTCAGACTAGCTTAGACTTAGATGTTAGCTTCAGTGTATATCTTACTACATGGCTGCAACAACAGCAGCAAAGTCCTTCCTCTTCACACTTCCCAGTTTATTTCCTGGGGGTTTTTTACATTTGGATGGAGTGGCAAGCTAGATAACACTATTGGGTTTGTGTGGCAAGGTTTTGGTAGCGGGAGGGCTACAGGGGTGACTTCTGTGAGAAGCTGCTAGAAGCTTCCCCCATGTCCGACAGAGCCGATGCCAGCTGGCTCCAAGACGGACCCACCGCTGGCCAAGTCAGCAATGGTGGTAGCCCTCTGGGATAAAGTACTTAAGAAGGGAAAAAGTTGCAGCAGCACAGAAACTGCAGCCGGAGAAAGGAGTGAGAACACGTGAGAGGAAGAGCCCCGCAGCCCCCAGGTCAGGGCAGGAGGAGGAGGAGGAGCTCCAGGCGCCGGAGCAGAGATTCCCCGGCAGCCCGTGAGG
>JANZLQ010000050.1:8178711-8234628 GCA_026212715.1 Elanus axillaris | reverse complement strand
CCCCCCCCCCCCACTAGGAGTGGGATGCTCAAGCAAAGATCAAACACTTGCAGGCATTTCTTTCTTAGCTAGCACAAGTAGTTCCCTGCCAGCTCACTGGCATCTGTGAAGCCTGTAAGTGTTTCTATGGGGGGCATCGAGTCTAACTTCAGGCTGCGAATTTTGGCTAGCGATCGAGATTCTTTGTGGATCTAGTTTTTAGTATTTCTCTTCTTTATTTCACAGAAGCAAAACAGGAAAACAGCACTTTTCTGGTTTAGAACTATTGTGAAAATAAATACAGTAAAGCTTGTGTGGTATTCAGATATTAATGTCGTTATACATACCTAAATAGAGTAAGAGTGAGTCACCACCTGTGAATCCTGTATGACTATTTTTTAGCTTTATGCATTCATGTTAACCAGCTAGAGAAGAGTCCAAACCACTAATTTGCCATGAGGAAATCATACATCACTGAATCAAACAGACTCTTTAGCCAGTGTAGGTGGGGAGTTTTAGCTGGGAACATTAATGATAACTCATTAGGACACAAGGAAAGTACAGTTGTTTTGTGCTGTAAAAAGATACAAGTGACTGTGAAAGTCCTAGCACAAAATTCAAGGCAAAGGTAAATTATTACCACTTTATGTGACCATTTCTGTTAACTTCAGGTAATGTATTTTTTAGTCCATAATAATCTTCAGTATGTTGAATGAATTTAATAATTTCTCCTCAATTTGAGGGACCATGTCCTGTTTCTTAAGTTTCTGTTCTGATGAACCATATTATCAGTAAAATCTGCTTTCCCTCCCTGCACAGGCAATTCTATTGACTTCAGTAAGTCAATTTGTATGAATCAGGCAACAGACTTTGTATCATTTCTGTTGCTTAGATACTAAAAGAGAAATATTGTCCTATTTCCACACACATGGTAGTTCTTTATCAGAAGTGGATATAGTTTCTTTTGATTAATAGTATAAATGTACAGAACAGATTTCAGGGGGCTGCTGGAGTTCAAAAGTGAGGGAAAAGGAAGGAATAGAACAAAAAGTATGTTCATAATTTTAGATAATGTGTTCCAAATACTGATTTCATTTATATGCTTATTACAGTGACATGGCTTAAATAATAATAATAGTAATGTGGCAGTAAAATATCAATTTTAATAAAATAGCTCATGATTTACCTTGCAATAGTTGTATGTGTATGTGTGTGTGCTTTTGAGTTGGAGGAGGTGGTTAGAGAGCTACATAAAGCTCAACATTCATCATAGCCTTGCTTGACACTGTCAGTTTAAGCTCTTCCACCCAGTGATTGTCTTATCCTGTGTCACCCAGCCAGTCCACGAACATTTGTGCCCCAGGTGAATGAAGAAATTCCCCACACCCAGGGTTTTCTTGGACATTAAATGTATTGCGATCAGATCACACGTGGTAATTTTCAGTTTTCTTTCAGGTATGTCTTAATTAAAAGTTATTTATTTTCATGGATCCAAGGACGCCAAAATCCCTGTTGTTTATAATAAGAAAGTAATATTCTATCATGCCACTTCATCACTGATGTAGTGAAGTTACATCCATTACTGTTCCCTGATATAATCCTGTTCTCCTTAAGGAGAAGAAAGCACTGATGGGTAGCAGAGAAAAGTGCAATTCTTTATGCACCAGGGTTTGTTTACCTTAGTCATTTTGGTAATTTATGAAGCAGGTTTTGACATTAACTGGTTTTTATTTGAAGACATGGAAATGCCCTTTGTTGAAACCATCCCACCCGTAGTCTAATCTAGGGTGTTTCTTGTTTAAATACCTGTGATGGTAAAGCTTTGCTGCTTTCTCCAGAGTGTTTAGAAATGAGTAGAAAATCTAATCTAAATGAAAATGGTTAAAGAAATGTCACTGGAAATAAATAATATGTAGTCATCGTCTAATTAAACGGGGGAGCATGAGGCCTAATGTTCCTAGACTAATTTAAGATTGAAGTGGTTTGGAGGATGGAGAGTTATGTGTAATAGCTGGTACATAAAATTGTGTTATTAATTGCTAAAATATCTTTATGGTTGAACACTGTAAAGAGACTATGTATACTATGATTTTTCCATCTTTTGCATCTTTTAAAGAGACTGGTACCTCATATAACCCACTTTACCCTCTTCATGTATCTAGATCATGATCAGAGATAATTTCACCCCATTAGATGAGACATTCTCAATCCTTTTTCTCCCTAGGCACTCCTCTCTTCACTATGTTTTTTTCTGAGCATAGGGAAAAATCATAGGAGGTCTTCTGAGAAAACGGGATAGAGAGTTGAGAAGTATCCATTCAAAGATGTGTTCACCTGAGAAGAGAGAAGAGAACCAGCAGAGAATGGCGTTGTAACCAAAATCCAAGAGCATATCCAGCTGAAGGCAGCTGACAGATAAAGATTAATGAAGGACAGAGTCTGATATTAAAATAGTTCGAGTCTTTAAACAATTTTTTAAGGGTGGAATGCAAAGATCAAATGCAAGAAAATAAACAAAATAAACCCTTGCCTGCAAAGAACTGTGGTCAATGTAAAGAAGTAGAAGTTGATATTTGTTTTAAAAGGGATTGAATCATGTTAGATTTCTGGAACCTACATAATATCCATTTTAAGGATTTCACATGTATAAAGGAGCAGATTCTATGTAATCTTTTGTTGAAAGCAAGCAGATGCTGGTTCTTAAATATGATTTATTGTTCTAGACCATCTTGAATGAGTTTACCACATTTTTACTCACAGGTGCAAATTGTGCATGAATTCAGCTCATTTTTGAGCTCAAACAGGCCAGTTTTGCTCAATTCAGTTTCAAATGCCATCTGCCTCCAGATGTAACCTACAAAATAATGGATATTGCAAGATGGAAATACCAAGGGAAGAAAAAGGAAGAAAGAAATATGAAGATGGCTACAGATTGCAGAGGGTCTGTTCAGGTAATAGGAGTGCACAATAAATTAGGAGAGATTTAATGAGAAAATGAAAGTCTTTACTACATATAAAATGTGAAATTTTAGGTTCTCAGAAGAAATTGAAGGTCTGAAAATCTTAGATTTTAGTGTATTGCAGTGGAATTTCCCTGAACAAAGTATACACAGAAAATCAACAGCAACATATATCGAGTAGAACTCAATAGAGTAGACATGCACGATAAGCATGGACTTCATAAACAATAAAACAAAACAGCCTCTTAGAAATAGCTCTAGCATTTAATGTGAGAAACGTAATATGAATAAATGTATATGAATGCAAGCATATGTGCTTGGGTACTTAGCAACATGCAGTTAATATACGCTCATGTATGTCTTAAGGATTTGTTCCACCCATCACTTTTTCTTCAGCCTCACTAATGATTAGCAATATAACACAAACAATATTCTTCCTTCCTGCCGTCCTCTGTCTCTGATATTTTTCTGTTGTTTCCTGCTTTTGCTCTGTTGGAGAATGAATAATGTTTGGGGGGGGGATCTGTTTTAGTGGTTAGACCCTGCTCCAATGAAGATGTTATTACACAATTTAATTTTAAAACTGTTCCTTTTCTTTTTACCTTTAGGCATACCTTTCAATTCTGAACCGGTGTCTGGGACACAGAGGTGGGGTTTTTTACAGCACAGACTATTGTTGAATTAGAGGTCTCATATCTCTCTCAGTTACTTTCTATGCAGTTTGAATGCCATTTTTAAAGGACGTTCCTTGGCGTAGGGGCTCCTGGTCATGATTCAGTTATGCTTTTAAAGAGCTGATTTGTGCTAGACCAGACACAGGACTTCACTGGATAAAGAGGCCCCACAGAGCATCCTACCACATGCTCGATCACTCACAATTCTCCTCTTTTGCCCCAGAGACTCTATTGCTGGGCTCCTTTGTGTGTGCTTAGCTCATATCTCCCCGTGTGCCAATCCACTTCACCGAGTTATCCATGTGTGTATTGGTAAATTTACTCATTTACATTTAATGTGGCAAAAGAGACCACTTATCGTCTAGATTGCTGGGACGGTGATATTGTCCATTCCCTTTGGTGGTACATATAAGTCCACCAATATGCTGGTGTACTAACTGGTTCTTCACAAGCTCCATGCAGCAGAATGGCTTTATGAAAGAGCATAAACAGGCTGTATCAGCATTGCCTTCCCTCCACTGATCTTGCTGCCTTCAACTCGCCTTCCCAGCACTCTCTCAAACAATTTGAGATGTAAGATCCATTGTTGGTAGGGTGCCCATTCAGGAATGGGCAGCATAATAAAACATTGCATTAATAGACTTGGAATCTTTTCTGAAGCAAAAATTACCCAAGTAAACTAAAGGCTAAAGGCAAAAATTGTAACTAAATGTGAACTTTTGAGAAAATGACAGTGATTCTGGTAATGCAATACTCTTCATTCAGAAGAGCTGCTATGTGGTCCAAGTGAGCTCCCTGAACAGCAGGCTAATGGCTGTTCAGTGCTCTTTCTGGTTCCAGTCACAAATTTCATGGTGGACCTATAGAATGAAAATATACATAAAAATTTGTGGGGTGGGGCCTGTGTGTGTGTGGGAATGTGTATTTTGTTGGAAACATTTCACTGAAAAACATCTTATCCAGAACTGAACTTGAAGAAACATTTATGATTTTAACCACTTTATTCCTTCCTTATTCCCTCTTTCCCTCTATTATGGAAATGTACAGAATCTGGTAGTATAGTAAGGCTAAAATGTTACAACTACAACAATATTTTCATTTGGACTATTTCTATCCTCACAAAGCTGTAGAAATCTGGTATGATTTTTATTATTACACTTTTGCAAAACTCAAATATCTTGAAAGCCTAGGACTGAAAAAATTTATGAGTGTATGTCTTGGTGCTATCTGGACCATGACAATGCTCAGAAGAGCATTGCTTGCTTGCTTTGAGTTACATTCACAACAGAGCAGTGAGATAAGCATTCTTAATTCCCACTGATTTACACTGAAATTGTGATAAACCAATGCTTTCCAGCATAAGGCACAAAGGTTTCATTTTTTAAATTCTTTTTTCAGGAAAGATCCCGGAATTGATTTGGATGTAGTGATAGCATATCTAATTTAAAGGTCTAAACTGATTTCAACATGATGAAATAAGTACTGATTTTATACTGAGAGTGAAAAGGGTATTAAGGAATACACTTTTTTTGAGAGAGAAAGAGAGAAAGAGTATACTGCTGTCTTCAGGACACAAAGTAAATGTTTTCACCATTGGGCTTTGTGGATTATACTGTCCTTAGTAGCAGTTGCCTTTATTGGTATTAAATCATGCAAACAGGAAAAAACTTTTGTTCCTTAAAGGAAATAGAAAGCTATTGGATAAATAGCAGAGTGATTCCTCAGCCGAATTCAAAATATTGAGCTTATGTACAAAATTATCACATGAAGAAAAAATCTTTAATGCTGCCTAAAAGATTTTTTTACAAAACCAATCTGCATTGTACTGAATCATCAATTGAAATGCTTTCTTTGTTTTCAGTAGATGGGGAATGTTGTGGATAATAATAATTTATGTAAAAAATGTAATACTCCTATTTCAGTATGACAAAAGAAAAGAAAGGAATAAATTTTAATAAGACTGTGATTCAGGAGGGAATTTTGCTACAAAGAGGTGCAAGAAAAAAACCCAAAAAAAAGACAAACCTTGCTTTTCAGTAGTCAGTCTGCGTAGACAGTGATGCTCATTTGTATGAAGTACTTTTGTTATAATCACATATTTTATGCCAACAGTTTAGATAAGTCTCTCTGGGATTTTCATACAAACAGGAACAAAGGGGAATGTGCCTAGACTGAGGACACATGTTAGTTTCATAGATGGCAGAATTTCTTCGGAAGCATTAAACTTCAGCTGGACGGCTACTAGATCTGCTTGGGAATGTGCCTGGCAGTGTCCCTTTTACTGTAGGGCATCCCAGGCACTGCATCAAGCAGTGATCCGAGGGCCCTGACCATCTGTGGTTGGAAGAAGGAACCTTGGTGAGACTCAAGTTTAGGCGACTTCTTCATTTTCCTTTGCTTGTGTTGAACTGCAAGCATGAATCCAGTCTAGTTTGTTTTTCTGGGGGAAAAAAAATGGCAGTTTTATATTAAGGCATTAAACGAGCAAATGAAAAGAAGATATTACAGTGTTATGAACTCCAGCTATGATCTGAGGAAGGAAACACTAATAGTTACTTGTAATAAACAGGAGACAATACTCCCATACCAACATCAATACTGAGCTGCAGGGGGCAAGAGGGTGGCTCGGGCAGGTGTTCCTCCAATATCCAATATTACAAACCCATTATAAAAGAAGTGGAAAGTGAATAAAAGCCTATTAGATCACTGGCTTATTAATTTTAGAACTGGATGAAACTGTAGGCCTGAAATACTTTACACAATCTGTCTTTTTTCTTCCTTTTTACTGGGTTAACGAGTTCTTCTGGTTCTGTAAGACCCCAACCTGCATTTTGCGGATTTTGAGTTTATCTGTACTTGGAGTGGAAAGTGGAAAGTAATTGCAGCCAGTGTTCATAGGACATCACAGTTGTGTGAACAGATGATAGTTTCAGTTTGGTTACTGAACTGAAAAAACAGGAAAAAATAGTTTAGGTTAAAGAAATTTTTGGACCTGATTTCAAGTAGGGTAAACCAAAATTTTCAAGTCAAATTTATTTATTTCATTTCAGAAGAAGGCTTTTAAGTTCAGATTATTCTTTCCTCAATGAAAACATTATGAAAAGGCTTTTTAACAAAATAAAGATTTTTTTCTTTAAATACCACTAAAGTCTACTTAGTTGTACGGTGGATATTACCACCCAGTCTGTTCCAGATTTGAAAAATGTTTCTGTCAGTCTGAACTGAGGTGGGAAGCATTTTTGACTGAAATATTTCACGTTGAAGTTAATGATGAATGTACTTAGCTTTAAGACTGTGAAGTTCACTCTATCCTTAATGCTGACACACTTAGTTTACGGTGTAACTGTCCTTCACCCAGCCCATATACAGGCTGTCTTGGAAAGGTGCATGCATGGTAAAGCAGGGACCAACAAATTTTAGCATGTTCAGAAAATTTTCGTATACTGAGCTGATTTTTCACAAACTGAATCTAGCTTACTTGCTGAAAGCAAGGATGACTCATAGTAATTTGTCTCTTTCCTTTAACCAAAAATATGCAACGGCACTCATCAACAGCACTGCGATGATTTACGTCATCAATGTTATGGTAGGATCAGTAGAAGGAAGGGGGAAAATGAAAGAAACCAAAATCAATTTTATATCATCAGAGCAGAAAAAAAAATCTTCTAATAGGTCTGCAAAGTCAGTTCCCATTATTATTATTATTATTATTACAAATCAGGAAAGTTGAAATTGATGTATTGATGATTTAATGTGTGTGCTTCTGCATTCTAGGTTGCACATAATTTTCCCTTTCTGATGTTTACATCAAGAAATAAAATATTATCTCTTTTTCCTCTGCCATAACTCTACTGAATGCCTAAAAAGCATTAAGGTGTTGATTCAACAAAGCATCATCATCATATTTAACTCTTAAGCATGTAAAGTCATTCATTGACTCTAGTGTAGACTTGCTTAAGACTATGCAGAAGCTTAAACATTTTACTGAAACAAGGCTTACTTATGTTGATTAGGTACAGCTCTAATCTACCCAGAGAACTGGAAAAAAAAAATAGTCATATTTTAAAACAGTCTTAAAAGAACTGTTTTGAAGATTTTTTTTGTTATGTTTTTAGAAAATGCTACAATTAGAAAAGATGCAGAGTGCAGATTTCACAAATTTTGGGAACTGTAACCTTGCAGTAGGTCTCTGAGTCATGTGTTAGTCTCTTATTAGCTTTGAGATAAATAAAGAAAATTCAGTTTTTGTAAAAGCTGCTGTCATAACTGTTAGAATGACTACTGACAAAAATTGCTTCATTATCCATGGGCTGTGCACAGTATTAGCTTGAGACACTGGATGGCTGTGAGGATCCATTCAAGTCCAGCCTCGGCTACCTGAAAAATTTAAGGTCAAGAAAATTGTTCATCTTTGCTCATTCAAGACATCACTGAAAGTCAGTTGATACTAAAGTTGGGGCAGGATTTCTTTTCTGATGCAGTTTCATGTTCTCTGGTGAGATGCAGCAATCCTTCTCACAGAAACTACTCCTGAGCCACCACTGGTGTTTTTACTGGTCTCTGGACAGGATGAGGTTAGAGAAGCATATACCATATATCATATGTTTATGTGACATATAAAGTATCTGGGGTTGATTGTGACACCTTTTTATATGGTGAATAATGCATGTGTAATTTTGGATAATTTTACAAGGACTCCTTATTGCTCATAAGAAACAACTTGGACCTCCCCTTTTCTACTATTTTACAACATTTTTTAGCATGCTGTAATGTGTTTATATGCTACACCGTGCTTATATGCTTTGGTATTCATTTGAAATACTCTCCATGTACATAAAATGAAATGAATAGGAGGCAAGGGCAAAATTTTGGCGCACATTCTGGCTTAAGCACTTCTTTTTTATCATAGAACTTCAAATGAATGGTTATTATGCTACTAAACAGAGTAGCATTGAATTCATAATTGCTGCTTGCTTTGTCTGCATATTTTTGTCCTGTGCTTAGGGCTGAGAACTGTTATTTTGTTTTGCTTTCAGTGTTAGTTATTAGAAGAGTTTCAGAATATGCCAAAGAGAAAAGACATAAAAAATAAAAGCAAAACTTTCGGTAGCTGGTGCTGCAGTTTTGGAAAGATAGGGAACTGTAGTTCCCTTTCCCACCCCACAGTTTAATCAATATCCTATGATTCTGTAAGTCTTAAGTTTTAAACTTAAGTGAATAATTGGAGATCTGCGATGACCTTCACCTAAGTGATTAGTATTTCTTTCATTTCTCTTTCTTTTTATGCAGTTATTTCCAGCTGTACAAATGCCAGGCAGCTTAACTTTTCTGGCTATGTCTACATCAGCAAGTCTGACGGAGGAGAAACACATCAACACATCAAAGTAGCTGGTGCTGAGGCCTCTGTCACCATCCTGTGTACTGTTCTGGGCGTTTATTTCAAGGTAGATTTAGTCTGATTCCCTGATTCCAATGTCCTCACCACACACGCACTTTGAACTCATCTGAAGCACTGACCTCTGTTTCAGGTGCTGATGAACACATTACTTACGCGCTAGATTGCATTTGGTGCATGCCTGGCATGGAGTTTTCCCTTCACTTTCCTCTAAAAGGAATCTTGTTTGCATAAATTAAAACTTCCCTATGAACCAAGCTAGTGTATTGTCAGGGGGGCATATGGTCAGGAGAGTCAGTTCAAAACTGCAATATTCTGAACTAAAGTGCTACTGTAGATCCAGGCCTTGGGTTTCACAGATTGGTTAAATTCAGGTTCGGGAAGGATTTTTATGCTGCCCCCCAGCACAAGAGATAAAGCAATTTCCTCCAGTAATTTCTGCAAGCTCCAAGCTTCTGTTTTCAGTCCTTGTAGTTACAAGATAATAACTCCAGCTGGAAGGGAGCTCAAGAGGTCTCATGTCCAACTTCCCACGCACAACAGAGCCAGCTCTGAGACCAGACCTGGTTGCTTGGGGCTTTGTTCAGTCAGGTCTTGAAAACCTCCAGAGATGGAGACTACCCAGTCCTGTAGTCTGTCCCACTCCTGGGCCATCCTCATAACGAGAAAGTTTTCCCTTCTATCCAGCCTGAACATCTCTTGTTTCAATTTATACCCATCGTCGCCCATTCCCTTCCCGCGCGTTGCTGTGAACTGCCTGGCTCTGCCTTCTCAACAACCTCCCGGAGGCACTAAGGAGCTGCTCTTGGGTGTCCCTGGAGCCAGCGCTGCTCCAGGCTGAACCAGCCCTGGTCCTTCAGCCTCTCCTCCCAGGGCAAGTGCTCCAGCCCCCCTCCATCTTGGGCACCCTCTCATGGAGAGCATCAATACCGTATTTTTATCTCTATTGTGACAGCAGTTTGCTGACTTTGAGTGCTGTCATAATCTAAACAACTTTCCCTCTTATCTCTGAAAAGAGGAGACGGTGAAGATACCATATGAAACTTCTCATCTGAAGTGTGTTGAGAGGCTTTACAATGTAAATAATTAAAAGGAAGACTGAAAAATGGTGTGGTTACATCCATCCAGTAAAGAAAAGTGTATACAATAGCTTGTTTTCTCAAGTCTCTCTTCTGCAACTGACGTCAATATCAAGCATTTTATTTCATGTCAAATATCAAGCCTCGGTGACGTGCCATTACTGCAGTTGCCTTCAGCTGGTGAGATACATATTTGTCCATCGTTTGAATGGCACTTCTCCATTATCTTCTTTCAAAAGTAAGTTAAAGATTTCATGTATCAGAGCAGCTCTTGAGTCAATATAGCTTCCTGTCGGAGAAAGTAACTTTTGTACTTTTTGGAGTAAATGCACATTTTTAGCACCAGTAGTTGGAAGCCACAAAAGATTCCAGTGCCCACACTAATAATTTGTTCTTAATCCAAAACTTATGGTGAATATTTCTACCACATAATTTTACAGATATATCCACTAGAATGTTTCTAATAAGAATAAAATATTGATAAACAAGATAAAGGTAGACACAATATAGCATTTTTTTTAAAAAAAAAAGGCTGACATTGTCCAAAAGAATTTTCTGAGCCAAAAACTAGATACTATAAGTATTTGAAGTAAAAGTTACATATAGCAACTCTATACATGTATACTGCCATGAAGAAATGCATGTGATTGATAAGAAGGATAGAGATATGTTCTCCCACACAGCAGTGTTTGCTGTGTACTTAAATGTATGCAAGACAATCTCATTATATTTCCATAGGATGGCCCTGGTTTTATTGAGTCAAGACTTAAAAGGATGAAAAGGAAATTCCAGGCACCTGAGTTCTGGTTTGTTGGCTGTGACTTGGCTTCTGACCTGAGCAGTGGTTGCCTGCCGGTCTCTCAGAGCCTTGCATTCTCCATTGAGGTGTCTGCTTCCTTCCGTGGATATTCTAATCTGCTTTGGTATCCATAAAGTCAGTGGACCTAATCTTACGGAAAGCTATTGAACTCCTTAGGTAGACACTCTTCTATCCATCTATTCTTGTACACATGGATTAGCATCGTTAGGATCATGAAATGTGTTTTTAACAACAAAAAATTCTGTAAGCAGCTTAGCTTTGGAATGCGAACTGAGCAAGACAGAAATGCTACTCAGCAAATATTGATCTCAACAGTATTTTTCCTATGCAGAAATGAAGTCCCATGGAAAGAAAAGGAAAGAGGATCTAATTTCTAGAGAGGTTATGACTGGTTGTGCCAGAAATCAGGTATTTTGTATCAAAGTCTAAATAAAAGCAGGGCATATGGTTCTCATAGTCTCTCATAGTAAAAATGAGAGTCATTCAAGGAGTGAGTTATAGATAGGACTGAATTATCCATGCATATTCTGCAGGTGACAGATAATCAAAATTCTCATTTTTATACCAAATGGTTGCTATTTCAATTACTGGTGGGTATCCATCTAAAAAGCTACTTTTATAGTACTTGGGTTAGATTAAGTATTATTACAGGAAATTGAACTATGAGAAATAACAGCTCATCTAAATACACGGATGACATCTTGTTCAAGATATGCCTATAATTGAAATTTGTTATTCAAATCATGGGTTTGTAATACAGAAGTATATGACTTTTTAATATGAATATAGAGAGAATTCAGTTTCTGCATGCTCTGTTAGCAGAAGAGTCTGAATATATGGGCATGTCCTCCTCACAGCTAATTAAAAATGCATGTTAAAAATTAGTATCTATGATTTACAAAATACAAAAAAGCAGGTCTAGACATTAGCATCAGGATTTGTTAACGTAGACAGTGTCATTTATGCCAATAGATGAAACTGCAGAGAGAGTATTTGACCTTAAGTTTTCTTTTTTAGCTTACTCTGTACCAGTTTGCATCACTTTTAAAGACTCCATTTTAGAAGGTGATCAGTGTCTCTAATTCTGTATGCATAAGCACTTGGATGCGGTACTTCTGTAATCCATGAGAGAGGAAAACCTATTTCTAGAGTTTATGCACCCATACTACCTGGGTGTGCTTAGCATTAATGACTCTTAACATTTACTAGAATGACAGTGTAGTTTGCAATCCTACATGAAGGATTTGTGCAAGCACAGATGGTGGCAAAAGGGAGGCTGGTACGACGATACAGTTCTAAATGGATTAAGCTGGCGACATTGAATGCCCCTGATCACGCTATATATTTTTGAAAGTTTTGGAGTCTTTATGTCTAATGACACTTTAAGGATTCACTTACAGTTTTCCCGCTTTCAGATTTATTCGGAATACATTTTTAAAGGGTACTCAACCTTAACTTTTATTGTGTGGGCACAGTTTTATGCCCCATGAAATACTTGGCTGTGTAATTTTGGCTTCTGTATATCTGGTTTATTTGTTGAATGTGTCTGAATGTGATCCTCTTTGTTTATAGCTTACTCCTGCCTCATCGCAGGCATGCGCAAGCAGCCACGTGCTTCAAAGGCTGCAGTTGGCAGGAAAGGCACAGGAATTTCAGCCCGAAGCAAAGAATACTAGATGAGAAAGCGTGGCTAAAATAAACTCTGTGTTGTGACAAGAGAGAAATAACCTACCATTTGTAGCATTTACTTGGAGGAATTTAGAAGCTAGCAGGGAGGAAGATTAGAGAGCTTAGGAAGAATTAGAAGTCTGAGAAAAGTTGTAAGAGGATGGACAATACACCCCAGGAAGAATATGTCTATGTCGTATATTCTAGGAAGACAAGCTTACGTGGCACTTCATATAGTTATGACCCATGCCCTAATCAGGTATAAGGTTTATCTGCTTGTGTTCCAAGCCAACTGACAGCTCAGCTTCAGTTACTGGATTAAATTGACTATGTTGCTTCCCAGCTGGATCTAGCTCTGATATGTCCTAAGGCACCAGTTTTATTAGCAGCTTTTTAGGGATAGCAAACTATGACTGAACAATGTTTGTGCTTAGAGCTAGCAATAATAAAAAGCTTGATTATTTCCAATTCTTAAACTGTGATCATTAAAATATTCTGTAGAGCATTTCACTGATATTGTGTACGTTGCTCTCACTGATGGGGAGACTTCATTGCCTAGCCTTGATGTATTTATTTGAGAAAAAAAATGCTATGGCTTCTGACAAGATTTAAAGGACAGAGAGAAAGAAGAAATGCAGACAGGCACAGCATTTCCTTGTTTATTAAGCAAGCCGTGTTGTTGCTGTGGGACGGTTTCATCTGGAATCACCCTGATAAGGGGCAAAGCCACTATGTTGGTTGTCATTAACACAAAGTCAAATTTTCAAGTGCTCATTTCAGACTGGCAGACAGGCAGTGAGGCTTCCGGCTTATGTATCTGGCTGTGCTACTGGTCTTTTGTATGAAATGCAACAAGTGGCTTGATCTCCCTCTCCCAGCAAAATGAGGAAACTGCTACCCTGTATCACCTGAGGGTGTTTAGAGATCAATTTACTAGTGTATTTGACCTAGCAGTTACAATAAAAATGGGCATACAGAAGAGCCTAGTTACAGTAAAGCTGTCAAGCAGCAGTCACTGTGGTTATCATTTTTTGCTATATTAGTCCAGAAATCTGGGAAAGTTCCTTGTCCCTGGACACGGCATGAGGCCACCAGGCAGCAGCTCACCCCCTTTGACCTGCTTCTGCTGACGGGTTCCCAGTCATCTGACAAGGTAAAAACGGCTTTTTTGGTAAAATGTGAGTTTTGTTTTGCCCACTGAAATGGTGGGCCGCACCCAGGGGGTGCAGCCATCCCCACAGGCCTCAGGAACTGCGCGTGGAGAGCCCACGTGAACTTTATTTCTATCTACCAGCATGATAAACCCCATATTTCCTCACAGGCCCCTCTTAGCTGCTTGGGTGGGTAAGAGCTCTGAGGGGTTCCTGTCCCCCCCCCTGTTTTGTAGGGAATCACCACAAAACGTGTTTCACCTGAAGGCCACCACTCTCCCTCTTAGTGAGTACATCTTCATTTTGGCTCCAGGTCCAAATAGGTTATTGATTTCAGATTAACAAAAGCAAGACAAAACTAAACAACATATCTGTGAGAGAGAGTCTTTTATTCCTCAACAAAATTCTGAGAACAATGATGGGATTTGCTTTCCAGGCAGGCACTTGGTATTGATTATGAATTTGAAACTATAAATCAAACGAGGCAAAAACTAATAAAGAAATGAAAGCACACATACATTCAATAATAGATTGAATTTAAAAACCCCTTCATATCTTAAATGCAAAAATTTTACAACTAATAAATTCACAGGTGGTTGTATTGTATTTCATTACGTGGCTTAGCTGTTCTATGTATAACCCAGTATATGATTTCACTATTACAAAGTTATGGAGTGACCTAAAGAAAAGTAAGTAATCGTTTTTATCACCACCATAACTTAAAATATACCTTACAGACTGTCATTGTGAAACACTCATGACTCTCTTCTTTTCTCAGTCACGGATGAAATTGGGCAATATGATGCAGGACACTGGAAGAGGTCAGTGGAGGAATTTCTGTCTCTTGAGTATGCTGCATGTTCCTGAACACGAAATCCAAGTCTGGGCTTCAGCTGAGCTTGTTGTTTGTTATCCTTTAATCCCTACTCAGGACTAAAAATTTGCTAACTGGATAACTCAGGATCACAAAATAATCAGAATGTGAAAGGAGGCATTAAATGAAAAAAAAAAAATTTATTTGCTACATCCTTCCACTTTGGTTTATTTTTTTAAACCTTCTTAAAAATACTCAAAACATGTCATGTATTTTTTTAACCAGTTCTTCCAAGAAGCATCTTGACTGATTGAGCTTGACTTTATGGGGTAGTACATAGAATTCCCTTTGCCATTCATAAAGTTGTGACGTTCTTTAGGGTACTCACAATGTCCATGGGTCCTTCATTACTGGATTTATATGACAAGTGGGTCTTATTTCCCATGCAGTTAATCAGACAGAAGGGTACTATTTATGCCTATAAAAAATGGAATTATTCTTCATTCTTTATCACTAATGTTTGTCAGTTCCTTCCTGTGGAGTATGGAAGCAAGGGTTCTCCAGCTTATGAGTGCTACTGATGCTGTTTCTGTGTAATCACTGAATTTCACACACACACACACAAATTATATCAATACGGCATATGCCAAAATCAACACTCCAAAATATGAATACTTATACTGGTATGGCCCTACCTTGGTTCAGAGTGCAGCCACCACATGACTTTAGTGCTAGCTCATATGTAAAATGTAATCTTAGGAGAAACACTGTCTTACAGTGTGAATGTGACTTATAGCACCATGTGAATTAAAAAAACCCACAACCTTTTAATTACAAAAGGACTCTATGACTGCTTTGTAATTTTCTGTCATATTGGTTTTTCAGCAAAAAAGGGCAGGTTTTTACAAGCTAGCATATTTTTCATAGGACAGCTTTCCTTCAAATTTTATGCTGAGAAAAATTATAGAAGTATTTCATTTCAGAGGTATTTGGATATTTTTTTTCCTTAAACTATTTCAGGTTGTTGGAACAACAGTCCAAGGAATTTTAATTTAGAATTAGCAATTGCCACTGAGAGATAATAAAGCTTGAATGAAAGATGATCCAATTTTTTCTTATGGACTTGCTCACTGGTTCAAATGCATTTCCATGATGCATTCTATCCTCCTTGCTTGAGCATCTTGCTTGTTTTGGAGATCTGTTCTGGATAAGGCAAATAGTCCAGGAGGGTTGTTAAACAATACACACATTTTAATGCTGCTCTGAACGCTCCAAAGCAGTTCAGTAAGACAAAATGAAAACATAAGGCTCACACAAACAATTTAAAAAGATTGACATGTTTTGGCTCAGTACAAAAATTTAAACCAAAGTATCTTAATCTCTGTTATCCTTTCTTTCACATTATTTTTAGTTCCCATGTTATTATTCTCGCCCTTTCCTTACTGTATTAACCACCAAGCTATCTTAAAATAAATCTTTCTTTTTTCAACTGCATAACACAACACGCATTCTTTTTTCCCTTGGCTCTAAGCTGGAACTTTTGAAGAGTCTGATCTTACCCTTCAACCAGAAAAAGGAGGAGACATCAAAGAACTTAGGCCATCACCTTCAGGTATGCTACTTTTATAATTATAAAACATTCCATGTGTAGGTGCTGATATCTCTAAAGACATGTGTCTGAAAGTATTACTGAATATCTAGTTTCTTAACATTTCTGTAGTGCTGCAGTAAAATCTACAGAGTTAAACCACAGAAGTGAGATAAAAATTAAATTCAATACTTTGGAAAAAAGTGATAACTATTTGTGCTAACTGGTGAAGAAATAATTTCATTATTTTACCAGCCTGTGAGCATTTGTATGTTCAAGAACAGTTTGGAGCAAGTGATACGGCATTTATACAAAAACTTCTAACAGTAAGAAAAACTTTTCTGGCCTGTTAGAGCAGAGACATTTTGACAAGATTTGAAATATAAAAATGAAATAACTTTATAAAACATATCTGTGAAGCTGCATACAAATCCTATGCGGAAAAATTCTCCCTTTGCCATAATGAAATATGTAAAGTTTCAAGATCTGATTATTGTAATTGTTATAATAGGAAATTCTGCATTCAAAAAAGTGATGACATTATAGGCTTCTTCACGTTTATGGTTGTTTTCGGAAGAGGAAATGTAATTCTAAAGTTTTTAATAAGTTATTCTTTGTTTCTATACTGGCCAGTTTTTACAGGCATTTATTTCAAATGGCGATGCATTCAATGTTTATTTGGTTTATGGTAGATGTACAAATCACATAACCATTTAGTATACCATTAAACCAGCAGCAATTAATCCATTCAAATAAGTTTACCTTAGATTTGCAGATTTAAATCTTTACATTACAATAAGATTACTACAAAATATAATGAATTTAATAACAAATTAATAATTTGATTTGGTATTGTAATGCCAAATAAAGGTAACATAAAAATATTATTCGTAAAATAACAATAGTAGACGCTGAGATTGTAGAAGGAGGGCCTTCTGAAAATACTGATGAAAACCAGCACTGAATTACAGAAAACCCTCTCCCAGTTCCAGCATCAGTCGCATGAAAGAAAAAGGTGGACATTTACGAAAAGTATAGAAAGAGAGGAAGGATGAGAAATTTGTCTCCCATAACACTAGCAAGATAAGATACTGGGCAGCGATACTGCAGATGTCATCTTTGACAGAGTGTGTCAATATTTCCCTCTTTGGTCTTTGCCTCTCCATTCAGCAAGCAGCACTTTCTGAGTAACAGAGAGCAGTGACGCCTACGGAGCTCCACCATTAGTTTTACTAGGGATTCTTTGCAGTCCTGAAACAAACAGGTATTGCAGAAGACAGAGAAGAGGTGATAAAAAGAATAATACCATTTTGTACATATATGGCAAAAGCTCCTCCAAAGCAGAGACAGCAAGGAGGTAGCATGAAAACGCTTTTTTTACGACCCAAAATATTGGTGTTTTCACAAGTGTGCTGAGTTAGAAAATAGGGAGCCAGTGAAGAAAAGCAAACATAAAAGTGACTTGGTCACAGCAACAAGATGCAAATGAATAGTTGTGGAATAAATCCGTGTATGTTTAAGCCAGGGAAAAAGCTGCTGAAGACAGGTCAAGTCGAAGACGAGATCCATACTGAAGCTTCGTAGCTGACTGAAACAGGATTTTAACTAGGTGAGCTTTCTCTCTCCTACTGCTGTGTCTACATTCAATAGTGTTGTGTATCTGTCCACACAGTTAAGGAGTGGCCTAAATAGCAATTGCAAATATACATTCATTGTAGAATGAAGATTTTGGGAACTATTTCTAGGAATTAGGCAATTTGAAAGACAATTCTATTTCAAAAGCAGATATTTCAGTGCTTGTAACTATGGAGCAATTAGCTCTTTTCTGTCCTTTTCCTTCAACTACAAACAGTTACTTGTTCTTTGATTATACGAGCCTGGTAGGATAGAAAGTTGAACAACTTCACTTCATACCTCTGATCCTTGATCTCCTCAGTACCTTTTCTGCTTGTACTCTCCCTTTTCTGAGTGGGTCACACAAGACCTAAGAGACAGGCTGAAAATAGTCATCCTTGCTGCAGGTATGAATACAGACCCTCTTCTAATCCCTAAATTTTGGAAGAGTTTAAGCCATGAGCTTGAGGGAGCTTGGAGAAGTTAGTAGGGTAAATGATACCCCATGAATGATGGCACAAATTTGGTCACAGAGCTGGGGAGAAGTAACCTGAGCAGCGAAGGGTGTGCTTTTTTATTCCACAGTGGGAAAGGCTGCGTGCTTGTGCTGTCCACAGTGGTCAGCACGATAGTGGGGAAGGTTGGAAGGAGAGGAGGGAGCTCTGGTTTTGGCAGCCTGATACTGAGGGCGTGCTTTCTTAGTCAGATCATGCTTTATTCAGATAGGGTAATTCATGTCTGGAGGGCAAAGCAGAAGCACTGTTGTAGAACTTAGTTAGTATTTGTTGGGGATTTTTCTCAGAAATAAAACATACAAGAGGAGAGAATGGGATGAGGGTGGAGTCCCACAGAGAGCCACGGAGCAAAGCGGGGAGTGAGGTGGAGTGTGGGAGGCTGTGAGGACCATCTTCCAAAAAGGCTATGGATGAACATTTTGAGAAGAGGAGAGATTGGAGAACATGAAGCCATGAGCACAATTAATTGGAGAATTTTGCATACAGGTATTTGCATACATACATTTGTGACCTGACAATAATCTTGTGATATCAGTAGTAAAACTTCCATTGATTGTTACGATCAACCATCAATTCACTACCCATATGTGCACATGTTGGATTTTGTACCTTTGACATACATAAACACAATTGCATGGTCTCAAAAATCTAGCTCTGCTTGTTATGTATTTTCTGTTTTCTATTCGTGAACCAGAATAAATGACAGAGACATTTATACACAGGCCCAAAAAGCAGGCATGCCAGCAATTCCTTACTTGGACAACAATGATAAATGCTCTCTACTTCATATGAGATCAGGAAATCACTTGCCTTTAAGCCATCCAATCTAAAGGTATTAATTATGTATTACATCTCATGAACCTTCTAAATTTAGATAGCCTTGCAGGGACTGGTGTGATATATTAATATACTGACAAATAATTAGCTGAAGAATGTATCATGTATATTTCATCTGTAGCCTGAAACTTCAACCTCTGCCACTTGGGAACATGAAAAATCTAAGAGTCTGTCTATCACTTCACTAGTTATTGAAGACTCACTTTTTTGCCATTTTGTAGGGCTAAAATACAACATGAAACACTGATGTTGTTCATAAGCGATGTTTCAGCACCCCTATACTGATGGTGTAAGTAATGTTGTGTAAGAGCAAAGGGTGCTTCTGAATCAATGCAGTTAAAGGCTGTTAATGAATGGAAGGCTCTAAGAAGTACCTGGTTATGGATCTTGGCAACTAATGCACTTGAACCAACGCTGCAGATGGCTGAACTGCTGCTATGGGAACAAAAGAAGCTGTTTTCAGTACTATAGCCTAAAGCCTTGTGACTATTTTTACTGTAACAGCTATTAAAAGGGTTGAAACTCAACTTCATTAGCAAATAGATTGTTTTGAGCAAAGATTATGGGGGACAGAAATTGGAGACAGGATTGCCAAAGTCATTTCTGCAGTGTAGAAGGAATCCTGGAGTAGAAATACTTAGTCTGCAAGCCACTTATTGGCGGCATCAGCATCTACAAAACTTCATGTGTACCAATACCGCAGAAACAATCTTTAAAATTCCTATGTTAGAAGAATATTAACAGCACAAAGTTAATCACCACAAATCAGAAAATGCAGAGCTATCATTGCTTTTGTGACCTGCAGAAATGTGTGTTCCACTCTTAAAATCATAATACCTTCCTTTCTTTTTTATTTTACTATTAATATTTCTTATAGTAGATTGTTCTTCCTACAATCTGTTTTATCTGTACCTGTCTTGTCTGACTTAGTCCTGTCTCATCTTTCTCACCACTCCAGCTGTCCTGTTCACTGTTTCACTTCCCTTGGCTTCCATTAGGAGCAGAGGCATCAAAAACCATACTCAGCCTTTCATCGCCAAATTATAGCATACTTGGTCCCTCTGCAAGGATGCAGATTCCTGATGTCTAGGAGCTCTGAGGACGTGCAACACCCTCAGTAAGGCTAGGAGCTTCGTCTTAGCTCTCTGCCAAGCTCTTCATAGTCCCTCCACAGCACACATACAGACTGAAGCTTTTCAAGCTCATAACTTGAGCATGAAGTATTAACTGCATCTTAGGCATGTATTTAATTTAAACTGCATATTTATAAAAACAGATCTCTTGGCTGGCTTATGCAGATTCAGGAAAGAATGACAGCATAACCTTGGAAAAAAGCCAAATGTCAAGGGACTAGTATGAAGTATTACTCTAAGTGGTTAGCAAAATGGCAGAGGGCAGGGGAAAGACTTTCCCTGACAGTTATTCTCCTTTCATTGCTCGACCAGTAATCGGACTCTTCGGTCTAAAACTCCTTTAGTTCTAATACTCTCAGTATTTGCTAGTCACCTTCTTCCACTGTCCTTCTCCAAGCCACAAATTTCCTATTGTTGACTGCAGCAGTTCTGAATTCAGATGGAAGGTTTTGAAGTGCTGTTTCCTCTTTGTATTGAAACAAAATAATTAGCATCCCCTTGCAGCAAAGTGCTGTAAATAAAGCAAAATTTGTCACTTCACTTTATGTCAGCTGTTGTTACCCAGCCAATATCACTGTCAATAACTATTCAGACCATCACAGAAGGATAGATGGGGAAAAAAAAGAAAGATAATTGGTTGGTTTTGAACCAAACTCACAAGGCTCTGATGAACTTCCTTATAGAAACTGTTGCAAAAACAAAACTCCAAATACGCTAGCCATTGAAAATTGCATCCAGGCTGTGGTTAATAGTGATGAGTAACAGAAATTACTTCCTAAAGAGCAGCAAAAACTGTTTTAGCAGAAATTTGGAAGATTTTATCTGTAGAGAGACATTACCTTTCTGTAAAACAGATGGGCATGTTTGGAAGTTGACAGTAATTTCTCTTCTTTTTTTAACAGTTCCTCAAACAAACAAATTCTAAGCTGATTCTAGTCCTCAATTTCATTTTGCTGTTGATGCAGTTTTCTTGTCCATTCACTACCTCTTACACTGCAAAAAAAGTATAGATTGGTCTGGTAAACTAATTCCACTGGAATGTGGAAATTGTGTGACTTGCTTATGAGGATGACTAGTATTCAATAACTTACTAATGGAGTGATATTAATAAAACTGTATCTTACGATAAGGCCAGTGGAAGTTATTTTTCCTTCACTATTTGCTATAGAAAACAACAGCATTGCACAACCTCCTACAGAGCAGCATAGGCTACAACATTACATGTTTAGTGTTACGTGTACTAATAGGATTATTGTCAGCCCAGAGAACCTGTCAGCACTTTATAACCATCTCTTTTTTAATGACTCTCCTGGAAACAAGGCCACTATGCTACAGATAAGGTCATAGGTAGTTAGACATGTTCAATGAAACACTTTGGCATGGCTCTCACCACCTCAGAGAGACAGAGGAGTTACACAAGTAGGTTAAACCAGCCCATACTTCCCAGAAACTAAGGGGAACCTTCCCCTCTCTCTCTTCAAAACAGATACCAACAAATTCCACTCTAAAGGGTCACAACTTTCATTTTAATTAGGTAAGACTCTCTTAAAAACTAAGCTGAAGTCTTATTTTGCAATGTTCCCCAAACTTCTAAACAGAGAGACATTTCTGAAATTCCGGCACTTTGCTGTGTCAGAGACATCTTTGCCTTACTCTGCAAGGATGGTTTTCAAATGTAAGCCATTATTCTTCCTTTTTCTGTTCTACTTGCATTAGCTGTTAAAGTTACTAAAACCTTCTGTTGCCTGCCTTTATCAGCTTACTATATCAGCTGGAGACAATCACAAAATAACTTCCAATAAATTTATGCAATCCTGATAGCAATGCATAATTTCTGCCATAACAAGGGATTTTTGCAACTGCCTTCAGTCCAAAGTTGTGCTTAACTGTTCAGCTACAGATCAACACAGTCCGTGTTGCCTATTCGAAACTAGCATTGGAATTTACTCTCTACACTTACTGTATACCTAGTTTTTAAGTACCAGCCTCAGGCTAGGCTATATATTACCATCAGTTACCACTTCAAATATAATACAAAAATTAAACAACTGTTGCCAGAAGTTAGGCCATTGTTGTTGCCTGAGTATTTCAGGCTAAACTGTATTTAACTCAGTTTACCCATAGAATCAGGAAAATTTAGAGACATAATACATAATTACTTTATTTTAAAGGCAATAATGGCGTTTTCTCTCTCTTCAGGTCAATATGAGAGGCTGCAGGAGAGGGAAGAGGCATGGACATGTGGAAAGTTTTATGCGTCCTGGGAGGCGGTAGCAACTGCAGAAATTTTCATTTGGATCCTTGTTCCAATAGTTTGTAAGGGATGACTGCTTAATAGTCTAGAAATAATCTTTGATGGAGAATCCAGAAATACTTTATAGACCTTAGAAATCAATGAAGCAGAAAGGAGCCCATCATCTGCAAAAGGTGGGAAGGGACGAGGCAGTCCACCAGTTTTATGTCACTGCCTCTCCAACCAGTTGCTAGAGGAAAGTGATGTCAGCGGTTCATAAAGCAGGGAACGCCTTGCACGAGGAAAGAACTGGGCTAGGCAGTATTCTGTGGTGTGCTGGAGGTGCGAGTTTGGATAGCAAGTCTGGTTTTGGGTTTTTTTTCCCTTTATGACTCCATGTTACTGAGCAAGCGTTTACCTGATTGCTCAGGCCTTTATGTATACATTTCCTGGGATGAGGTTGCTTTACTTTTAACACTTAAGCTGATAGGTCTACAGGTAAAACAGCAGCTGGTGTCTTAATTTCCAGTAATTCCTTGTCTCAGGACTTGACAAATTTTGTCTTGTTTTCTACTTTGATTTTGTCATTCCCTCCTGTCCTGTAATCCACCGGCTCTTTTCTATTGCATGAAACTTAAGATGGCAGATTGTCTTTATCATTCTCCTACTTATTTCGCACTGTCTGTATAGATATCAACCTCTCTTCTGACCAGCCCGCAACCTCAGCCCTATCAACCAAGAGGTAACTGTGTTTAACTAGTAGCTTTTCTCTCTTGCTGCCTTTCACAGGACTTTGCCAGAAGCACTCCCAAAGCTCCTTCCATCAAATTTCTTCTTGAATTTCCCTGTTGTATAATGCACCCTGAATTTTACAACACTGGTCCCCATTGCACTAATAATTACTGTCTCATTATTTCCAAGCAGTCCCCTAACAGTCTGTATCCATCTGCCGTATCCCATCTTACACTCAGCTTGTAAACTTTCTAAAGTTCTAGATAGGCACCATCTTGTTCTATGTTTTGACAGTGTTACTTACGATGGGATCATAGCTTGTGACGGAAGCTGCAGGCAGGAATATAATACAAAGAAACAATAATTAGCGCTGGACAGGCATTACACTCCTGCAAAGAAGGCTGAAGTTGCATATGTAAAATGAAATGTGCCATGCTCATTACAGCTAGGTGAGCTAAAATTCTGATTGAAGTGAACACTGCACGCAAGTCTTGCAGAGCTCATATCTGAAGGGTGAATCTGCACAGCGCAAGACTGGTATTCCCATTTGAAAGAACAAAGCTGGACTCACCATTTTTGTAGCTTGCTATAATGAGTTCTTAAAAATGGAAGGGCTGAGGACCCGGCATCTAACTTTGCTGCAGCTATCCCTGTATGATATTATCTGCTTTTTTCTCTTTCAAACCATGTTTCTCATTTGCTTCTGGGACTGCCCCTGTCCCGTGGGCAGGACATGAATATTGGGAGTTCTTTGGGTGTGATGTAGGACCATGTTGAAGAGTGGGTGCCAATAATAAAACCATTAACCGCTTGTAGTTGACTGCCGTGTTAGTCACTTTGCCTTGAGAAAGGTGTCAAAATATAAGAGGTAAATATTATTGAAACTCAGTGAAAAATTTTAGATCCATTACTGTTTCCACAAGAGCAGTAAGTAATATGTTTTGTGATGCTGAAGACTAATAATTAAGAAAGGAAAGAGTAATTCTGATTGTGATAATAATTTTCCTTATTATGGATCTATAGTACTGAATATCAACTATTTAAGCCAGGTGGTAGGATGAAAAGAAAGAAGTTCTTACAAAAACAACAACATAAAAGAAATGTCAAATCCTGAATTTTTGGCTGTTGTATTCAGGCTTACAGTAGAAACTATAATAAAGGCAATTGATTTTTGGTTTAAAACATTAAAGCATTTGAGGTTTGTTTATGTGTAACATTTTATTTCAAATACTTGGAAGATGTTTTACTGTAGTCTTTATTATAGTGGTAGCAAAATAAGGCTCATAGTGTCCAATAGTTTTCATTGGAAGTCTTGTCTTCCAGTTTCTTCTGATGATGTTTAACTTCAACCATTTGTCTGAATCTTTTCACGCTTGCATCTTACAGTTGGCTGAAACCCTTGGAAATTCTTCATAAAATAATTGAACTGTGATTGAAAATGAGGATAGGAGAGGTATAAACAATATGGTTAGTTTAAAGTGTTTTCTTGGTCCTATAACATCTATATGGTTTTGTATAAGTGTAGTACAAAAGACAACAGTGTGATACAGAAATAGCTTTGAGTTTGGTAGGGGAAGTAAGGGGGTTTCAGAAGGATAATTATCTGCAAGGGCTCATTTGCTCTCCGATTGTAAAACCACAAGTGTTAAGACAGAATTAAGATAATCTGTTCAGCCTTTCAGTTATATTGCACCGGGAAAAGAGACAGCACAATTTGACTCCAAACTCAGCTTTGCAGGGGACTTTAAAAACAATATCCATATTTCATAAGGGAAGAAGAGACAGTGCCTGCCTGCCTTTCTTCTCCTTTCTTGCTGCTTTGATGGGTTGACATGTCATTATAATCCTAATTGATGGTACATGGCCTCTCTCCTTTCATGGTACCATGAAAAAACTTTAAAGGAAAATAAAGGAAAAGTTCTGTACCAACCTAACTGGTATGTTTTTCTTTTACTTTTTAAAAATTCCTTTTTAAGTTAAGGGAAGAACTGCCATGACCAACTCTAACTTTTTGAAAAGCATAAGGCTCTTCTGAATTAATACCTTTTTTAAGTCTGGGACCTGAGACTTAACTAGAAGATACCTTTTTGAAGAATATTTCTTCTTTATTTTAAAATGCTTATCAATGGGCAATCCAGTTTATCTATGCTGTTAATAATTAGATAAATGTATTTGTGGATCAAATCAATGTGGCAAATTCCAGTAGGTCTACAGAACATTGTCTTTTCATAGCCATTTCTTGTAGTTTCAGTCCTTTAGGTTGGTGAACAAAATACCAAAAATAAAAGAGCAAAACCAACTTGTTTGATGTTATGCGAATTAACAAATTTGTCTTTTTTTTTTTTAAAGTATTGAAATTAATGTGTCTAACTAATCAATTCACTGGAATAAGATAACTGTTTTTTACCAAAATGACTTTTTCTTACCATAGTAAAAAAATTTCAGTTGTCATCACTACTAAGTTCAGTGTGTTATAAACTCAGTATGCGACATATATACATATATATATATATATATATATATACAGCACACGCTGATGTATAAACTCTAAACAAGCTAACACAAATTATTTGCTTTTCAGAAGAGCAAATGAATGGAATATTTCACCTCACATTTCTAGTCCATTGGTCATTCTCCTGTTATTTTTGAGTTTTGAATACTAAGGCTGGATGCAGCATTTTAGTAACTTTCACCTTAAAGCAAATACAAAGGGAGTAATATCTCTGTACCATGAGTTTTAATTCTTCTTCAGAGCCACTGCTTACCAGCATTCTCCATTCTGTAAGTCCTTCCGCCATTTATGTTAAACTTTGCCATAACACCATGCAAGGCTTGTTTTTAGCCTCCTGACTGAAAAATGACGACCGCTCTTTATTTGTTACCTGTTCTCTTCTGTATTTTGCTTTTGTGTCATTTACAAACTTAGCCAGTAAGGATTTCATTGTGTTTTGGTTGCTAACAACCTTACAAACAGAGTAGAGCCAGGAATTGATCCCTGTGGGATCTGTAAGATGCACACCTGCTCACGGAGGAGTCTTCACTCAAGAATTAATCATACTTTGAGACCTGCTGGTTATTCAGAGTTGAATGTGTGTAATGTGTACCGTGGCGATTTTCTGGTCTTCTGGCTTCCTAGCGATATGTCATGCAGTACCAAGTCAAACATGTTACTGAAGTCTAATTTCATTACACTTAACCGTTTTTTTCATTTCATCAGCTATTATCAAGTTAGCCAGACAAGTTTAATTTTTTTAATATTTTTTTATGTCCTCATTTTGCTAAGCCTGGAAAAGGAAAGAGTCTGCCTCAGATACAGGCAATGTCAATGTATTCCTGCTGCAATTAGAAATTGCTTAAACCATCAAATATTGTCCTTTCATATAAAATTGCATGGTTAAATCTTTAGGCATCTGATGTGCACCTGGCGTCTCATTTTAGCATGCAGAGGTACATGAGCAACTAAGATGAGATCACACCACTTTAAAAATCTAATCTACCATTAGCTAGGAAATTAGCTAGCTTGTCATCTGCTTCCACATCCATCCTTCATAAGAAGAAGTTCTGTGTCACAGAATGGGACCATTTCATCAGGGCTGTGTCTTCTGTGCATTAGAATTTCAGTACTGAAACTCACATACACTGAAAGATTCAGGATGGTGCCCTTGAGATCTATTCCTATGTATGAGCTGTGAATAGAGGAAACAGTAAATAGCACAGCTGCTGAAAACTGAATCAGTCTTTTAAGCTCACCTATGATAAGCAAAAATTATTAAAAATATTTTTCAAACTCTGCTCCTGAGGTTCTCTTGAATATCTTTGAAATTACACTTTTTCAGACATACTATCTCTGTCCATTTTACCAGACAACAATGTTTTGACTTGTAGACTATTTTATTATATTTCAATTTCCCATATCAGTCACTTCTTTAATATTAAAGTTCGTCTTAGCAGGAATGTCAGTACTCAGGGTATTATTTTTATTCTACCCTGTTTTTTTCCCCATATAGAATGTACTATAAGACATATCTGTGATGGGATTTTATTTTTTTTATTACCATCTGTCCTGGGTTTTTGGCTGTGGTCTAGAAAACCCCAGAAATGGTCTTCTGCTATGTAATTTCCAGCTTAAGTTACCATTTGGATTTACCCTTTTACCCAAGCTTGTAGCATATCCATAATGTAAAATAAGGGCCTTCGGTCCTCCAGTGCCTGCAGCCGCTTGATGAGTAACTCCGCACTGAATAGGAGGGCTGAGCAACCAGGGTCAGTGGAAACCGAGTGACACAGGCAGGGCTGGGTTCGGGAGGTTTGGAGAAATCAGCAAGTTTTTTTGATCTAAGCTCCCAAGATGTAGTTGGAGTTTTCTGGTTTATCTGAATTTCACAAGTGACAAGGTAAACTGGTGAAATACGCTGGTTTTATAACATGAGGATTTACACCATCTACTTCTGCCACCCTATCTTTGACCAGAGATATTTATCTTCTACTGCCGTATCCTAATAAAATGACTGAGGTCTCCTTCATGCTGACTAAACTTTCCCCTCTCCCAACTAGAGCTGCTTGGAGTATCAAGGAAAACACAACTTATCTTTAATTTATTTCCATAAAAAGTATTTCTAATCAGCATCTCTTCCTACCTTCTTAGGCTTAGCAAGGACTGTTAAAATATGCTGCATGCTGGTTTTGTTGTGGTTTGCTGTGGTTCAGTCTGTTGCCTCCAATGGTTTCAAACCGTTGCCAAAATATGAATTCTTTTATACTTGGAATACTGGAATTACTTCTGACATTGCTAAGCAAGGTGAGGAGAGATTCATATTGCGGCAACAAAAAACTCCTTTACCATGAAGATGTTTTCTAGAAAGAGGAGAAAAAGCTACAAGGAACAGACTTCCCTTGTTGATAGTGTTACACTAAAACTCTAGTTATGGGCAAAAATTGAACACAACTTATGTGTGGAGCCAACAGGACATTTATTTGGGGACTTACTTAATGGTAACGATTCAGACTTTTCTGAGGGGGATCTTCAATTCACATAGCCTCCTCTTCTATGGTAATGTTTCTGAAAATGAATAATCCTGTTGTTCTATGGAAACGGGTGCTTCCTCCAGACTTGGTGCTATTATTGTCCCATGTCCAGGAATATTTTGGAGAGGAAGATCTTGTAGCTGCTTCCGGTCTGAATTTTGGAAGGTTATCTAAGATAAAACCTTATGTTCCCAAAGTTGCTTTTTCATATATATATTTGAATTTACTTTAATCTTCATGGAGACAGGATAATCATGTGATCCTTGGTGAATGTGTGAGTTCTACACCTGAGCGAGAACGACAATTTAAGGACTGCCATTCTTTGAAATAATCCTTGTTTAGTTCCATATGTAAATTGCATTCTAACTTTGCAAGCTGAAATGCTATATATTCCTTGAAAGAGACTTGATACATATAGGAGAGATTCATTAGCCAAAGAAGAGTCCCAGGAAAAGTACAAGTCAACTGTGGTCTATTTTTAATGATCAAAAAGCATGTCTGAGGTGTGGAGGGCCATAAAAGTTGTAAAAAAATAGAGACAGTTGTTTAACTCAGAATATACTTTTTATTTTGTGAATACATTTATCTGTGCTTTACAATTTCAACATTTCATTGGAAAATTTGGTGAGCATAAGAAAACAATGAGGAGGAAATTAGCCTTACCATCTCATTTTGATTGACACAAAAGACAGTAACAACAGAAATACAGTCAGGAAAAGAATAGTGATCCCTACTCGGAGCAATCAAATAGAAAGGAAAGAAGCTGTTTGCAGTTTTTGTCTTTCTTGAATACCACAACTTATTTGTCCATTTAGCGTGATTTTTTGGGTGTGTGAATGTATTGTTGATAATTTTTAAAAGTCTAAGTACTTGTTCATTTGAACCTTATCCTCACATGGTAAACATGTTTGACTAACCATATGTAAGAATTAAGAGACAGGAAGGCTAATTGTGTTAAAGGGTAGTAAAAACACTACTACTTGCAGCAGTTTTCAAGGTGATTGATTCCCTGTTATTTATGTTCTTGCATCTTGGATCCCACGTCAAGAAGCTGCATCTCTTCAAAAAGGCAAATAATCCACCTGCTTGCATTCATCTCAAAGCAACAACTTAATGACATTTTATCCCACTGGCTAGACTACAAAAAAAAAAAAAAAAAGGAGACTATAAATGCTTATCTTTGTGAATAGCAGTAGAAACAAAAGGGAACATGACTTTGAAGAATTTTTCCCTAAGTTACAGAAAGCATTATATAAATCCTTTATGCATTTAAAAATCATTTGGTTTATCCTTTAATATATTTTTCCATGGAACATTAGAAGAATAAATACAAGCTTTGCATAAATAGAAAAATGTTTATAAAGATCACTTTCTGAGAATAATGAATACTCAATGTAATATTCTATATTAGCTATTTGCATCTATAATGATGCTGACCTCTGTACCTCTCAAACTTTCAGCACAGCAGAAATTTATTGACTGACTGTTTCTTCAAGGAGAGAATAAACCATCTGTTATCTGCCCTGTTTGTATTTTTTGTTGAGGTGAAAGCCACTTTGGGGATTAGCATTAATATACAGAAACACATTTTTCTTCTGATTTTGTCCTGTCCTCATCCTTATGATGTCAACTGGTCTGAGGAGAATGCAAGGTTGGATCCCTTAGTTGCCTAATTTTCACAAGGGAGATTTTCATAATGTCACCAGCTTCAGTTTTTATCTTTTGGGCATGAGAGAATTCATGACTTTTCCTGACATTTTGAGGTAATGAAGTCTTGAACTGTGTGGTGTGTGCAATATCCTGTGCAAGGTAAGTTTTAGGATTGCTAAACCAATTTAATTTCATATTATACAGTGAGGAAGAAAACTATTCTTCTTCAAACAACATCAACCTTCATGCACTTCTTCTGAGGTGCCCCCAGGTAGCATATAAATAGATTATTTTCCACTGGGCAGTGCTGGGCAGGAGCACATTCACAACTGTAGCCTGACTGATATAATTTTGCCATTACTAAAAAAAGGCCATAGACTTTGTACTGATCTGGGAGTGCTGGATGTCAGGACTTGTGTAGGTCTGCCTTGGCCAGAGTTCATTTTAGCATTTTTTAACAAGAGTGTGTTGGTCAAGAGACTATAGCCTCACCTGGTTTGGTGTAAGCTCTGTGAATCCGATGAATCAGGTTTGTCCCTGTGTATCAAACAACATCTAATTGCAGCTGGGGGAGTGTATTGTGCAAACCGTAGCTGGAACCCAAAACGAAGGAAGGAAACTGTAATAAGTAAACATGTAAAAATGACCCAAAAGGTCACCAAGACTGAGGAGAAAAGGACCCCACCACCATCACCATGACCAAACTCCTCCCAGTTCAGACCTCAGGACGATGACAACTCCTTTTAACTCTTCCCCATTCTTCTTGAGAAAGAATGAAACTGCCAACTTCAGGATCCATTGTGAGCCAAACATTTAGGAAGAGAAAGATTTGTATAGCTATTGAATGGTATTATTAAAGAAGCTTTTCTTTATTAATTAGATAATTTGCTTGACTGGATATTTAAAACATTACCTGGACTGATTGATTTAATAATGCATTCTTATCTTCTTATATATAGTGTGTTCCCTTTTGTCTGTAACAAGATTTTGAGTGTAACATGATCTGTCGACCTACATGATCCTGGCAAAAATGTAGTCTGCTATGGCTTTTCTTGAGTGTCCTCTCTGACACATGCAGTCATGGAGAAGACCATCCAGAAGCTTTAACATGGGTTCTACAAGCACTAATGTAACTACAAGAGGAAAGCAGAAAACCAGATGCTTGTCTTCCTAATCTAGGAGAAATGTGGAGGATATTTTTATTGTTTTTTTAAAATCCACGAGTCGGACCAGTGCAGAAAGGAAACTCTTAGAAGGTTTGCAGAGGACTCAATTAGATTTCCTTTAAGGATTCAGGACTAGTAGATACTAGAATGATAGTGGTCTTTTTTAAAAAAGATGCAGTCATTATCCCTTTCTGAGATATAACTCTACTTGTATGTGAACTCTGCCTTCCCCTGATTAACATTGCTGACAGCGTTTTGCTTTTATTTTCCTGGTCTTTGAAAATCAAAAGGGCTTGTACATCTATGATTATAACACCACCAACAATTAGGCCAAATAACAGAAAAAGCTATAGGTTAGCTCCAGGAAAACAGCCTTTTTTTATAAAAATAATTATTGTGAACTTGCATAATGAAAAGGAGATGCCTTCTTATAGTTCAAATTTCTCAGTCTGCTCTTTAGCACCTGCTAAATGTAATATGTACAAGGTTGCAGCAAGTAATTTAAAAGAATAACAGTAGAATTTGTTTAATTGCAGAGTCCTGGGCTGTATTTTGATTTTAAGTCATTCATTGTGCACCTAAAATTCACATTGCTGGCAGATTGTGCAGCAAAAGTAATCTCATTTATTGGTGATTGCTGTTTATTACTGATAAGCCCTATCAGTATTTGATGCAGGATTAATGTTAATTAAGGTTCAGCTTCTATGTTTTCAATGTAGGTAATTAAAATGAGAAATTGTTTAGTATAGGGCCTAATGCACAGTAACTTTCTGAAGAAGTCTAGTGTAGTGGACCTTGGGACTGCTCCTGTTTCTACTGACCTCAGAGGCAAGACTCCTTTGAATGTAAATGATCAGGCTCCCATACTCAGAACTCCCCTCACCCCATCACAAGGAGATTTACGTGACCTCATCTCAACTGTTTGCAATTACTTCCGAGTATTTCTTGCTAAAGAAGATAAAGCTGTATTTTACTATGTGCAAAACAGTTTGTACTAGTGCAAAAGATGCCTGCCATAATGATGTACAACTTCAGAAATATACATTTTTCCTCACCATTGCCCTGCTTTATTGTCAATGTAATTAGAAGAGCTTTAGATTGATATTCCATTTCAAATCTATCTGTTATTTTATTCCTTCATTGCAGATAATTTTTAAATTAATGATGTTGTTGACTTGCTATCTCTCAGCATTAGCTGATGCCATTATTTGTGTCCACATTAAATGTGGAAAGATGTTGGTTTATGTCTTTGATTATTTTCATTTTAAGTTGCGGGTCGTATCAGACTGACAAATGTACTAAACATTAGTGAATGTTATTGACCACTGCTGTGACACAACAAATTATTTCTTCAGTTTTGATACAGGAAAAAGTCCTTAGCATTCTTGTTGTAAGCAAAATAGTGAGGAAAGTTGGGCAACTATAAAGCAATAGAGATGCATCTAATGGGAGACTAATTCACATACTAAACAGCTGTCATAGCTCAGTATTGAAATAAAATGACTGCTCTGTTGATTAAATACACCAGTGTTGGGTAAAATGTCTTCTTTTTCATGTGGAGACACAAAACCCTAATCATTATTTCTCACCGGGACTGCAAAAGAGATGGGCAACAATCTTTTTCTGTTTTACCTCTCTTCAGCATCATCAGGACTCCTTTCAGTCATACCTTTCCTTGAACCCTTACTGGCTGTTGCCTGGAGAGGTGGTATGATGCCACGATCTGTATTATTTTCACCTGTTACCAGCAAGAATGTATTAAGAGATCTTCTTCTGAATGAGGAGCACCAAGAAAGTGTCCTCCAAGGCAAAATCAAGGTAACACTGTCTGAAAATGTTGTGGGAGATGATATGACTTTCATCACAGATATTGTTTTCTATTAACATATAATTAACAGCTTCAAATCATTAAAATTTGAGTATGTTTCCATTGTTTCCATTCAAGATTAATCCCATTTGATGTAGAAAGTCAGAAAGCAGGTGAGCATGAGTTTGTAGGAACAGTGCCTTTTAGTGGATACAGAAGTAATAATAAGTAACAAAAATGATTAAAGGTGTAAAAAGATAATGGTAAAGTAAGAAGAACTAATGGCTGCCTATTAATAACTTCTGTCATGATAAATGGGGAGTTCATTGAACAGATCTGCAGGTAACAACCTCAGCATTCCTTATATCATATGAATATGGTATTCAGTTCCTTAAACATTTGGTTCTATTTTTAACATTCATCTTATTAGAGTGCTGTTATCTGGCACCTTCCTTTGCTTTTGACAGATTTTAATTAAGACTCTCTTGGGATATTGAGAATGTTTAGGAGCTATGTGTTCATTGTTGTAAGCATTCTGAAATTTCAGTATTACAAATCCAAATATAGTTTTAAAAAAAAAAAAGTTCTTGCTGCTCAAATGATTTCATGGAGGGACTTTCGGTCTCCTTACAGTTGTACTGTTCTTGATATTTGGCTTAAAATTTACTGTCTCTGCCAAAGAGCTTTATTTCTTCTTCTAACTCAGGTTAATTTTGCTGGATCAAGACAAGAGTTCTGTAACTTTTTTACTGCTAAATTTCCAGAACTTCATTTTGCCAACTTTTGAGGAGACTAATGTTCATCAACTGCTGATGCTATCCTATTATTGGCATGGTTGGAAGGTCCCATGCATCAGTAGGGCAAAGGTTTTGTGTTTTAGATCTGTCAAAAGGAATTGGCTAAGGGGACATCCTAAAGAGATAATTCTTTTTCCTGAAGAGGAAATAAATATTTGCTTTCAAAAACCATTTCTGTATATAGAAAGAGGACATACTTAATTCTTTTCAGAGTATTTGATAATTTATTTGCGTATAACACAGAGAAATAGTGGACCCGGATATCTTTCAGGAGTTTCCCAGTCAGCAACTCCAGCATCTGTATAGGTAGAAATTCTTGCCCTTACGAATATTGGTCATGTTTAGTTTCTTCTAGCCTGTGAATCAAATAATTATTTTCCTGATTAAACAATAGCTCGTCCAGTTTCAGTAACTACATATTGGCAATACCAGCCAGAAGGTTTATTTAAACACATTCTGACTGGAGGATCCAAGTTGTACTGATGGGGAGCCAAGCCCAAGAAGGTCAGTGGAGCATCCCAGATGTGCCGAGAGGATGCCAAACCTGGGGTGGCAGAAGAACGTGATACTGTTATCATTGGCCAAGTCTACCACTCCCTGGCTAGTGACCTTTTTTGATCCATGAGGTAGGAAGAACTTGGATAGGGAGGGGTAGACTAGCTTAGTAAAGTATGAATGTTTCTGGTTTTCCAGAATCATGTCCGAATTGATTCAGTACTTTAAATATTATTTCTAACTTTGTTCTGCTGCTTCATTCTTCACAGTTAGCAATGTGAAAAACTAGACTCAGAATAGGGACAGTAACTTAGACGAGGCTGGGGTCCTTATTTAGCTCACCAAATTATGGCTAAATTCATACTTATCAAATATCAGTTGCTTATTCAGTTAACTTCTGAGCATCGACCTCACATCAATGCATCCAGCTCCCCCCCGTCTTAAGTGAGTTGTCCCTTTTTAATTCAATTAGTCTTGCTCACTGGTTCACCAGTTCACAAAGTTAAGGTATTAATGTTTTTATGGAAAGATGCCAATCACTCCTAAACTTTGCCTGAAGAACCACTGGAAGTGAAAGCAATCTTAAGAAACTTGAATGTTAGAAGTACATTTTTAATAGATATAAATCAATGCATTGTCTTCTATGCTTCTGGGCCTACTTAACTGAGCAATAGTTTCGTTTACTAATCTGTACAACAAGGAAACAAATGCTTCTGTAGTGAAACAGTTCTTTTTCTTGGATGACTTCCACGTTTAGTTTTTATCTCTGTGTCAGTAACTGCAAAATCTGAGAAAATTCAGCTTCTTCTTCATTTTCAGATCCAGGATATTTTCTTTACTGTTATTTATTACCATTAGTGGATTTAACATTGGCTTTCAATGTTTGATACAGATAAGTGTGACTATCCTGTTTGTCCATTATAGAAGAGAAAGTTCTAATTATGAGGTTGAGAAAAAGGGGGGAAAGAAGCAACAGAAATCTTTTTTTTTTTTTTTGTCTTTTCCTAACATCTGCCTGTCCCAGACAAGGCCTCCAACCTCCTGCAAGTCCAACACATTGTCAATCACATGTCAATCTTCTTTTGCAAGTAGCAAGAATTCTTTCCAGTACATATGTATAACCCTTGCAGCTGTGTATGTCCTCTCCATGGCTGTTTTCTGTGATGCAGTTACTGCTGCTGGTGCTGCTGCTGCAGAAACCAGGTAAGGAGAGCTTAGGAAAGCAACGTGTTCCTCCCAGAACATCAGAAGGTGTCAGAATGTTCCAGGCTGAGTTTACATAGGTATTACTATCTTTTTAATTTGGAATTTTTGGATGAAAAATAATCTTTATTCTCCCAAAGCTAGAAAAGGACAAGCCTCTATTCCTTTTGCTGCTTTATTTCAGTGTTTTCCTTTTTCTGTGGCTAATACAGGAGGATAAAAAGGGACAGAGCAAAAACCAAAATCCGAACCAGTCTGAGTGGATCAGTGAGTAGAAAAGCCTTACATTCACGCTGCATGGTACATGCCATTGTTGCTAGTGAAAGAGCAACAGAGTATAGAAGCACAGAGGTTTGGTGCTGGGCACTTACCATACATGTTTCCATGGGTCTTTGGTCAAGTGGTTATAGAGTCCTTGCCATGCTCTACAGTCTCAACTACAAGGTTAAAACCCAGAAATTGTACAGCTTAAGGACATTGAAATGGCTTTTTACTCTGCCGTGGCTCCATGGTATAAATGGGCTGTGGTCATGGTTCTGCTCATAAAAGTTTTTGTTTAGAAGGAAATTTTGCAGAATTAGTTAATTTTCTTCCCTTAATTGTAAAGGTACTGATGTGATATTTCTTTACTATTTGTCTCATTTGAATCTCTCCTCTCCTTCACTAAAAAATAAGCAAACAAAGCCCTTGAGCTTTTGTGTGATCTGTAGCGCAACCTGGTCAGATTGAAAACCATGTTTTGAACAGTTGTGGTATACTTGTAGAAAAGTTTTCATAAAAATTTCATTCCATTCAAATGTATTAATTCTGGAAAGATTATCATTGTAATCATTCACATAAGTAACTGAAAAGCCTTCTTGGTTCTGTTTGGTTTGGGTTTTTTTAAATAACAGAGATACTTCAGCAATGAGATGTAGAAAGGACTGTGAATGAGTAAATATAATGAATAAACTTTGTTACTTGGTTAAAATAAAGACAAACTAACATACTTTGATCTTATGTTTTTCTTAACTTACCCCAACATCTTTCTCAAATTTTTGCCTGGTGTCTGCATAGACATAAAATAAAATCAATGTGCAATTGCATTACTTTTGATTTTTCTAGGTTGGTACATTTAGGAGAATTTGTTTCCATGAGAACCGATTGCTGAGGAAATCATTCGGCTTACATCTTACCGGACTGATCAATGAACTCTGGATTTAGTTGCAGGTAAAATATCCTGCATTGACAGGGTAGAGGGATTACATTAAACCAGGCAAGTTTAGGGATACATCAAGAAGACGTTCATTTCCTTTCATCACTGATGAGGATTGCCTTCTGATTTAATCCACATCCCGATAAGAAGTCGCAGTACAGGGCAGACCTAGTAGTCTAATTTCTGAGGAACTCAGGTCCCCTGTTTGTGTCTGCCTAAACTCAGTTTATGTTGGAGATGCAATATTTTTATGTGTTTACATTAAACTACACTAGTTCTAAGTAGATGGCTGAAGCTTAACATAATTATTAAAAATGCTGGATAGAACTCTAGTTTTAGAAAAAATTGCCAGCATGTTATACAGGAGAGAAACTGCATGCCAATTTTTCTTAATGAATGTTTTTCTCCTGTTGCACTTGACTTTTTGCTGCTCGTGGACATGTGATATTTTTCCTTGTGGAGCAGCAAGAAAATGTTTTAAGCTAAAGGACATGTTGACGACTTGACCTCCCAAGACTTTTGCTTTAGGATCTTTTCCCCATAGCCCTCTCTTCTGATGAAGTAAAAATATCCTGAGTGTCCAAGCAAAGCTGACTGTCATAAAGGGCACAAGGGACAGCGGGTCACCCTTCAGGCTTTGGGTTTTACTGTGACAGGATATATTCTATACAGTTTCTATGCAGTTTCTACATGGTAGTTTGCTAGGTCTCTTTCCCTCAGTAGAAGTTTCTTTTAGAATGGAAGTAGAAAGTACATATTTTTATCAGAATCTCTATTACCAGAGTATAAGCTAGAGGAGAAAATTAGATTAATCACTGTGCAGACTTTTATAAAAATGTATGTTTGGAAGCAAAAGGAATAATGTATGTGATTACAGTGTGACCCTTAGAACTATGAGCACTTCAAAGATCTATATGCATTTTGTAACTTTCCAATTTCATTTGTAAAAACATATATTAAAAAAATATATAATATGCATATAATTTTAGGCATTGCCATGATAGCAATTTAAAGATCAGCAAAACCTCCTAGCATATTAATATAACACTGACAAGTAATTAATCTTTAAAATGTGTATTAGTCATCAGTAATTAAGAGTACAATGTGGATTACTTGAAGCCTGTATTGTTGTTGATTATACACTGTAGTTTTTATTTAGTTTTAATGGCTCTCATCGTGTTTGAAGTAATTGATTGTGATAATTACTAAAATCATCATAAAATCCTAGTTAAGTAGGGTACAAACTGAGGACAAATTCACTACAGGTGTCTCTACTTTGCAGAATCTTCCCTCCTTGCACAGTCCTTTTTCTGCTTTAGAATAGTTTAATTTATTTAATCAGAAGTGCATCACCAGTTGCTCATGATGTCTGAGATACAATTAATCCATATGATAGGCCAACAACTATATATTACTGGACTGAATATAGTTTACAGATCCCCTCTCCAGAGAGAAACAAGGAAGGGTCCACAGTGAATCCAACCCACCTTCTGCAACGTGTAGGCATCTCTAGTGTCCATCCCTCTGACATCTGGGGTGGGGACATGGATTATTTATCTTTGTACCTCCTAAAACCTACATTGTAGTAGTCAAGATAGAATTTGTCTTTCTCATATAACTTTGCTTTTCTGACCATGGTGAATTAAATCTGCTGATCAACAGCCCATTGAGTTCAATAGATACATTTTTATCCTTTGGCTCAAATGCTAAATGTTAGTGCAATTAATGCAGATAATCTATCTAAAAAACTGTGCTTTCTACTATCTAATAATCTAGGTGAGAGTAAAACCTGGTCTGCTGTTACACATAACACTAGCACTATGGAGACGTGACATTCAAATGAAAAATGAGACTGTTTGAATGTCTCTTAATAGTTTCTAGGAATAAAAAAGGGGTAGCGTTGTGTATGTAATAAAAATATGGATTTTATCCCTAAATTCCTAAAACTGTTGGGACAAGAAATGTCATATGAAACTTGTGGCCTTTATCTCTAAGTTTCATCTATATGAAAAGTCAACTAAATCTATTGACATATGGAAGCCAACAAAACAACCTTTCAGAGGGAACTGATTTATTCTTTTCCCTTTCTCAAACAGTTCCTCGGCTATGTTGCCCCACGAAAGGATGTCTGTACGACATGGTCCTGGGCAGTGAGCTCTAGGTGACCCTGTTGGAGCAGGAGGGTTAGACCAGGTGACCTCCAGAGATCCCTTCCCACCTCAACCCTTCTGGGAAGCTGTGGTTACTGAATAATGCTATATGGCTATAATCTGTTGTGTTTTAACACAGCATTGACTTGTTGCATCCAAGGTGCATCTCATGGATTTAAAGCTGACCACGTCTTGCACTGCCCTTGAAGGGACAGCACAAGGTTCCATTCCTGCCAGTGATGGGACTGTACTTAGGGTGCTACAAGGATGTGTATGTGAGTAACCTATGCACCTCCATGCCAAACTAGTTGCCTTTAATGTGTTGAATTTGAACCCTTCCAAGGTGAGTTTCATTTGTGTGTTGTGTACCAGTAATTCATTCTTCTAGCTTGAGCATGTGTTTTCTTGCTTTTTCTAGATAGGAATTTTATCTACTTTAACTGTAAACATTTCCAGATCATTAGCTGTTACCACAACTTTTTATTAACGATTTTGTGACCCAGAGCTTATTTTTCCTGGTACCAAGGCATCTGAAGATGCAATAAAAGGCCATTAAAATTTTCTGAAGTTCCTGCATGTTTGTCCACAATTAACTTCTTGTTACCGACGCCTTCCTCATTTAAGTATAAGCCAAGACCTGAGCAAACTCCTTCACTCCACTAAGGGAGCAGCCAAAGACTGTCAAAATGGTGATGCCTGTGGAGCATTGGCATAAGGAAGGGTGGAACACCTGGCTGACCCTTACAAGCTAAAGCACCCAGATAGATTTAAACCCCAGAGCACATGGAGGCAGTAGCAATCCTCAGAAGCTCCCAAAGGATCCCTAAAGATGTATCTTACTGAGTCTGCTGTTTCAAAGAGCTCTTTCCCTAAATCATGCACAAACTGATGCTTGGGAGCATTACCCGGTAACTTTATTGCCATTCTTGACACCATATGCCAACAATGATGAGAAATGGGGGCTCCTCCTCATTAAAACTTTTAAATCCATGAATGCAGATAGTTTTTGAAGTAATTCCTCTAAAAGGCTTCTAAACACTATAAAACCCATAAGAAATAAACAATCATAATCCAAAGAAATAACTTTCTAGATTCAGATCCCAAGTGTTTTAATGACTACGGAGTGTTATGACCCACAGCTTGACACAGGCAAACTTTATAAACTTTACCCACTTACAAGTCTGCTGTGAAAGAAAATCATTTGAAGATCCACTTTGCTTTTGTTTTAATTAACTTTATTAATATTCTCAGATATGATCCACCACTGTCCAAGCTTTATTTTCCATCATTAGCTCTCTCATCACCCCTGCAGTAGTCATGTTCCTAAGATTAAGACTATAAATTTCCTATGCTGATTCTTTAAGGAGAGAACCACATTAGGTGCAGAGTAAGAGTTGCAGGCTGAGGATGTTATAAATCTTGACTCTTTACACCACATGGAGCCATAAGGAAGCAGTATCCAGGACTGTATTTCATAGACCTTTCAGGCATTTCAGGCTGTATTTGCACTATGCTAGAAATATATTTATGATGTGACCTGAGGAATTATGTGGGTGTCAGACTGATAGAATGGCAACAGATAACTTTTAGAGATGAAAAAGAGAGAAAAAAAAGGATGACACACCTCTAATATCAAGGATTAGAAGGCAAGGAAGAAGAAAGTAGGACGGGAGAGAGAAGAAATGAAAACAATTTTTTCTAAAGCAAACTATAAATAAAGGAGAATTGACCTAAACAGTAATGAGTCTGGGATCCTCTCCGGATGTTCTGAGAAAATTCAGGGCTTCTTTTTGCTGAAGGGTTTGCAGGCTAGAAAGATTTGAGTCTTAAGTAAGCATCTGAAAGGCACTTTCTGTTTGACATGCAGACGGTTTTAAAAACAGCTGGAGATTCTGAATCTGCTTTTCATTTCCAATGCTATGTATGTTGTTTAGCTGGAGAAGGAAAAAATACTGTGTTCACATTATCTGTATATGGATGTGCTGGTTATACAGGGGAAATGATAGAAATGACTGCAGCTTATGCAAAAAAAAGATGGTGTGAAATGCATAAAGTACATTAACTGGTAAGATAGGAAGAAATACATTTGATCACATTGATTTTTATTAAGATATCATTTGCAAAAATAGCAAAATAAAAAATCCAAAGAGATTAAATGATTTTTAAGTTGGTGGTGTTGCTTTTCAATCCAATTCAAATTAAACAGTGAAAAGAGATTGAGGAGGTTCAGAGGTGAAGGGAAAAGCAGTGGAAGGAAAAGTCTCTTGCACATCTAGTTGACTTGTTACTTATGCTAAAAAGTTGTTACTCTGAGCTCCTGATGCTTCCTTAGTGTACTGGGACATTATATCCTCCCTTTACACAAGTTGTCAGCCCTGTCAGCAGCTTCAGGACTTCAGACAGGAAATGTGTTTGTACGAATGCTGAAATATTCTGTCACTGCATGACTTACGGTGTCCATACTGTAACACAGAGTGGGCACTGTGCGTAGGGTTTGCCCTGATGCAACCAGACTTCTGTATAAGAGAAGAGCCTTATATGCATTCATGGACTGATTCAAGGTCAGGTAATGTTCCAATGTGCCAGGCCACTAAGTTTAGTTTTAAAGCAGCATTAAAAAGTTGCTCTCTGAGAATCAGGACTTCATCGTAACATATAACAAATTTGTAAATCAAATAATACAGGTTTCCATCAGGAGATATAAATACATCCCTGCTTATATATATACTCTGAGGTATCTTCCATGTTGGCTCCTCAATCACCTATGCCAGGAAATTGTCATCAGTGGGCTCCAGAAATCTCCTGGCTTTCCTGTCCCCCACTGTGTTGTCCTTCCAGCAGGTATCAGGGCTGTTAAAGCCCTAGATCACTGGTTATTTACAGAGCATTGCATGAAAAATCAAAGTAGATACAAGTGATTTTAATGATCAGGATGATTGTAGTGCTTTCATATAAAAGAAACTATATACACAAATAATAATTAAAGATTCAATATGAGTTTGTAGAAAATTGATTGCACTAAACTAGCTGTATGTAATTTTACTGAAATGCTAAGTATTGCAAACTTGTTTATATTTTATTAATACAATGATAATTAAATTTCTTTAACGCATTGTAGTTATTATGCAACATTTCTATTAAGCATCTAGAATGGTACGAAAGAAAAATGGCACATACTGAGTGGATTGAATGTGGATTAGAAAATTTATAGCAAAAGAGAATGAGGAAAGAGGCATTAACTAGTTGCATCAATGAGAATGTCTTTGGTCTTGTTTTTCTTCCAAATCATTGACCAAATCTTTACTGATAAATGTGAATGTTTTACAAAATTCAAGGAAATAGTTATTAATGAAAAGGATTCAGCACTTGTACAATATTGTTTATTTTTTATTCAGTTACAATAATCTTATTTTTTGCTATGGTGAAGTACATGATCATACATCAATAATAAAGAAGTTATTTATTCTGCTGTTCCTGCTTACAGGATTAATATTGAGAAGTGTTTGTGAAAAGCTATAAGAACTGTATTATATAGAACCTTAGCATTATTATGTAAGTTTAAACAGTGGTATATATGGAGAAATTAATGTGAGGTATAATAGCTGGGCTTGACTGATGTGCAGTTGGAAACGAATGGTAAGTAAGCCCGGCTGGCTGAATAAGAGAGAAAGAAAGGTTCTTTCCATCTTTCTGCTGAATATGTGGCTTCTACATCCCCAGTAAAAGCTGAACATCCTGTCATCTGTCTAGTTTGTAAGTGAGGGCTTGGAAATACACCTGCTACAATAATTGGATTGAGAACATGCAAGTAATTAGAGTTGCATGAGAGATGCATGACAGATCCAGTCACTGTGCAATAGAGTCTGGCATCCACCGGTATGAGTAGTCGTAGCTGCAGCCTACCAGCAGAAGCTACTGGAAAGTTTGAGCTCCCTGTTTCCATTAAACTAATGGTAGTTGCTTACCTGGAAAGTAAATGAACAGTGATGAATCTAGAGCTGGCTCATGCTTTGTGGCTGGGTAAGCTGGGATCCCAGAGGTGGAGGAGAAAGAGACATGGGCCAGTTGGAAGTGGGAAGAGTGGACCCTTGGTGAAGATCCTGTGGAAGTGTAACTCCTGAAAGGAACAGGTAATAGGAAACAAGCAGCTATCGTTAGCCTGAATGAGAGAGCACAAAAATGCAATAAAGAGGAAATGTTGGCTATGTCTATATTAACAAGGGTTTGATTTGAAAAGAATGGACCTAGGAAATGAAATGTGTAGTAGGCATCATGCCCAAACTATTTCTTGGTTATTTTTACTTATTGGTTTTATGTGGAAAAACATTTGGTATGGGTTTCTGATTGCAGTCCCCAGCTTCTTCATCCTTGTTTCCCTGTGGTGCCAACCAAAGCAGTTTCAGCACTAAAATGTTAATCTTCCTCCACTTCTCATTGGAACATTTAAATTAAATAAATCATTTAAACATTTTAGTAGTTGTTATTGCACTATCATAGTATACTTATGCATTTCAACTTGTCAAAGAATGATGGGCTTTTATGGGTGTTTTAATGAAAGGCTATGTTAAAAATACCAGAGTAATGTAAAACATATTGCAAATGAGTTCAAAATTAAAGGCACTTCATGTCCTTTAGTGGATTCCTACAGTTTTGCTTGTTTTCAAACTAATGGCTGATGGTATGTGATGGGAATGCAGAAATCAAGCTGGTATATCAAGCATGCTCAAACACTAGAGATTTACTATTTCCTTTTTCACTGGACTACAACTTTGATTTTCATATAGATACAAATATACATATGTGTATATGTACATATTACATATACACAAATATGTAAATATTTATAATAGACATACAGATTTAACATGTCGCATATAAATATATGCATATTCATATTTACATTTTATCTAGATAAATGCACTGCAAGGAGATCAGTCTACCTAAGAAGGAGATGACCTTGAATTGTAGATTGCACATGGACATTGCAGTACATTTCAAGCAAACATCTTAGGCCACCTTTTTTTGTTAAAGTTGGGAAGATTTGCAAGGGACAGGTACCACGAACTGCTTTTATAATCAGCTTAATTAAGACTCCCTGTTTCATCTGGGACTCTGCATTGACGTGCAATTGTTGATGTGACTTCTATGCTCCAAAATCCTCTAGATGCCAAAACAATTTTAGTGGATGTGAAATGAGGACCAAGGAACTGAAGTATCCAACTATTTAGAATAGCCCTTGAATAAAAATAACTTCAAAATCTGGCTTTATATTTAGATGAATTAAGATTAGGGTCCTGTACCTTCTCTTCCCAGGTTCATGCCAGTATTCCTCATTTAGAAAAGGTAAATCAGTGAAGACATAAACTATCTATCTCTTATGTAAAACTGAAGAACTGTTTGTGGTTAGACAGAATTTTCTACAGGAAAGTCAGTTATATGAATGAAATATCCCCAAGATCCTCATTGGTGGATTGTGGGAATTAAGTGTAAAGCCATAAAACAATTTCTCCTTTAGCAGACAAAAAGAAATTGTTAGTGACTCACTCGTTCTATGACTGTGTCCAGGATGGCATTTTTTTTATTATTTCTATTCCCAACAAATACAGCTACAAAAATTTTCAGAAAAAAACAGCTAAGATTACTCTTTTCAAAAATCTTTGAGATTCCTTTCAGTTGCGTCCGTATATGACAAGTAAAACAGAATACTTCATCTATATGGATTTATCTTCATGGTTATATATGACTAGACTTTATAGTAATATCTATAATGTGATGGCTGGAGGGCCAAATTTTGCCTCTCTTTTATCTTTACATTCCTACCAAAGGTATTCTGGGACATGTATAGGCTTGGAAAAAATGAAGGGGCGAGAAGTCAGAGAGGCAGTTCCAGAAGTTTATTTTTTAAAAAATCCAAATAAGTGTCTCTCTTTGAGGTTCTAGATTTGTTTCAAGAACTCAGGACACAAGAAAAGATGGATTAAAATCCTTGCCTATATTAATTCTGAGGTGTTTTATAACCGGTTAATTCTAGCATATAAAGCAATATCTTATCCAGGGATGTAGATGTGGTGGGGCTGTCAGACACCCAGGCAGCCGCTCTCTCCCTCCCCCTCCTCAGAAAAAAGGGGAAGAAAATAAGATGACAAAATTTGTGGGTCAAGATAAGGGCAGGGAGATCACTCACCAGCAGTGATCACGGGCAAAACAAACTCAACTTGGGAAAGATTAATTCTATTTATTGCCAATTAAGAATAGAGTAGGACAGTGAGAAACAAAGACAAAACCTAAGACCACCTTCCCCCCACCCCTCCCTTCTTCCCAGCCTCAACTTCTTTCTCTCCTTCATTCTTGACTCCTCTACCTCCTCCCGCGAGCGGTCCAGGGCCTTGGGGAATGGCAGTCGCAGTCAGTTCATAACGGTTCCTCTCTGCTGCTCCTTACTCCTCACACTGATCCCCTACTACAGAGTAGGGTAGAGTCCCTCGTCGTGGGCTGCCGTCCTTCACGAACTACTCCAACCCGGGTCTTCTCCATGGGCTCCAGGGAAATCTGCTCCGGCACCCGGAGCAAGTCCTCCCCCTCCTTCTTCTCTTGCCTGAGTGTCTGCAGGGTGGTTTCTTTCACGTTTACTCTTACTCTTCTCTCACAGCTGCTACACAGAAATTTTTACCTTTTCTTCAACACATTTCCCCACAGGCACCACCAGCTTGACTGATGGTCTTAGCCTTGGCCGGTGGTGGGTCCACTGGAGCCAGCTGCAGTGGATTGGAACTGGCTGTGTCCAGCCCCTGGTCTCACTGCAGCCCATGCCACTACCAAAACGCTTGCCACCTACACCCAGGACAGTAAGCGTGGCCAATGGAGCCTAGATATCCGTTCTTTGAATATTTATACATGCTGTATCAGTAACACAGTTGGAAAAACTTTTACTTTCCCTTTCTGTGACTTTTTTGAGTTGTTTTCTGAGGTTTTTCTTTTTTAAAACTTATTTAAAAAAATTAGAATCATCAGAAATACACCAATATTGAAACTCAGCATAAACTTGCAAAACAACCCTCAGTATAAAATTAAAAAATAATTAAAATTGGCCATTTTAATAAATTATCAATTTTAGTATAGTTGACTTTGCCTTGAAAATTGTCGATGTACTAACTAGAAGCTCATTAATATATATGACTTCAGAACATATTTAGACAAAATGAAAATTGCTCTGTTAATGTACCTTTGTAGGCACTGCTTGTGTCCTGGTATGGTGATGGGAGCAACACAGTGTCCACCTCCTGTTGCCTGCTGAATGCCACTGACTGAAGTAACTGGAAAGAAAGAGAAGTGCCCAAGAAGGAAAGCAGTACCATGTAGTTTAGATATCTCTGTTGACTGTGAATGGCTCTTAGGTATCTCCAGAGCGTATCTGGAGCATCTCTGGAGTTAAACATCCACCTTTTGGAAACTTAAAGATAAAAAAATATAGATATCAGCAGTCTTCATTTAATGAAGACCCCATGGGGCATTCTGCCTACTGTTAATGGGTACTTAAAGGAGCAGAATCTCTGGAATAATAACCTATTAATCAACAGCCTCATGCTTCCTAGAGCATTCCCTCCTGGAAGTGTAGGACTTGAGTTGGGGCAGCTGCTGCTTTACCCCTTCAAGTTAGGCTGATGAATTCCTGGAGTACATGGGCCATAGGATGTGGGGGAGATCAAGACACGAGGGCATCCACCTCTTACCTGATGCTGGGGGCAGTCAAGGCGCAGGAATGAAAGTGGGCTTCCAGAGCTAGTTACCTGAAATATGCGTTCCCTCACTTGCAGTGATATCTGGCTAAGACAGAAGAAGAGATCAGAATCTTACTCTTTCAGCCCTAAACAGGTAGCTCAATTTAGGCTGCCCTTGCTTTGTGCAATATGACCTGCAATTCATTGATTTCTGGCTTCCCAGTGGCTCAGCTTCAGAAGAGGCAGAGCCGGTCCACTGCAAGGGTATTATTTTTTTTTTTTTTTTTCTGAGATATTACTTCTTTCTCAGGCTGAACCTAGGCTTATTTTCTGTAGGTGAGCGCTCTCACCAGCAGGTTATCATGAAAAAAGTTGTCACTAAAACTTAAGAGTTCTTGCTATGTGTAACTTCTCCAGGGTTCCTAAATCTTAACAGCAAAATAGGCTTGAGGTAAAGAAGGTAAATGTAGGTATGTTTCAGATGCTTTAATTCCCACTTGGGTTTATGAAGACTATTTCAAGAGGGTACTCTTGTATCTTTATGAGATAACTGAGTTTTATAGTAAAGGGAAATGGTGTATATCTCATCTATCTTGGCATTAGTGAAGCATTTGATGCTGTAAGATGTTGAAAAATTTAGGTTAAAATGAGGACGACAGGCTTTTTGTAAGAATGATAAAGTAGTGAAAAAACTATCTGAAGAAGAAGCATTGAGCTGTGTCAAAAAAAAAGGAAGAGATTACTAGTGAAATTCTTGAAGGTCAGATCTTAAGAGAGATCTTCTTCAGTATTTTTATGACCTTGATGGACAAAAATAAAGGGAGTACTAAGTTGATGCAATTCTTTTTGATGAAAAAAACCATGTTGGGATGCTTTGTCAGTACAGAGGAAGATTAAAATATCATATGGGAGGGAAGACCTTTCATATATAACCCCATCCTCTATGCCTCAAAGTCTGGAATAACAAAGCAGGAATTAAAATCAATAATATAAAAGTATGACCATATGCTTTAGCTAAAAATTAACCTAAAACCGAAAGTGAAGAAGGCTTGGAATCAATGCTAGGATTACAAGGCATCAGCAATGAAATGTAGCTACTAAAAGGTGACAGCAGTTCTTGGATACATCAAGAAAGATATGTCTGCATGTGTGGAGAGAAATTGTCACGCACTGATGGTTCGTCATTTACAATACTAAGTATAGTTCTGTTCACTCATTGTCAAGCTGGAAAAATTGCAAAAACGCCTCTGTTAGAATAATATAGGGAAAGATGTATGCTTTCTAAAAGAGGATACCAAAAGACTGGCTCATTTAGCAAAATGAAGGCATAAGGTGCACATGATCTTTTCAAACACATTAGGTGAGGTACAAGAGCTGTTCAAACAAAATGATAGTTCTAGCATAGCTATAAGTTGTTGTTAAACTGGACAGGTATACACTTACGTAAAAAAACAGAAGAGACTTTTTGGCAATTGGAAGTAGGAAAAGTAGCCAATAAATGTAAGAAGAGGCATAAGAGACCTAACTTTTTTCTTTAATGCGGAGTTTGATAAGTTTCTCAGATCATTTAAATAATGTGGTTATCTGCGGTAGAAGGGGATGACTGAGGAAGTCCTGAATTCCTAAATGAAATAAGATACAGCAGTGATGCTTATCACAGAAATATTTAAGATGGTCTGATCACTTGCCTGATCATTCTTCCGCCCTAATAGCCTTGAGGAATTTTGGGAATTGACTGGCTGCAACACTTTATTTTTCAGGTGATACCTGACAATTGATGCTGATCACCAAGGCACATCCCATATAGCTCTGCTGTTGTTACTAAAAGGTTTATCTGCTTTTTGCTGGAATGTGTACACTGCTTTGATCGCAAAAGTTTCCTTGAACCATAAGCAGCAGAAGCAGACTACCCAAAGCAGAACAGGTAGCAATCTACTGTCTGAGTATATCTAAGTATTTATGAGTTTGCATAATTGCACTGGAATTTATTTCTTTTCAGGAACTTGAGAACTTGCAGAGCTATAAAAGATTTAATACAGCCAGAAATACTGTTATTGCTTTCTACCGGAGTAAGTGTATGCATTTTGTTATTTGCTTTCTTTTCTCATAACAAGTACTGTAAATGAGAAATAAATACTAAAAGGCAGCACAGCACTACATCTCTCACACAAAGGAAAGTAATTTTAAAAACAGCTCTATCCTTTGGACAAGAAAGTGAAGAAACACTCAGAATAACAAGGCACTTTGGCTATTCAATAGTTTGGTAAAAAAGGAATCCATCAAGGGTTTGCCCTTAACAATTTGGCTGCACTCTTTTGTAGTAAAAGATAAAAATATCAGTTGTGCTCCACTAAATTTAAGGAACAATGGCACTTCAGTGTCATCGTTATGCACAAATAAGTTGGGAAAGTTTCTAGATTTTTATATTAACTACAGTAGGCAGGAACAATGCATGTATTAAAAGTATAAGTGTTGGAATCTGAAGATTTCACCAACTGAAGTTCAAATATAGTTTCAGTAACCCACTGATGTCTTTTATTTTGTTTGGCATCTCCTTTGTAAGAAGATTTCACTAATTAGGATTTGATATCAATTTAATAATGTGCTTAGCACATGTTAAATACGTATACTGAGTCGTCTGACAGATGATTGTTGTATAGCACTGGAATTTATAGGAGACCAAAAAAACCGAGAAAGAATAAGAAAATGTCTTGTGTAGAAGGAACATGGAAGGAAGAAAGAAAAGTATGTCCTTAACAGCAATTTATACACACAGAAAATTCTTGTGCAGTTCTCGTTACTTGGTGCTATTGTCCATTGGGGTTGGAAACCAGATAACTATTTTTTTTTACAAAGTTATCAAAACTATTGTTAATATACACTGGACAATCTTAATGAAAGTTATCGTGAACTGAAAAAAAATTCTAAAAGATCAACAAGATTCAGTTGATTAAGGCAAAGTAATATGCCTAAATGTAATAAATTACAAAATACCCAGAAGTTTTGTGCAAGGCAGATGAACAAGGTCTTCTCATATATATAGTTCTCACTGTTCAGCACAGAACACCAAACAGTTCTGTTTATTCATAACTGGATTTATATTCATTGCTTTATTTACTGCTACCCCAAAACAAAAAAAAAACAAAAAAAAAAGATGAGAGGCTACTGCAGTTATGGAAACAGCTGTCAGAGCCAGCACTGAAAACTGAAACCGTTGCCAAGCCTCCATGTGTTTATCGAATTCAGGCATAAGAAAGCCCAAGAAAGAAGCAGTAATAGTTAAGAGTAATGGTGGGGAAAATTTAAGTTACCTGATACTTATTTTTTATGCATCATTTGGCCCTCTGAAGACCTCATAACTTAGATAATGTCTTGTGATCTCATTGTTTTATCCTGTTCTAATAGGAACAGGAAGATATTTCCAACTCTAATGCAAAATTTCAGCTATGGATAAAAATGTTTCCAAACACAGAAGCAATTTGGAAAGAGACTGTAACCTAACAGCCTTAAAGGAAAAGATAAAAAAAGAGTGGGTTTTACATTTTCTGGATCAAAAATATTTCATTTAGAATGCTTAGTTTGTTGGCAAGGAATAGCTCGAGGGAGATTAAGGAAAGAAGAAACAGTGGGAAGAAAAAAAAAAAAGGAAGTATAAAATCTCCTACATGAACATGGAGCCACGGAAAGACCCATAATGTGCACACTTGACATGATGATGACAACCCGAAAGCATGTGCGAGGACCGAAAGAAATCAATTAGATTCAGTGCAGCTGGATTTGGGAGAGTGAGTTGAGATCTTGTGTCTCAGGAATTATACTTATCATGAAAGGACTGCTTGGAGATCTACAGGTGTTTTTCCTGTCTGAAACCCTATGCAATGCATCAAAGGAAATCTTTCTTTTAAACATCACTGTCCTCTACCAAGAAGGTCAGAACCATTTTGTTGAGTGTTGGCCTACTAAGCCCTGGATTTATGGACATGATTAACGTGTAGTCTAGGGAGACAGTATGTCACAAATATTAGAATTTGTTTTGTTTTCTGATGGGAGCATCAGCCTGATGCTTGCTACTGTGCAGCACCCTTCAGCCTGTACTCTGCATGAAGTTTCTGAGCTGTACCTATCTCACCAGGTCACTGAGAGGCGTGGTAAACTTTTGGAATGAATTTGAGATACTTGCTTTTGTACAAAGGAAAAACAATAGTTTGTGTGAAGAAGAAAAAAAAACCCAACAAACCACCCCCAACATTTTAACAGTTCCTTTTAGGCTGAGAAACCACTTTTTTTTGGAGAGGTGTTGACTAGGTCTGGCAGCCTATTACTGCATATACTGCAGCAGGACATTGCCAACCATGGATGAAAACTCTATAGGGTAAACAGAAATTTTTAATTTCATGCATCATTTGTAACTTGTTACACTGATTTCACAAACTCAGAAGGTTGTTAATAAAAGCTAATGAGAGAGACTAAGTGTCTCCCTTTATACTTCTTCAAAATTTTCTACTATTGGATTCTAATTGCTAGCTTCTGTGTTTTTCTGAGAGCAGAGAAGTTGACTTTTAATTTATAAGAAAGAATAACCCTTAAGTCTCTTTGTTTGAAACTGTAGAAATATTTAGAGTGCATTGATGGATCCCTGTTTGTTCCTGACTTAATTTTCCTCCTTCATCTGCTATTTCGTCTTTTATTTACTCGTTTAGAAATGTGCTAATATTTCATTAGATGCTTTCTTGCTTTCCCATGTTCAGAGTTTCTGTGTTTGCATTTACAGATACGTTTGTGTTCTCTGATTTTCATAAGGACTCTTCTCAGCTCACGGTCAGAAGGTAATAGCCTGTAATAAGGCTTCGCTTTAGAAATGTCAAGCATAATAAAAGAAAGTAAGATATAGCAGACAAAGAGGGCCACAAATTTCCTTCAGTTCCTCCCTGTGCAGGGATGAGGGGGGTCTGCTATCATTTCTGACGCAAGTAGTCAGCTGCCGATTCAGGATTATTTCATAGGAAAGAAATACCTCCTGCACAACAGCTAATCAGAGAAAAATGGACTTTCTGATGCAAAAAAACTATCCTTGATTGAGGATATGAGAGGTTTGATCCACAGAGCACGTAAGTCCAAAGGGAGACTCTCAGCAAAATCATTATTGGCTAGCAAACCACTGGCTAGCGAACAGAAGGTGAAAGAACAGGATAAAGACAGCTAAAAGAGGGGACAGATTATGTCCTGCTCTGACGCAAAATATTGACCAGTGAACTACTGAGCAATCTGAAGAGTGTGTCTTGAAAAGCCGTGTCCCACAGGATACTCATATCCACTTTCGGTAGTGATGACCTCCGCAGACACAGAGAGAGCTCAGTACTTCATAGAGCCAGAGGGTGAAGGAGGCACATGAAGGAACTCTGGTTAAGGTGTGGGAATTTCATATAATTAGTATAAGGAGTATGGCCTTCATTTACTTGTGAAGTTCTTATGTGTTTAATATATACTTTGAAAATCTATCAAAGAAATCACCTCTTTCAAGGAGGGATGTTCCGTAACTGCTCTATTTGTAACCCTGCTGCTACACCTGCAGACTAAGGCTCAACTCTGGGGCTGAAGTTGTTTTGGCTGACAAACCCAGAGGTGGAAGAATGCACATTTATCATTGCAAGTAACATTTCTTTCCTTCTTTCACTTTCCTCCTCCTATTTTTTTTTTATTTTCTAACTGAAATACAACATTAATTCTGTTATTCCCTTCCTTCTATAAAAGTGGATTGGAAATAGCTATCCAAGCCTCTTGACAGCTGAAGCATGATATTTTCAGCATTAAGAAAGGCAATTGGTATAGTGTTCACACTCACAAAGTGTTCCCTAATAAGTGTTCAGAGTCACTAAGCAAAAATCCTGTCTGTTTTAGACTGGGCAGATACTATCTTCTTTATCTTACTCAAAAACTTTTAACTCCAGGAGTTTTCTTTTTCAAAGACCCTCCATCTTCTTTGATATATGGAACATATAAAAAATAAACCTTCTATAGATGATTTTATTCTAGGATAAGTATTTCTAAAATACAAATAAAGAGAGAAACCACTTTCAGTAACTTGTAGTAAATGTTGCTTTTAAGGACAAGAACTGCAAGCAGGATAGTTTCTGGTTGCAGTTAGACATATAATTTAAGCCCCTGGTGGGCAAAACTTTATACATCTGAAAAACAAGCTGAGTTGCTGCAGTTTAATCACCTCTTAAAATGCTTTCAAATGGTAAAGAGCAAGAATTTTATTTTCAAAGGAGAAAGATGAGAAACAAATCAATCAAAATTTGTTCTGAGAATTCAGAGCACACGGGGGTGTATTTTCAAAACAGAAACTGGCAGTCAAGAAACAAATCCTATTATTGCTTAATAGGATTTTGGGGCAGAATTGCCATAAACCGACTGAACACTTAATCCACAGTAATTTTGGTTACAGCTGAGGAAAAAAGTTGGCAATACAATTTTATTTTTTTAGTGAAAGACACACATGCCCCAGAAGAGAGCTAGTCAATTCAGTCTATCTCATTTTGAAAGCCACTCAGGCATTCCTTCCTTAACGTACTTGCTCTGAAGCTAAAATACTAAATTAGACAGAGTTATTTTTAGCCCAACCAAGGGCTTAATTTTGCTTTGGGGGAAGAAAGCAGGACTTCTAAATTCAGTGGGAAAAGAGGAAGGACAATAATGGTTTGTGGAGAGGAACAACAATAAATATATGCTCTGTGTTTTTCCCAATTCTCATGCATAAGACACTGGAGTATGATTTAAACTTGCAGTACGAAGCAGTCAGCAGAGCATTTTTTTACCTTCTGTAGCATACTGTTGTGCTGAGTCTTCACATCTTATCCCAGGTTTAATATATTATAGGGAGGATTAATGAAATAATTTCAGAGTGCTTTCAAAACTCTAAGGCTTATTATTGTATTTTCAGGAGCTTGTAACTTAAACGCCATACTGCAGAAAGTCTGTTGATGTTGCCTGATAATTTTTAGGGGAAAAGGGAAAAGTCTCCTGATTAATAGGAGCCAGGGATGGGTCATGGTGCAACTTAAGAGAGGAACACTCTAACCCGGCGTTTGGTCTATCTAATCCTGCCTCACACGGGCAGCTGGTTTGACATGCTGAAACCTGGAGAAAAGCTCCTTGTATCCTCAGCAGAGATGGCTCCCTAATACAGAACAGCTTCAAGGAGAGACGGTAGATCCCAAAGCTCACGTTACAGAATAAAATGGATCACCAAATCACCTCTGTGTTTTCCATTTTAAAAAGTCTTTTTAGATTATAAATTGAAATTTTGACTGTTTCTGGATAACTTTCATCACAGAAGGTTTGGAATTTACTGTGCAAAAATCAAGGATGAGGATTTTCAGGTGTGGCAAGACTGTTGCCTCTTCCAATGTTTTTGGCCAGAGCAAGTGCTCTTCTTTTTTTCATGTACAATATTTTCCAAAAAAACCAAGACATTTGATGGTGGACACCTGAATGTCAGCATTCAGTCTGACAAAGTACCTCTGGTAGAATTTACTGGGTATTTCATTATCTCTCAGGCCTTCCAATATTCATATGCTTTACAACATTTTCAGTATGATTGTCATTGCTTCACTAAAGCAAATTGCCTTTCCCCTAGAAGTAGATATTCATTTGGCTGCTCACTGTTTCAGGACAGGGACTGTGTCCTTCCTAAAATGCAAATATAAGCTTCTGAAAAATGGTCCCCTCACCCTTGAAAGAAGTTGTAGTTTCATCCATTTCTAATGAGAAAAGTATACTTAATAGCATCAAAATTAGCATCAAAAATCTCATTCTTAAATATTTTTTGTTCTTTAGGGAACTCAACATTAGCTGTATCAACCAACTACAAAGAAATATAAGGATGAAAAGTTTTAGGATGCATTTTCAGCAATTTTGTACAAAATCAGCAGGATTTGGCATTTCCTTACTTATGAAAAGAGAGAGAGATGTAGAACTAGGAAACTGTTTAAACTTGGAAAACCAGCAAACATGAAAATTATAAAAAAAAACCCTGTGTTTTTTTAAAATATTTGCCTTGGCAGTGAAAATTTGCAATGGTTTTGCCATGGGGATACTGGGGACCAGAAAGATGACAAGTTGTCAGGCAACGCCTGAATATTTCTGAAAGTGATTTTATGACACAGTGGCCTATGACTTCCAGAGAAACACCCTCAGAAACTATGTCCTCTTCTGGTTTGTGTTCTGAATCCTTGGCCCCCATAAACGCATATTCGTGGCAGAGGGAGAATAAAACAACAAAAAAGACAGATAGCTAAATGAAGAAGTAAATGAATAGATATGTTAATTAAATAAGGCATTTAATTGGATTGCTTTAGTCCTATAAAATTCTCATTAGCAGCTTTTCATTTATGATACAAACACACATTCTCAGCGCTGAAAAGGTCCTTTGCTTATTAGATGTATGCATAATTATAAGATAAGCAGACTACAGGGCCTTTTTAATAACAATTACTTCTCAGCCTATAATCTGCATGAGACACAAATCTTTAGGCCAGACTCTTCTCTCAGTTACCAGAGCACACTGGAAAGTAGCTTTCATGTCCTGCTAGTTTTATTTTAGCTCACCATTTCTGTTTGCACATTTGAAATGATTTTATGACAAAATAGTTCTTGGCAACGTTGAATGTGGTTAAGTATTACTTTTTATAATATAAAGTGGAAGCATAAAATAATTCCTTAGAGGCTGCAGTCTAGTTCTTCATGAGTCTTCCCTTGCTTTGCACGGGGCCGTAAGTTTATCACTATTTCTTTGCTCACGAATGAATTATAGGCATTTAGAGAAACATTTTTTAAATAGGAAAAGAACAGAGTCAAATTTATTTTGCAACAAGCATCTCTCCCCTAAGAAGAATGAAATGGTTTCTACACTTCTGTGTGAGAAAAGGAGCTGTATTTGTGGCCTGTTAGCCTTGGCACCTGGTCTTTAAATATTTGTTTTCACCAAATGCTTGTCATGCCATGATATCAAAAGGGCCAGAGACAAAAACTTTTATCTTCCAACAAGTACAGGGAAGTCAGTGAAATATCAGCCTGGCTTTAACCTTGATTATTTATCACAAATTTCTATTATTTCTTGTGCATCCAGCAATAAAATAAGTAGAATTTACAAGTCCTTAGCTACCAGTGGTAGTCTTAGATAAGGCATTGAACTACAGCGGTTGATCTGGGACTTTTCTACTCCTAACAGAAATATTGAAATACCTCTGTTCAAACACATTATGACCTACCCCCTTTTTTGGCATTGCTTTTCTCTTGAAGGTAATTAGCCTTTTACCTAATTTGCAAACAGGAAAGTCTCAGTTTTATGCCATTTTCTGTTATGGATGCTGATAAACTCTGGGAAAATGTATTGGGTTTGTGTGGCAAGGTTTTGGTAGCGGGGGGGGGTTACAGGGGCGGCTTCTGTGAGAAGCTGCTGGAAGCTTCCCCTGTGTCCGACAGAGCCAATGCCAGCCGGCTCTAAGATGGACCCAC
>JANZLQ010000050.1:8161001-8178611 GCA_026212715.1 Elanus axillaris | reverse complement strand
CTGTTTTGCCCGTGACGGTGATTGGTGAATGATCTCTCCTGTCCTTATCTCGACCCACAAGCCCTTTGTTATATTTTTTCTCTCCCTTGTTCAGCGAAGGAGGGGGGAGTGACAGAACGGCTTTGGTGGGCACCTGGCGTCCAGCCATGGTCAACCCACCACAGAAAAAAGAAGCGCATGAGGAAAGATGAGTTAGAAAGATAAGTTAGGTCATACTGACATAACCTTTTCCATCTAATTTAATGCTTTATTATAGCCTGGATTGTAGTTCCAGTGCTGTTTCTTGATTAGATGTTATAAGTTAGAAGCGGGAGACATAGATTTTACCACAGATTTTTATAGTTCTTACTGAAGACAAAAGCATCTGTTGGAAAGGCCATCAGAGGTAAACCGCAGGGAGAATGAAGGACAGGTTAAGTTTTAAATGTAAATTCCAAATATTCTTTCATCCAAACCTACAGATAGCTACAAAACCTGCTTACGCAGACTCGCACAGAAGGGGCCCTTAGGACAACTGTATACTGCAAAAAGACAAAAGCAGATGCCTGTATGTTACATTCCTTAAGAAGTGGTGTTACTTTGCCCAAGATATGCATTAAAAAAAAAATAAGAATGAGAGAGGAGATAGTTCTAAATACTAAAGGTACTAAAATAATGAAGCAGAATGTGGATACTTCATGCTTAATTTATGTTGGCTGGTATGTGCAGTCTGCCATTTGGGGTATCTCATTCGGACATCTGCCATGCCAGGTGCCATGTTACAGGCTTGCTGCTCCTTGTGAGAAGCGGGAAAGAAGTCTGGTGGGGCCAGAAAAAGGGACAGAATAATATCTGGACCCAGAAATTCAGAAACTCTCAGTCTACTGGCATAGAAGGAGTTTCTGTGAATACAGTACTCCAGTCACAGTGGAGAAGGTAACACAGCAATGTAACTGACAACACAGTGAAACAGATGAAAACACAAGAAAACTGTGAATAAACCTGTTACCCTGATATTGTTCCATGATCTGGACCCTGATTGTGGGTCTTCCACACTGGCAAGAGGCTACGCTGAGAAGCTAAACTGAGTTACTGGAGGAGCCAAGCCCAAGTCCCAGCTTGATGACACTCTTTTAAAAGGTCATCACTTTAAATGTGTGCTTAAATCTATCTCTACCCAGAAGATCAAGTTTGTAATTTTTAATGTACTTTCACTGATATTGCTGGGACTGAAATAATGTGCTTAGGTATTCAAATCCCTTGCTTAAAGGAAGATTAAGAAACTAACATTAGTGAGTTATGAGTATAATAACAAAAACTTCTACATTTCTCAAAGATGAGAATACATTTCTGCCTAGATAAATCAAAGATAAAGAAATAAGTTGTCATTAAACTCATGTTTTCTTCTTGTCCACTCTGCTTAAACCAAAGTTTCTTCTGTATTAGAACCAATGGTGAGAAAAACATTTGAAAACAACCCCAACAAAACCCCAAACTTTTTTAAAAAAGTTGGTGGTGGATAGAGTTCTCTTTCTTAATCTAATGCCAGTTTGGGAGAGATACCTGATTGCAACTTTGGATTTCAGAAGGGAAAATTTCATGACTGTTAGGGGAATTCTAGTGATTGCTCTACATCTTTTTTTCTTGTATAGTTTTCTGTTATTCGCTTGACATTTCTACATGTCTGTTTCTCCCATTTATAAAATACATATAATGAATCCTTATCATTGTGAAGCGTATCAAAAGCTGTACAGAAACAAGCTACCCAGTTCCTGTGTGTTATGACTAGATTTCATCTTCTTTCTAGTATTATGCTTACATATATTATTACTGCTGCATGGATCATTTGGTTGCCACTTCAGACGCGAAGTAAATGTTCCGAGGTGTGTGCTTGTTTGGGAAAAAACTGTGATGTCAGTGGCTTCAGACAATCAAGTCAATTAATTGGACTGGAAATTTCAATTTAAGTTTCATTGGAACTATGTTAGGAAGAAATGTATCAAAATACACCAATCTGATTTAGGGCTTTGCTGCACACAGATTTGACATGGAAGGCATTTGTGTATGTAAAACAGATTAGCTCCATTTTTTAAGACAAGCCCTAAGGAAACTTATGCTGCACTCTAGATTAAAATAATCTTAACTTTATTTGGTTAAATCTATTTTCTGGTTTTGATTCAGACAAATAAGTGATAAACTGACTAGTAAATGGATTAAACTAAATAGGAAGAAGGGATTTTTATTCTGAAATGAAGTGTAGCCATTTAGTTTTATTCAAGGCCAGCTATTACACTTACATTCACTCCCTATTTTACCCCAATTAATGCTCTAGTTAAGAAAACTGTCAGGAAATAAGGCAAAATACTTTTGGTATTAGAAGCTCTTTGCCATGGTCTTGAAATGAGTTTAAAATGGGTACAGTCAATTTAATTTGCATTTTAGATGAAGGATTTTGTTGATTCTTATGTTTGCTGGATGGGTTTCCCCAGGCCTAGTTACTAATGGACACAGTGCCAAAAACAGTAAAACCAGCAGAAGCCCCTGAAGCACCAATGAGTTTTTAATGTTCATTCCTGATGGCACTGATTGTCACAAAGGGAAAATGAATAAAACTAGTGTATAGTCAAGGGGAACCACATCTAACACTTTCTAATGTTATTTCTGCCTTTACTCATAAGCCTTTTCTCTGACCCTTAACAAACTCACACCACTTTTGATGTAAGAGTTTTTTCCTGTATAGTGCTGACCATCTGGGACAGCCTTGCTATATTTCTCCACTTCATTATCTCACTCTCTTTTTTAAAAATCTCACGGAAAAAAAAGGTTAATTTTTTTCCCATAAACAGTTTAATTTAATTAATCTCTTGTCCATTTTCTTGTCTCTTAGATGAAAGGTGCTGCATAATATAAAAATAGACTCAATTAGTAAGCAAAGCATGATAAAGAAATGCAATGCAAGATGCTCCCAAATAATTTTCTCTGCTTATTTTGCTTCGACAATATTCTTAATAGGAATTTCAATGGAAAACAATCATCTGCTTCCTAAAGTTCCCAGGTGATAGCTAGGATTTAAATGTAGTAGTGGATTCACATGTTTTCCTTAGGGCAATAAAGGAGCAGAAGAAGGGAAGGTGGTAATACTAAACATTAGAACTTTATCTCGCTCTCTTTATGCATATTTTAGAATTCATTATATATATTAGAATTTCATTTAATTTTAATTAGGATTTAAAGAGACCTCTCAGGACAGAAGTGAAAAAAAGGCTTTACTGTATCTGGCAAATGGCTAAGTTCTATAGGACTTAACTCTTGCATTTGTTCAGCTGTTATTACCCTAGGCCTGAGAATAAACTCAGACCCCAAATTACTCAGAAAAGTGAGAGATTTTCTGGTTTAGGCCTGCCTTTTTTATATTGGTTTTTGATCATCTTTCTTTTAGAGGGAATTGAAAGTGAGCAAGCAATTGAAGTAACCTCTAGTGAAGTGTATTGGCAGGGTTATGTCTGGTTGTAACAACAATTTACAGGGTGATTAGCGGCTGTATGCTAATAACTCAGGAAGCCTTTGATTTCCTGAAAACACTAATTCTCAGTTCAGATTGTGCGGTGTCTTTGTTTCATCTCTGGTAAGGAAGATTTCTGCATATATTCTGTTCACACCTAACACTGCAGAAAAGATTTTCCAGAAAATTCACCAAATATGTCCTGTGGAATGGTCTTCTTTAAGTATCAATCAGGTACAAGTAACTCTAGCCTTATTACTAATGATTCCTGTTTCCAAACCCCATTACATTGCATAGTGCGTTATACAAACCTATATAATGGTTTATTTTTAATGTAAAGTGCTATGAATTGGTTCATATGGATATGGGCCATTCAGATACGAAATTCTGCTCAGAAAGGGTTGCGTGATGGGGAAACAGTCTGCAAAGGTGATGAGTCAATTCTGCTGCAGTCCAGAGCTCATAGCATTTCGGGTTTAGGAGTGCTAGGGGATTTATTGGTTTGGTTATACAAATATTTAATCCGGTTGGTCGCAGAGAAGGTGTCGTGAAAGATGGTGGCATCCTTTGGGTTGGAATTTGTTTTCCAGTTCTGAATGCAGACATCTTGCTGCAGTCACTGGGAGTTACGCATGGGCAAAAGGGACCACTTCTGTGTGACTTGGTGGAAGACTGAGCACCACACTGAAAAGGCAATATAAGGCTTTATTCTCTCATTTTGAAAGTTTTGGTATTCGCACTGAGAAAAGAAGATGGAAATACCTCCAGTCTGTCACCAGTCATTACAGCGCACAAAATCACGTAGTCACAAGAAATTTATTAGCGTGAAGTTTGTTTATGTGAATTACACAATGAATAATGCACTCCCCTTTAGCAATGAAATGCATCCGTCAGAAAAGAAGTGGTGACAAATAAAAGGCTGGTTTTGTTGTGCTATTTGTTGGAAATGAATACCCATAGCTAGAGCAATAATATTTGGGTTTAGGTACCCACTGGTCAGATTGTAATTTTTCCTTATTAGTTATCAGGAAGTGTCAGGATCAGTACTAGATCTTTACTGTGCATGTGTGGATTTTTTTCTTTATTCTAGAATATATGGCTCCTGGATGTTACTAGTGGTATTCAACTTCTCTGAACACGTGAATGTGAAAGTTAACATCAGTGAAGATGGCTGTGCCTTTTCTGTCTTCAGCCAAGTCCAACAGATCTTTTTCCCCAGTGCCTGTTTGCCCATGCCTCTGCAAACAAAAGGGAAATATATGCATTTTAATATGCTGGCTATTTTAATGCTGATAGATAAAACTAAGACTTCTGAAGAACTGCCTTTGGAGCTGTTTATTGATGACTTCAAGCTCTCTTCTCCCTCTACAGAGGTTATTTTGGACCAATTTTCAGGGTCCTGTTAATAATTGCAGTCTCAGTCTTAACCTCAGAGAAGCAGAAGTTGGGATAAGCTAGAAAGGACTAACTCTAGTAAGCCTTATATATTGCCGAATATGACCACTGAGGAGCTTTGTCATCTGCAACAGATGAGATAATCTTAGCAAGCACCATGTTGCAGGGTGCTAATTGACATAACAAAGAACAGAATATATCCATCAAGCTGTGTTTGTGGGTCAATGGGAGCTACTTAAATTAACAATAAGGCATAAGGCCTGTAAAACAACGTGTTCTCTTTATGCTTGTTGTAGTTGGTTCTGTTAGAGTCATAGTCTTAAGCAAAGATAATTGCTTACATACATGTTGCTCTAAAAGACAATAACCTTAAAGTGGTGATGTGATACTAGTTACTAAGTTATGTAAAAGTACCTGAAAAAGACACTGATCTCCCAGTTGTACTTGAGTTGGGTTAGGCAGGTAGACCAAAAAACTAGTGCCAGACTATTTAATATACCATTTTAGTAGTAGAGAACATTAAGTAGGTAACAATATTTACTCCAGATTTTGTTAAGACTTCTGAGTGAATCAGAAGTTACTGTTCATTTGATACTTCATCAAATGAAGGTGGGAAATCACCCCCCTGACGTAGATTTTCAGAAACAGAAAGATTGCTTGCATCCATTGTTTGTGAAAGTAAAAAGTAATGCAATATAAACCAGCCTAACTACATTTGAAACAAGTTTTATTTAATGAGATGGAGAAAAAATATCTCAGGGAATTAATGGTCTCAAAGGAAATCAAGGTCAAACCAATTTTTGCAGTCCTGTGTATGTGAAACGTTTCCAGAAATAATGCCAACAGGGGTTTTGTGGTCACGTAAAAGATCGTAACTGAAGTTAATAAAAAGAAGAAATGGTTGACTGAATTATCAATAGATGGGAACAACCGCTGCAGCGGGTGAGAAGCAAAATGAACCTTCCCAATATGAGCTTCCTGTAGGGCTAACTGGAAGGATGCTGTGATATGCCTGCCAAGGGAGATTTTTCGTCAAGACATGAATTTCTTAGCCTTCAGACTGATGCTCCAACCTGGCAGGTATCACCATGGCAGACTTCAAAAAGCTTGCACAATAAAATTCTCAGCTTTTATAGCTAGTTAAGGGTAACTTGTGAACTTAGACATCCAACAACTCCTGTTGTCTTTTTGTTTGTTTGTGGTATTTAAGGAATTGGTCTTTCTCCTTACACATTTACTGATGGATGGGGAGCAGCTGAAATATCACAAGCAATTCAGGTTCAGACAGGACCTCTTGCTCACAGCAGGGCCAGCTCTGAGGTCAGATGTGGCTGCCCAGGACTTTGGCCTGTTGGGTCTTGGAAACCTCCAACGATGGAGCCTGCACAGCCTCTCTGGGCAGCTTGTCCCACTACTGGGCTGTTCTCAGAGTCAGGATGTTTTTCCTCCTACCTAGTCTGAACATCTCCTGTTTCAGCTGATGCCTATTGTACTTCATTCCCCCACCACGTGCGGCTGCGGAGAAAGCCTGACCGGCTCCCTGATAACCTCCCTACGGGCACTGGAGGACTATTCTTAGGGGTCCCCAGAGCTCACTTGTATCCAGGTTTCACCAGTTGCCGTCCCTCAGTGTCTCCCAACAGAGCAAGTGCTCCAGCCTCCTCCATCCTGTTCAACTTACTCCAGTTTGCTGATTTCTCTCTTGCATAAGGGGTCCCAAAACTGGACACGGTATTGCAAATGTGGTCTAATGAGTGCTGAGCAGAGGGGGGATAATCACTGCCTGTATTGGCTGACCATGCTCCTGTTCACACAACCCGGGGAGCTCTTGGCCATCATTGGAGGCTGAGGCTCAGCTCCCAGCCCATCAGGCTGCTCCCAGCCTCTCTGTCCACAGCCCGTACCATCGCAGGCCCTCCGGTGTCGCAGGGGCAGCACCTGGCACTTTTCTGTGCTTAATTTCACAAGTCTTCTGTCTCACAATTCTTCCAGCCTGGTCAGGTCCCTCTGGATGGGACCCTACTCTCAAGACTATCAATGGATTCCCACCTAATTTGGTGTCATCCGCACACTTGAGAAGTGTGCACACTGTTATCTCCTATAGGTCATTGGTAAAGGTGTTAACTAGGAGAGGTCCCCGAACAGGCCCCTGCAGTTGTCCAGTTGTTACTGACATGCTGGCGGAGCACAACCCATTAACCATGACCCTCTGGGTCTGACCGTGCAGCCATTATTTTACCCGTTGTATGCTCAGCCAGACCATGATGTCCTAACTTGGATACATGAGTAGTGGGAGACAGTATTGAAAACCTCGCTCAAGTTGAAGTAAATGATACCTACTGCTCTTCTCCCATCCCAGTTCTCTGATTAGAGGAATAAGATTCACATGGTAAAGTTACTTAGACTTAGTTTTATTTTTAAATTCAAATTTCCCTCAAGTGTATCCAACAGTTTGAAGTACTCCGTTTCCAGTACATTCCCATTTGCAAGCTGAAAAAGGTTTACTAAGAAATTCCTAAGTACTTAATGAAATTTATACCTGGCTCAGCGTTTTTTATGAGATAGTGGGATGTAGTAGTGAAATCTGTATTGGGGAATTTCAAGTGGGGGGGGAATGAAATGTATTTCTTTCTGGTGTTGCGCTTTCTTGCTTCTCTAACATTTTTTTTTTCCACAGCAAAAATAATAACATATTTCTAAGTGTTTTGTAATTTTGCTCCTACTTACTTTCTGCTCAGCAGTAAAAGGAAGAACAATTATGTAATTTAAAAAAAGAGAAAAGCTAAGGTAAAACTTAATTTGTAGATTGTTAATGAACTCCTTCAAAATTTTTACCTAAACCCTCTACAAAGCTAATATCCTCTAGAACATAATATACTTTTTTCTCTGTTATATATAATTTCCCAAATCACTATATGCAGGGTTTTTCATGATCATAAATAGGAAGCTTGTATTAATCTCTGTTAAAATGCCATCAAAAATGGCAGTTAAAATGTTTTCTTATATACAAGTGCAATACCTTTCCCTCATTTATAATGCTTTTTCAGAATTAAATTACATTATGGGATCCAGGCACTTTTCAGGGTTGGCGCTTAAATGGCGGACTCTTCCACCTCCTTAGATATTAATTTTAGGATTCATTTGAAAGATGTTTGAGTTAGGAAAGTAAATCCCCATTCAACCAATGAAACAATGTTAGTTCCTTATTAGATAGTGAAGTCACCAGGGGATGAACATGCCTCTTCCCAAGAACATTTCTATCTTGTCCCATGAATTATGTTTAGAAAAGTGTAAAGTGCTGTGATTTGTGTATATGACCATGTATGTATGGCTAGACTTTCAATGGCATTTAAAACCGTCAGGGAGAGATCTGCTCAGGTTTTTAAAATCAGTGTAAAGTTGGATGTCAAGCTATTGTGAAACCAATGAGAAGCACATCATCTGCACAGATATTTTTTCCTCCACCTTTTTAATACCTAAATATCTTTAAAAATATGACTTCTACTTTTTAATCTCTTTAGTAAGATAAATTTGGCTTAGAGCTGGGGTAACCAAGTGAAATTTTATGGCCTGTAATATTACAGAGGTCAAGCTAGATGATTATTCTGGCTTCAAAAATCCATCAGTTCCTAAATGAGGAAGCTGAAGTAACTCATGGTCTCTGGTTTCAGGCTTTCCTCTTCATTCACATATTTTGTCTGTGTCCCTCATGCTAGGACACGCTTCTCTTTTTCTGAATATATAAATCACAGGACAAGAGCCATCAGAGATGGTAAAGATCTACTTAATCATTTACCCTCTCCCTGCCAAATAGAATAAAGTTCAAAAATAGATGATATTTCAGATATTAAACTGATAGCTGAATAATACCACACTTACTTTAGCCCAAGGGCCTATATCTTTTAGTAAGTAATTTCTAGCTTCTATCACAATCTATTTTAATCATCAATATTATTCTTGCCCTGGAGGGATGCCCTCCAAACCTCCTTCAGCTTGGCACTCTTGGCCATAACAATTCCCATTCCATTAAACTAGCCCATTTAAATGGAGAAGTTACCTCAGTTCAGTTCTGGAGGATTATTACAGCAGTCACATCCACAGAGATTTATAAAGTCACTTGTTTTTTATCTCCAGTGCCTCCTGGACTTTTAGCTCCTCAATTAATAATCTTTTCATTATAAAGGTTACACTTGAATAAAAAACAAAGGTGCCATTCTCCCACAAATAATTAGTTCACACTGTGCTGTTATATTTAGGTGCTACATTCTGAGACTAGACAAATATTTTGGGGCAGCGTATCCTCATGTACCACCAATGGGGAAGGGGTTGGAAAACAGTAACTACAGAAAAACCTTGTGAAAAAATTGTCCACTGAAAAATATTCCCCTAATCTTCCATATTAGAAAGTAGAAGTCCAGAAAGGACAAACAAGCCCAGAAACAACTCAATGTCTTCATAAGTGAGTTTCTAAGAAATTACGGGCTCTGGCATAGTAAGCTTAATGAAGCTGTTAGATTTTTACAGATAGGAAAGCTTTTACCAGCACTGTTACTATAAAAGGACAGCGGTCGGAGAGGCGTCTCATTCAAATATCAAGAGGAAATACTCATGTAGAAGTCTTCCCCCTCTGGCAAGAATTCAGGGAATAGGATTCTTGAGGAAAAAGTTCATCTGATATTAGGAAGATCATTATCCACCAATATAGTGTCCAAGAAGTACAGCTATTGCATATATATACATATACACTGTACACACACCCGTACGCACGTCTCAATATATATACAAACTTATTCTGTAATTGGAAAGTTTGTGAGCATTCCGTACCAACAGAAAGGTCAAAAACATTAAATTAGCCTGAACTGCCTCCTTCCGTCTTGGCTGACCTCCGTAGGCACACGCAGGCTAAGCACGGATACCTGGGGCACAGGCAGGCACGTCTATCCCATTGAGTGGCTCCTCTGCCCTTAGCAGGCAGACTAGACTCCCCAGAGCTGCCTCCCCAAAAACAACCAGTGCTTTCTGGATCTGTGCATCCAGGGCAGGTCAAACAGGAACACTGGGTCTACCCTTCGTCTTTGCTATAGGACAAGGGGAAGTCCCCAGGAGCCCAGGCAGAGGCTTTGATCGTACCGCTGCAGGCTCAGGCACTTCGAACTGCTTTTATTCACAACCTTTTCATCTTGGAGTGCTCTTCTTTTCCAGCCAAAGTTTGAAACAACATGAACCTATGGCTTTTTCTGGTCAAGCTGCATAGCTATTCAATATTGTTCATTTTTAAATGTATACTTGGGATCCTTGGAAATTCTGTGATCCTCTTAATAGCAGATTTTCCCTTGAAATGAAATCTTAAAGAAAACCACTGAATGAAAGCAATGTAACAGAAATGTTTGTGTTACTCAGGGATATGCAGCTCATCTTTCTTCCAGAAAAAAAAGGTGTCTAGGGTGGTGGGCAATTCTTAGGCAGCCATGCATCAGGATAAATGTTTAGTGCTGAGAGGAGCCCCAGGATATGCTCAGGACCAAAGACAGGACAGAAAGAGATATGTTTTATAGTCTAACGTAGAAACTATTTTTGCATGTGCTCTTCTGCAAATATGAGGACATTGATAACAATATTGCTGTTTTGCAGAAAGCTAATGATGACACTGAACAAATGTCAGACTTTACTGGTTGTCCTGTTAATGGTCTCAGATACATTTAAAAATAAACAATCCTCCAGTCCATAGGAAAAGAAGCGGCTAAAAAGGAGCTTCTTTGCACAGCAGACAGCTTCTCCTCCACTGATTCAGTACAGAAAATGGAATATTTTAATGATTTTTTTCTTTTATGTATTTAGTTTTTGTGTTAACGTTCAGCATCACTGATTGTAGACATCATGTCTCATTCTCTCAGTTCTTGCTGATTTATGCCATAAAATGTTTGGACAGAAAGCAATAAATCATGGTTTTCTGTCATATTGAAGAATAAATGAACCTATTTGACTGTACAACCCACAACCCTAAGGATTAATTTGTCCCATTCACTTAACCCAAAATAACATTCTGACCCTTCCCAAGCAAACTGAAGACAAAACTCTCAGTTAATCTAACACAGAGAAATAACCAGCAAGAATTCCCACCCCCCACGCCATAGGATTTATACTGTTCACATCTGGCTCAGTTCCTATCCACTTGTTTATAACCCAAATCAAACCTCTTGTTGGTAACTCTCGGTCAAATTTTACAGCCTCCCACTCATGCCTATTTAATTTATGCAAGACTGGGAGGGAACTGACCGACACTGACAGGCTGCAGTTTTGTTCTAAATCACTGGATTCAGCCATGCTGCACAACACCAGCCATAGCTTTCTCCTCACAAAGTAATTACAGATTAATTCTTAATTTTATTTGCCTTAGCCACATTAAATTTTCTTTCAAAATCTTTTCAAGGGTCAGTGATCTACTGTTTCTATTCACCAAAACCACTTGAGCTTTCTTCCACTTAGATGGGAATAATATAATTAGCAGATGCATTAATGAGGTTTCTTTGCATTTGTAGCGGGCTTCCCTAGTTTTATGGACAGGAAAACAAGTAGGGCCAAACTGCTACAGCTTTTGGTATTTTGGTGATTCCTTACGAATTTCAGTTCACCCTGTCATAAGAAATAGCTTAGGGGTTTGGGAGAAAAGACACAGACTTCAGGTGCCCTGTCTTCTAAAGAAATATTTGAAACCAACAGTGGCTATAAATGCTTCTATTTTTTTGAAATGAGGCCACGTAGGTAAGAACCTCTCAGCAAACCATAAATGGAGCAAGAAAGAAGGAAAACTATTGCCAAATCACTGTGAGGAAAGAGAGGAGCTGAAGAAGAGAAACATTTTTTAAATCTTCTTTGTGAGTTATGTTTACTTGTTTTTTTTTCAGAGGACAGCTCTGAGCACCCTAATAAACAAAAGCAAAGCAGAGGAACTAGATATGGCTTTTCTTTTCCCAGAGACCATTGAAAAAATAAGGCGAGGAAGCAGCCGGGAACGTGTGTTTGTATAAGCTAAAATGCATTTCCCTAAGGGTGTCATCCGACCCCTTGTGTTATTGCTGGGGCTAGGGAGAAGCCTGGGAGGGCTACATACAGCCCTTGGCATAAATAGGAGGAAACGTTCCCTATGCTGAACGTGGTTTGCGTTTGACAGAGCTACGGTTCTGTTGTGACGGAAATAGATCTGTAGACTTTCAGAGCTGAAACTAATACAACAGTTCCTCTTGGCTAAAAGCAATCCCGATAGGCTTCTCACAGATTTGCCTTCATCTTTACGAGCAAGGTGACCCCTCCTGGAGCAGAGACCAGCAGTCTGATCTAAAGAAACTGAAAATAAAGTGAAAGTGTGCTGAAATGGGTAAAGGAACAATGAAATCTGAAGGTTTATCCTAGTGAATCCACTGGCTTTTATCAGTCCACTTTATCAGGTGATTTTTTTTTGCAAAGTTCATTGAAATTTTGGGTGGAACAGGCCATATTACTCCTTGTTAAGCAACACGGAAACATAGTGTGTGCATGCATGGGGTGGGTGTGTGCATATGTATATATATACCTATGTTATTCAACATGGATGTCCAGATATACAAAGCGAAATGACAGATTGTAAATGATTGATTGAAAGTCTGTTGAAGTAAACAGCTCTGGAAATTTCTGTGGATCCAGCATGCAATAATCACCCTCTCCTGTTTTCTTTTTTGTGTCCTATTTGTATCTTTTCATCAGGAAAAATGTAGTCAGTTGTACAGAGGGAATATAATGTCCTCAGAGTAATAAACTGAGTGCTGAATACCCACTGAAAACTCCAGGTGATGTTGCTGACATTCTTAACATATAGAGAGCAATTTGTATTCTGATCCTACAGGTAGATGTACTGGTGTGGACTCCTGACAAGTCGGATCTGCTGCTAAGACAAGCCCTCAAGGAGTAGCACCAGCCCAATTATACTTAATGAATCACTTACACTTCTTGATCACTTTAGCCAATGTTCTCTCTCCTGGAGGTTTAAATTCTGCTTCTCCTACTTTGATCTTAGACACAAAATAACCTCTTCTTATACCTGAGTACTTTTAAGTTGGAAGAGCTCATTTAAATGCACAGTGGGGTTTTTTGGTTTTTTTTTCTTTCTTTTTTTTTTTTTTTGTAGCTAATATTACAAAGCACCTTTGCAAATCTATGTGCTTTTAATGTTTATCTTCTTGGGACCAAGGAGTTTCTGACCCACATGCAAAAGTCTAACATTCACAGTTGAGAAGAAAAAAAATCAGCAGCCTGGGGAGAAAATTACTTTCATGTGATATGATAGTCATTGCTTCATGTGTTGTTATTCTAGAAAGTATTTTCTAATTTTAAAAGGTAGAGGGAAAACAGATAATAATAGTCACCCAGCCTTGTCCTGTCAAGAGCAATTTTATATTTTTTGATATACGTTTGTTGTGTATAGAGTAGGGTACTTTATTTTAAGGTCAAAGTTGGTATGATTTAAGTTAGGTGAATGAAAAATTCCATGAAACAAATTTAGTTTTCCCTAGGCTAACTCCTCTGTGGTCTAGCATGTACATTATTTCTCTATTAGAAAAATAATAAAGGTTTTTTATTATTTCTTTTAGTGTAAAATATAATTCTGCCATTAGGTTGGTGAGAAACACCAGGTGTAGGTAGTTTTGGTCTATTATTTTGTTGTTCCTGGCTGATTATGACAGAATGAGTCATGTACGGGCACAGAGAAGGGAATACCTTATTGGTTTTAATTAATCTCTGTTTCTTTAACTGCTTGTGACAGAAAACACTCATCTTGCTTCTATAGATGGCTTGCAGGCAATGGGGTAGAATAAAACCCTGCATATTTTGCCATTGCAGCAAGACCATTAGCCCTGCAATAGGCAGTGAAGCTCCACTGCTTGTGTAGAGCTGTGCCTCTGCCAAGGTAACCGGCTGAAGAGGGAGCTGCGTGAAGTAGTCAGAAGAAACACTAATTTCACTGAGGTACGTTGAAACCTGGTCCTTCTAAACTTCAAGTTTAAGAACACCTGGGCTTCACCAACCTCAGCTGTCTCATGAAACTAGATATGTGTATACACTGCTTTCAAAAACCCAGCAGGAGACAGTCGTTTGGTTGCTTGGTTTGTTTGTTGGGGTTGTTTTTCCCTTTTTTCCCTCTGTAGCTATAGGAGGAGAAAGTACTGCCTTCGTTTCTTCTAGTAGATAGAGCACTTGCCTTGAAAGTATAGCATCAATTGCCTCCTCCATCTATTGGAATCAAATCTCACATTTTTTTCTAGCCCAGAGAATACCCTGATCACCTGGTGGCGGGCTGTTCTGGGCAAGGAAAATGCCAAGAATACATCTGACTTTCATAACTTAGCTCCTCTCTTTGGTCCCAGATCCCTATTTCCCAACTGCCCACATTCCCCAAAAGTTCATTTTCTTCTCGGCAAATGCTATTATTTTTCTTTTCCTTTCTGCTGTGAACCATCTTGTGCTCTCCAAAACAAAACCCAGCTGCCCATCTGAATATTGTTTGTTCCAGTGCCCACTCCCAGCAGGTGGGAAAGGCACAACTGTATCTGATAAAATACTTTCACCCCCTGTTGTAGTCCTTCAGTGCAATCACAGCAAGCTTTGTAAGCTCAATGTCCTCTGCTCATGCTCTACAAGCACCTGTAATTTCATACTATTGAAAGCACTACTCTAGTGAAGTGCAACACTGCCCTCACTCACATCAAACACATAGAACTGAATCCCTCATCCTGCACCTTGTATGCACACTTATACACTCCCACATACATAATTTTTTTTGGAGTTGCAGGAACACTACATGGGAGCCAGAGGAGCCCCAAAGCTAAGTACGATGTAGCATGGAATTAGCTGGTCTTTTCTAGAGGCTGACAACCTTGACCAGTGTGAACACAAACTGTTCGTAACCACTTGCTCTGGGTACTAGGGATGCTGCCTGGAGAGGGCACACTTCGGATTGCATGTGTAACCTTATTTCCTCCTCACAAAATTGTTTCATTCCAAAATAGGTGACCGTGAGCCATTATGAATGTCTCCTGGGAAGAGAAAATACAGGGACGCAGATGTCACAGCTGAACAGAAGTCTTTCCTTGCCTGGTACCACAACTGATGGGCAAAAAGCAAAATGAGGAATCTGAAAGATTAAGTAAACATCTACAACTACAAAAATCTGTAAACTCTTTCAGGCACAGAACTGGAAAAATGCATAGTTTGTCATGGGACATAGGATGAAATAGGCACTGTTGAAAACCAGGTGTTAGAAGTGCGCCCAGAAGCAATATTTGATGGCCAGGGGACTCTGATGCTGAAAAAGTAAGAACTGTGCCATTGTCAGGAGACAGAAGGGTGAGTCTGCGCTTTCAACTTCAGCCTTTAAAGTGGTGTTTAGCAGACTTATGGGTCTAATTCCTTTGTTGCTCCATCCTTTTGTAGTTTTCCTGAAGTAACTCTAATGTTACTGCTGTAAAAATCCTATCTGTAATTGTCATACTTCCCTATGTTCCTTATTTCCTTCTTGATTATTGATAACTCCCGGTCGTGGTTTGTATGAGTTCTCAGTTCAGTAGTGCTTTCCAATGTGGGTTTTTTTTTCCTTCTTTTCTTTTTTGTACATCATTTAACAGGTTTATTACTTACTGTCAGTACAGCTGAGTGAAACAGGGATCTTTAGAATATCCTGCTCGTTGGGTCTAATCTGACAGTGCGGTTCTAGAAGAGCTTTATTCTGTATGTGTATTTGGGGATTTTTTGAGTCAGTTTTTTTCTTCCTTATTTATTAACTTAATGAATGATGACTTTGTTATCAATATGGTGTGATAACAGTAAAACACTGAATAGCATCGTAGGCACATCTGCTTAGCTGTACTTAGACACCTAATTAAGGCACATCTAAAATTACATGCTTCTTCCCCCTGAAGTTTTAAAGACACCTGAATTTAAGGAATCATGAAAATGAATACTTTTTCCTTCTAAATTCCCCCAGAAAGCGTAGTTAGAACTTTCCAAGCACTTACTTTGGTATATATTTTGCAGTAATGTTAGTAGCTTAGAGATGCAGACAGAAAAGAACATTGGAGTACAGAAGATTAAGGCCAAGTGGGGGGATCAGTAAGACTTTTAATTATGGTATTTTGAAAGACATTTTTAAAACTCAAAGATCTTTTTTCTGCATGTCTCTGAGGGTTCTATGGTGACTTCTGTAGGAGAAACAATAAAAATATCCATATATGTGGAAGTAAAAGCTTATATGACATGGTTCTTCTCACACAAAACTGGAAGCAAAGAGAGGATTCTTTGAGGAATGAACTATCTCAGCAGTGCTTTAACACTTCACTTTAATACTTCTTTAACACTTTCCCCTTTGAAAGTTATTAATCTATTCACTTTATATATGTTCTATTAAAACTTTGTTCCCATTGTATAGGTCTGCTTTGGTCTCCTGCATTTTAGGAGCCTTTTCTTGTTTTAGGAGTCACAGCAAGTGTGTAGTACCTGTGTGACCATTTAATCAGACTCAAAAGTCTGATGCAAGTCTGTGTATTTTGCGGCAAAACTTACGGACTGGAGTCCTCAGCACAAGTAGCTTGGTAGGATCAAATACGTGCACGTGAGTTACATCTCAGCAGAGCCAAGTGGCAGACCATCATTCACATTTTTTTCCTTAGCTTCCATTTGAAGTGACAGAGTTCCTTTCCAGGGAAGGAGATAGATGGAAGTTGCTTCAGCTTCTGCTTCCGCTCTTCTTCTCACATGGTGAGAGATGGAGTTAAGTCTTCCTGAAGCCACTTCTGTCCCAGCTGCTCCCAGGGCTTCCTTTGAACCTGGAGTCAGCACTGGAAAGAAGATAAAAATGCAAGAACCCAACATCAGTTTAAGGCAACTAAATCTGTTTTGTGCACTGATATAGCAGGCGCGTTATTTTCTGAAAGCTTTTTAAAAATTTATTTATTTACTTTTTTTTTTAAATGTGCTTGATTTTTTTTCCCTTCTCGCAGGGAAAGTAGAAGAATTTCCATCTGTATACTGCAGTGGTAAAAAGGGATTGTTAAAGCTGGAGTGCTGTATCCTATCTGAATAAAGCTTAAGATGTGGACAGAAATCTGATCCCAGTGCTCAAACTCACTTCCTTTATCTCATCAAGTCTGTCCCAACATAGCTGGCGATGCTTCTGAAGGGAATCATGAGCCACCAAAGTAGACTAGACAGCAGACAGCGGTTAATTGACACAGGCTGTGGTATTGTAAGGCCCTTACTGAAGAAATTCACCCTTTTCATTTGTTAAATATTTGCTATAGATCTCTGCAAACATTACCTGGGGACATGACAGCTCTTTTTTTACATCGATTCCTCATTTTTGTTTTCATTTGTAGTAATGGCGTTCTTTTAATTGTATAAAATCCTGCACAATTCCTATCTGCTTGCTTTTCTTCCTGTATTAGGTCTGTGTGGCAAGGTTTTGGTGATGGTGGGGGGGGGCGGGCTACAGTGGTGGCTTCTGTGAGAAGCTTCTAGAAGCTTCCCCCATGTCCGATAGAGCCAATCCCACCCGGCTCTAAGATGGATCCACTGCTGGCCAAGGCCCAGCCCATCAGCAATGGTGGTAGCGCCTCTGGGAAAACACATTTAAGAAGAGAAAGAAAAGTTGCTGTGACTGGGAAATTACAGCTGGAGAGAGGAGTGAGAACATGTGAGAGGAAGAGCCC
>JANZLQ010000050.1:8113490-8160298 GCA_026212715.1 Elanus axillaris | reverse complement strand
ATCTCGACCCATGAGCCTTTCATTTTATTTTCTCCCCCCTGCCCAGCTGAGGAGGGCAGTGACAGAGCAGCTTTGGGGGGCTCCTGGTCTCCAGCCAGGGTCAACCCACCAGAATTGCATACAAATTCACTGGTATGGAAGGCAGAAGGGAGCAGGCAGGTGAATTTAGAGGACTGATTGAATAGTCTTCTGCGTGGGATTGAGATGACTATGATTTAAAGAAAATGGTGAGTTTTGGAAGGACGACTGTATTCTTGCCTACAAATATTCTTGCTTGAGAGTGATTCTCCTATTGATCTTAGAGCAAAGAAACATATTTGAATTTTTAATATATGGACCAAACATGTTTTAGTATTAGGCTTACAGTTTAAATTATTAAAAAAAGAAAGAAGGAAACAGACCTGAAGAGTTTTTCATTGTTGCATTCAGACCATTTCTGGATATGAAACATGACATTTTTTTACAGACTGAGGCCAAAGTTTAAGCAAAACAGATTTCCTTCTCCCTGTAGCCATTACCAGTTTAGTGTAGGAGGATATAAAGACCGTGCTATGTAGACCTCTTTGCTCTATTTGTTCTGCGCATAAACAACTCTTAAACGTCTAACTCCAAAGCCCATGTTTTCTTTAAAACCTGTTCTATAATTTACAAACAGAGAATGGTGTACTCATTCTTAGAAATGAGTGTCTAGAGGATGACTTTTACATTCTGAATAGCAAAATTTTACTAAGTGATTTGGCTCATTGCAATCATATTACTAGGAGTAAATAAATGTTATCTAAAATGACAACTATCCTATTACAATTCTCATAGCAAAATAAGCAATTGTTAGATATTTGAAAGGAAAATTATTAATGAAGTTCCGCTTAAAAGAAATGGTAAAAAAAAAAAGGAAGTCTTTGGTTCTGAATATGTCTGCTGCCTGGTTGCTGCCTGCTGCCCCATCCCTGGAAGTGTTCCAGGCCAGGTTGGAGGGGCCTTTGAGCAACCTGGTCTAGTGAAGGATGTCCCTGCCCATGGGGGGTTGGACTAGCTGATCTTTAAAGGTCCCTTCCAGTCCAAATTGTTCTGTGATTCTGTGATCTTATTTGCATGAGAGAGGTTACTTTGCCAGAAACTGGAGTTAGCTGCATTGCTTAAAACTTTCAAGACAGTAATCCTTTATATGTTGCATGCATTATTAAGAGAAATTAAATGGTGGCAGGAAATAATATAATATTCATCTAATGCGGTTGGGTGGTGATGAGTTAATTTAGCCTAAAGGCTCATTCAGTTAAAGGTACAGTGTCAACTTATCTTGCATAGCATTATCAGTAAGGAACTGGGTGAAAGCTGTCCAAAAACAGAGGGAAAGGAAATTAATTAATCAGTGATCAGAATAAAATACATAGAGAAAGCACTGCATAATTTCCCAGAGATAAGCACAGCAGCACAGCTCCTATTGATCTGGGCAGATGGAGGCTCCATTTGGCTGAGTTAATAGTTTGTTCTCCTGTTCTCAACATGAGCACAGAAATGCTAGATAGACTTCTGAGAAAGGGCACAAAGTATTCCTACTTTCCACTCTGTTCATTCCTGAAAAAGTTGACAGGCATCCATAGGGACCCTGTTGGCAAAGGTCTCCTAGAAGCAATAAAAGAGTACATTGCCTCACAGCCTTTTTCTTTTCTTTACATTTTGAAACTAACTCAGCATTTCCATTTCACAGGGATATTTTTGTATTGTGATGTTTGTTTGCATCCAACCTGGAATCAAACCATGCATAGTATGAGCATCCTAAAGTCTTTTTTTTTCCATTCATTTTTTTGTCACAGTCTCTGCTATTAGAAGTTTCTTGGGTTTAAAATTTGTGATTTTGATGGAATTTTAAATTTAATTCAATTTTTTTCATGCAGCCAGCTATTTTAGATGCTTTTTGTGTTCTATTTAGCTGCTGCTGTTTCAGACTGAATGAAGAATTTAGACTCACTTTCTAGGTCCAATAATAACCATTTTATGTCATAATCAAAGAAGCTGGAACTTGGTACGTACTATATCGCAGAGATGCTTAGATGTGCTAAGCTTATTGCCTCACACATAGCGCACACATACACAAACAAAAGATAATTTTGAAGCAATCCACGCAAGACATTAAGTATCTACACTCTTAAGTCAGATGCTGCAGGTGAGCAATCATACTTTCATAGGAAGAGATTTTAATCCAGCAAGCTAAGCTGTCATCAGCTTTTCAAAACAACCGCCACAGAAATCCATTAAGAATGTTTAGAGGCCAAGTTATGAAGTGACACTGTATTCATACAGTAATTAAATTTGTCCATGCATGGTTAGTAGCTGTGTACTGTGTTAACTACAGAGAAAGGAAGAGAAACTGGAAAAGGTGCAGGTATACAGTGGAAGCAGTAGAGTGGATGTTTAGTTGACCTTTAGGTTTCAAGGTTTTTTTGACTCTTCCTAGTTAGAGAAATGAATTTATGTCATAGTTCAGCGTAGCTTCGATTGAAGCAGATTTGTTATTTTTTTTAAGAAAAGTTACTTAATTGACTGGAATACTGGTTATAATTTGATAGTAAGGTGAAAGTCACCACAAAATAAAAGCTTTAAAAAAGTTGACTTCTAAAAATGAAAGGTGAATTCTCTTCATTCTCTCAGGGTATTTTCTATGATGAGACAATATTAAAAAACAATTAAAACCACTCTCTTCCCAGAGTTGAAGTAGAAATAGGCTTTAGGGAATCATTTTGTAATGGGAGACAGTTAAGTAAGGACTGTCTACTTTGTTTCTTTCCTTCCCATGCTAGGCATAAAACCAGATTTGCCCAGAGTTAGTCTGTGCATGGGATCCAGTGCATTTTGGATTGGTGTGTACAGCCATAGCATTCCACAAAAGTATTTGATACTCCCTGAATTGTCATGCAAATAACTAGACATCAAAAAACCACAGAATGACTTTCTTCCTCTCCTTTGTCTCACTTCCCTTACAACTCTAACACTGCAAAATAAAATTTTGGTTGGCTGTTATCTGGCATGAAGAAGTTCAGTTCAAAATATTAGTCTGATAAAGTTACAAAAATCTGAATATGAGACCAGATAATTTAGTGAGAAGTATGCTTAACCAACAGTGCTGTGCAGCAATAGGGCACTGTGTAACACATGGAACATATGTTTAAAAAGGTAAATATATGTATCTACGCACTAGATCAAATGACTTAGTTAATGAAAAAGAAAGGGATATAAATAACTTAGGTTTCACTAAGATTGAAGCTTACGGTCTCTATCAAGCTTTGTCAAACACAAATTTATCCTGCTAGATCATTTAGCTGAATTAAGCATTTAGAAGACATGGGATCAGTAGGTATGATTCTGATGATTCTTCACTTCTCAAATACTAGGACTGACATTAAACAAATGTTTCCGTGTAGCACTTATGAACCTTATACATGAGAAGCCAAGGAAATCTCTAGCTCATCATCTTTCTGATCCTTCAGCAAGCCTTGTTTCTTCCATGGTGCCTACACAATACTGCCTACTGCTAACCGCTTGGCAGGCAGCAACTCACACATTCTGTGTGGAACATATTTCTGTGTTATGGTTGTTCTTTCTTTCCTCTTTCTTGACCTTACCCATCTGCATGTTTTGCCTACCAGTTCTGTCATTAGCATAGACCCTGATCCTTTAAATGCTTAAGCACATGGGTAGATTCAATGTGTTACGTATACCTTTTTATAGGTTCTAGCTGGTGGGAACTCTATTTAAAAATAGTCTTTGCTGCTGGCATTTCTGCTTAGCTTACTTGTTAAGAGTGCCTTGTAATCTTAGGACCAAGACCGCTTTGTGAAAGGCATTTTATAAGTACAAGGTAAAAAACATGGTCTCATTTTCTGTCTATATGGATGCTGCGTTATTCTATACGCCGTAACAAGACAGTTACTATGAAGTAATCTTTCAATGGAATAAATATTTACCCTTGCCTGTTTTTATTTAGTTTTTAGTTCCTATGAGTTGTGATGTAGGATTTTATCCATCTCTTTTTCTGTCCTTTGATTTTTTTCTGGAATGACATAATATGTGAAGATTTGATTTCTCGGAAAAGTTTCTGATGCTCTTCTCTTTGAAATCCAAAAGATGAAGTTAGAATGTGAAGTGCCTAAATACCTCATCTTAGATGCAATATGAGACAATTTTTGTCTGCATATTTGAGTTCTGTGAACTACTGAACCAGAAGCCAGGATTACAAACCACTTCCTAAAATTGTGCGGTTTAATCCTTTTTGGCTTATGTTAGTTTGACAAATTACCATGAACTTCTTTTTCACTGTGCAAAGATGGGAATTAAGTGAGCAGAAGTAGCTCTACTTGTACGAAATAAGCAGAAGAGACTTAGAAAAAAACTGAACACTTCTTGTGTATGGGAACAAGAAATCCACCTACATTCTTCCTGCAGTACAGATTATGTACTAGAAAGCACACCTAATTTCATTTTTGCACAGTGCCATATCTCTGTAGTATGTAGTATTTTTTGCTTTGCCTATATTGAGGAATAATTTTGAATTATTGTCAGGTCATGTATTCATAATCACATGCATATAAATTGGCACCTGTTATTTGCTTTCCACAAAATGATCTCCTTGCTTACAGTCATAAATATGTTAATGGAATTAAACATTCAGTAAAATTTGGCACCTGGAATTATTTGACTTTCAGAGTAGATCAATAGAACCTCTCCTTCAGATATTTCTGAACAGTCTACACCTCCAGGAAATGTAATGAAGTCAAAGGTACAACAATTAAATAGGAAATCTAGGGCTTTTGCACTTTGATTTTATTGAAAATTACTACAGAAATATTATCTACTTAAAGCCAAACTTATTTTAGATCAAACACTGCATAATAAATATATGCCAGAATACATAATCTTTTAGCCAATAAACTAATACAATTCTCGCAGAAAAAGTGTGATTTATTCTATCAAAGTTGTCTCACAAAGGTGTTCCAAAAACACTTCGTTAGCAATTAGAAACTGGAAAATCACCATCAAACCAGAGCATAAGCCCCCGTGAACTCTATGTAATTGTTGCACCTACCTGTGGATTCAGGGAGGCTTTCCCTTGTAAACCACCTGGTAAATGAATTGAACTGTTAAGTGCAATCTTTAAATTCTGACTTTTTTTTTTTTTTTTAGCAGAGCAGCATTTTAGTCTGGAATGAAGTATGAAACAATCATTTTCTACAGACAAAACTTGTGGGATGAAGTTGCACATTTGGGATATAGCCTTTTTCCAAAATACCGGCACTGAGCTTGAAACACTGAGTTAATGACCTACTTTATGAATTTCAAACGTATAAATATGGTAATTCAAATGATGTTACCTGTGCCCATACAAAAAGTGCTTTCTGAACATTGTCAACTAAGTTTCGTTTATGTGTCCATAAGATACGCAACTGAGAATTTTATTGAGTAGCTTCAAGTGTTTCTAAGTTTCTCATATATTTTCAGAATAGGTTGAGAGGTCATTAGGTGGTAGTGATAATGCATGTGCATGCTTATATTTATTTAAAGGAGGGAGATTAATGTCCCTTTAATGCTTTTTCTTTCAGATATATTATTATAATTTATTAATAATAATAATAACTATTATGATTATTATGGGATGATTGAGATCTCAGCCAAAATATGTCATCTGATATGTGGAAATAGACCTATATATGAACTCTTCCTGAAAAGAGAAGCGCCAAAGTAAAGTCTTCTCACCTTTAGTCTCTCTTATCAAACAAAAAGTAAAGTTGAAGCAAATGTCCCATTAGTTCCACAAGGTTCCCTTATTTTTTTGATTAGTTAAAGGAGGCACTAAGTCAAATAATGAGAAGAGTGAAGGGGAACATTGGAAATAATACTGAATAAAATAGAAGAGTGTAATCAGAGAAGATGTTGAGTGATACTGAAGGGAGGGAGGCTTGGAAGCAACCCCAGCCCATGCAAGGCAGCCAAAGCCTTGGGCAAACTGGGGCTTGCACTTCAGTGAAATGAGTTTCCTGCTGTACCAATACAGTTTATTCTGTCCTGTTGCACTGGACACATCCAAATTGCCCTGTATATTATTCTGCTTTTTATTTATTATGAAAATAAGTTAAAAAGAGCAGTAAAAATGGATGATTTATAGTAAAAGTGAGTTACCTTGCTGTAGTCTAGACATCTTACCTGCCAGTATCCAGTCGGACAACGTTGCTCTAGAGAACATGAAGACTGTTGCTTCCATACAAATATACATGCATGCACATACGCACACACAAAATGTGTTAATAACAGTCATTTTACCCTGGAGTCAGGTTATTGTACCTGAAAAAACGGAAACAAAAACCCCAAACCATTTTGTTTTACTGGGGATAATCATGCTCCCAAGGAAAAAGACGACTGGTTTCAGCTCTAAGTATCATCCGTCTGAATCTCCTGTGCCTCTTCTTTGCCTTCCTCTGCTCTCCTCACCTGGGACTTCTGGCTAGTTCCTCCTGAAGTTTTCACCTGGGGTACCTTGGAGTGGGACCAGTACGATGGAGAGGTGACGAAGGTTTCTCAGCACAGTTTTGGGGCCAAGGAAAATAGTAATTTCCACTGGACAGATTTCCCCCACTGAATCTGATAGAGAAGTTTGACCCTTCTCCTCTTTAAATGAAAGCTCTTAATCTTCTATAGCCTGTTCTCAAGTTACAATTAAATACTATAGCATGGTGATTAGTCTGCATTTTTGTTATTTTCTGCTTAGAAATATCTTTAAATTAAAAAAAGGCAGTTAAAAAATCCAGAGACCTTATAAATAAATGACTGATGCATTCATATCCAAGGTATGCCTTCTCTTTTGGAATATATTTTTCTCTTTCTTGTGTCTGAGTGGCCATATGCAACCTTTTTTTTCCTGAAACTTTTAGTGCAAAATTTTCCAGCAAAAATTGTGCCTCCCTAAGGAGAAGTAAATTTTAAATGTCCTTTTCACATTATTTGATTTTGATGAAGGCAGTTAAGGGGTAGAAATATAGATTTGTAGTATCAGTCTAGTTTCAGCTGAGGACCATCGCATTTCAGTAATAATCCTAGAAAATGTATTGAAAGAAACAATCTTGTGTTTCTGTCAGGACGGAAGATGCAGAGGTTTAGCGATTCTGTGATTTAACAAATCTCAAAAGAAAAAAGGCCTTAACTGTACTGATCCAACTAACACTTCATTGAGAATTCCTGGCAATCCATCTTTTCTACAGCATTACAAAATTAGCAGACATAATGGAACTTGTTACGTGCATGTGTATTTTTAAAAAGGCCTTACTACTACTCCTTGGAAGTTTGGATGAAAGATTTCAACTGACTGGGCTGGATCGTCGCACTACTGGAGACTGAAATGACTATCTGAAATACTAAAGGAACATTATTAAAAAAGGCTAATGCACAGGGAACATGTTAGTAGAGAGATGTCTAATGAGGTATAGCAGGATGTCTAAGGGGATACAGACTGTATTTCTATCCTAATGACTTGAAAAAGGATACAAATATGCTTAATATAGGCTCATTTAGGAGTGTATATATATATTTATACACATAAGCAGTTGATAGCAGTACAAATAAATTGAATCTGGAGTTACAGAGTGAAAAATGAAAAGTTGGGGGAAATTAGCTTAAAAGATTTACTTGAGAATTAAACTTCTTCGAAGTAGTAATTTAGTGAGAGTTGTCAGAGATGAGTAGAGCGAGGATGTGCAATAGCTTATAGTGAACTGCAGTTTGTTAGTAAGTTTATAGTTTGATACAGTGGCAGAGTTCTGCTCTGGTTAACACAGCAGAGGCTGATGCCATAAACTAAGGTGTATCAGCACAGGTTTTATATAATTACAGTTGCTGTATTGACAGACTGGCGTACACACTTCAATAGAAGTTTAGCACAAATAAACCAAAGGAGATCATAAGAGAGTGATAAAATGAACTTGTAGCTTTATGAATGTAATTAAAAAAGGAAAATCACAAAGAAATGAGTTTTAGTTTCTAAATGAAATATTTAAAATTTATTTGGCAGATGCAAACACAAAAAAAAGTGTTAAATGGCCTCTTGTTTGAAGGTGGAATTTAAGTGTAAAATAGCTGAAAGGAAGAAAATGTGTGTTATTGACATAAATGAAGTAGAAAAGTCTCCTATGGGAAGAAGTGAAATCTAAAATAGTTAAGAAAAAAATAATATTTTATACAGTGCTTATTAATTTGGTGCAGGGTACAATTTTGTATTGCGAGCACATGGGGTTGTACAGAAGAAGATTTTCTTCCTGCAGCTCTCCCCAAATTTTTATCTGTGGTATTTAAGATAATAGAAATGCCTTTTTCACTTCACAAAAAATTCTCTACCTGCAAAGTTTGTATGATATACAAATGAACATTAGGAATACTGTGTATAGATAGCGTGTCTCACACTGGGCTCAAGGTAAAGACTTCTGAATTATAATTCTGCCTTATTCACTGTAGGTCAGCCCACTGAAAAGTTCTGCCTGTATTTCAGGGAGTTTGGATCAGGTCCTGTAGCAATATAACAGTTGCTTTTAACTTCTGAGCTCTTCCGTGCATGTTTCACTCATTAGTCAAACAAATATAATACCATTATTAATATTAGTAGAAAGCTTTCATCAGTATTATTCATAAAACACTTTTATGTGGTAAGTTCGATTATTTTTCCCTCTTCTAAGAAAGTAAAATACATTAAAAAAAATCAAAGATTCTCTGGGGATCTAGAAATTTGAAACTGTAGATATTGCTCATTTGATGAAATTTGACTGACTGTTTTAAACCACTCATTGCAAGTGTGGATGGACATTTAGATACTGAAACAGGCATAAGTATAGTTTCATGAGAGCCATGGGAACTGTCTCCATTTCTGTGTCATGATAATGTATCAACATAGTAGCTTAGTCTTTTTCTGCCTCTGTAGCCCAAGGTACGGTGATACTTTAGGAATCACAAAAAAATTCAAGGAGGTAGGCATATCTAGTGTATCTCCTCAGTCTAAAGGTTTTAAGAATATTATTCACTGAAATCATTATTCCTATTATGAGTTTAACAAAAAGTATCTTATTTGAAAATGGCAAGTATAGAGCAGAGGAAAAAAAACCTTATTATGCTGCATTGTGTTGGACCTGGCCATCCTGTAACCTCATATCTCATTCTCATCGGAGATGCCAGGATTTTGAATGGCTTTAGTTCTGAAAATCAGTCACTCACTCTGTTTCTGTGCTTCTTGCAATTTTCTCCTCAATCTGATTCTGCAATATTTTTTTTGCTTTAGCGATGGATGAGTAAAAGATTGGATAAGTTCAGGTTATCAGTACCAGCCACTTAAGATGCACCTATTAGTCTTGGTTGTAGTAAGGGAATTGGCTATGTTCTCTTTTCAGGAGCTTTATGGAGCTAGAGTGGGTTACAGACGCTTGGTTTTGTTGATAACAGAGGAAGCTTTAATAATTTCTTTAAACCCATCTAATGACAGTTTTGAATGAAGATGTGAGCACCTGTGTTCCTCTTTCTAATGCAGACTGTGAAGCTCTAGCTGTTTCTTCAGTAGAAAGAATCTTCCTTTAATTATAAAGAATTTCACTGGGATATTAGATAATGAGATGCAAGATCCCTGTTCAACAGTATCGTTCTTCCTTCAAGATGAAAGCAGCTACTAGCTGTATTACTCCGCTCTTCCTCATAGGCAAAACACTAATGCGCTGTAATGTGTCGTTAAAGGTCAAAGCAAGCGGGGGGCGAGTCACCCTTGTTATGCAAGCTGAGATGAGAGGGGTGGGAAGGAAGAAACCAACTTCTAAGCTAAGGAAAACAAAAGGATGACCTGCAGGACAGGGCAAGAACAAATTAAAATCTACCTTAACAAGTGGTTTGTTCTCTTTTACAAATCACGGCAAACGAAAGAGCTGTTAGAGCGAAGAGCTAAAAGTAGGACATGACTATTTCTCTTGTTGCTGCCGGTTTTGCACAGATTTCAGGATGACTTTGGTCTCCATGCCAGCTCACTTCAGCGTGTAAAGCAAATTTAAGGGAGATTAAGGCCGATGCTGCCTATTTGTGTTGTGGACTTTTCTCAGGTCACTTTAGGTACTGAAATATGTCATAGGTTGTAAATGCCTCTATACTGATGGACATAGAGTTACTCCTGAGCAATATTCTGACCTAAACTGGTAAAGCTCCAATTAATTCCAACAGGAACGATGCTCTTATCACTCTCATTTTATAACCTTATAAATCACTGACTTGATTGGAGTTGTGATGATTTATATAACACTGATGGTTGATTCTTGTTTTCCTAATTATTCAAACCAGCCTGTTCTGATTACTGAGAGGTGTTGGAAGGAATAGAAATGTTTAAGTGAACCCCCAAATTTGGATGTCATTTATCCTCTTAGTCTGGGATGCAGGTTTAACTCATTAAACATTCTGTATTTTTTTATGGTTTTGTACTTAGGACTTGAACTAGCATCAAAATTTAGAGCAACGCATTAATTTTTTTCTTTCTACCAATCTAAAAATTAAAAAGAAAATATACAATGCTAGGTAGAAAAGGAACAATTTCGGGCTGGTTACTAAACAGAAGAATGAAAAATGCATGCAATGTATTTGGCAATTCCCAATTTTACTTACGTTCATTTCTAAGTGTGCCTATTGTTTGTTCAGATGCAAAGTGATTTATTTTTACAAAGAAATTGCAACATTTGGAAATTTAATGGATGGGCTTTCAACTCTCTGGGCCATGGAGAATTTAAGTATTGCCCATGATGGTTTTCTAGGCTTTGGTTTGATTTACCCTCTGACTTGCTGTTAGCTCCTTCTGACTGTATTTTCAATAGATGCTCGCATGAGCAAGGACTGTTTCTCCACTCTAACATATGCAGCAGCTGCCGCCTTGTAATAACAGCACATGGGTGATTGGGTGCACTGGGCTGCTCTGGCCACAGGATGTGACCCTCTGGCATTGTGTGAGGTTGAAATGGAGAAAACATCCTGGGCTTCCTAATTTCAAAGCTCAAACCTTAATTTTAAAGCCTGAAAAGGACACCAGAATAGAAGCACACTAGCTCTTACTCGAACCAGAGCTGTGATTTATGCACACATGAATGAGTTCACTGAAGTATGTGCAGCCCAAGAAAGCCAAAACCTATGCAATGATGCTTGGCTCTGGTTTAAGTAATAGGAAATAACAACAAGTTCACCAATGTTTGATGATTTCCAAACATTTCAGATTCAGATCCTGCTTTTGTTTTCCAGCTTTAAAAGTACCATAGTGGAGAAGGTGCAGAAGAAGCAAACAAGCTTTAGATAGGGTGTGAAAGATCTTACATATGAAAAATGATTGTTCATCCCAGAAAAAATGACTATATGGAGGACATCAGAAAAGCATATCAAATCATTAGTGGCATAGGGGAGCTGGATGAGGAATGATTGTTCAAAGGTTTCCTCACTTAGGAACTAAGGGGCATCAAAATAGATTATTGGTGGGTTCAAAACAACAAAAAAAAGAAGACATTTCTCGCAGCCCATAGTTGTGGACGTTCTTGTTAAACATTTGCCTGAGTTCCAGACTTGTACAGGTTTGGATGGATTTTTCTTCTCTGATTTTGTCAGAAAACTCTACCTCTAGGCCAGGAAGTCCATCTAAAATCCAGGGGCTAAGAGAATATCCTTATATGTTTGACTAGTTCATGTACTTTTCCTTATTATTGTTTTTATGTTCCTTTAATATTTTCTCCCTGAGAAAACAGAAGTCCAGAAATGCTCAGGTGCTTGTCTAAGATGTTGATGAGTGTGGGGGAAGAAAACAGAGAACTGAGTGATTTTTATTTTTTTTAAAGAAGACTATCTATTGGCTATTACCATTACATAAAGAATACGAAATAATACCTTATAAATATGAGGCACAGAAAGAGAACAGTACCACTCTCCATAGAATATTTTTCCAGTGTTTTGAAATTCAAGGTTGCAGAAGGTTTATGAAGACAAATTCCGTGACTTGGTTTTTAAGTGCTAGAAAAATTAATGAACTGTAATGTAATTTGCTTTTATGCAAACTAAGGTAAAAATCCCATGGATAAAATTGTGAGCTGAAGGCCTGCTGTGTACAGAAAAGATATTCTACCTCAAATGGTGCGCTCCTGTTTCTGTGCCAGTATCTGACTGAGCATCGAGGGGACAGTAGATGGGAAGTGGGTTCTTCATTACCGATCTATGCCAGGGGCAGAAGATCTGGCTTCAGGTCTGGCGTGCAGTGGAAAATGCTGTGAGTGGTACCAGGGAGGACATGAAATATAATTCTGGATAGAGTCACAGGGCCGGGAGGTTGCTAGTGACCGGTACAGAAAATACTTCATTGCGGGAAGTATCCAAACCAGGCAGTTACAAGTCTGTCTTACCAAAGCTTTTGTGACTGGAAAAGTTACTGGAAAAAATTCCACTCTCTGACTAGAATTTCAACCACATCACAATGGCTATAGTGGTATGTTCCTTAGCTCTGAGGTCTGTGATTATGGTTTATGTGTGCGATGGACTCCTGGAAGGCACCGCTGCTAAGGAGTCTGAGGCAGTTGTTGCCAAACACGTAACTGCCAAGGCCAGTGGCCATTAATTACTTGGTGTACCCATTACATGCGCTTGGTATGAAGTACAAGTGCAGCTAACAACATACAATATGCTAGCTCAAGGGCAGTGCCTGGATGTAGGATGGGACTTGGATTCCAGTGGAGGCTGCAAAAAGATATGTGGCTTTTACTTCAGGAAAGACACTTCACACACACTTCACGTAGGAAGAGATGAAACTGAATTTTTATCTTTTTGACAACATAACTTGAGAAAGTAGGCCTTCACGGAAGTCAGAGAAGTGTGTGCAATACGAAAGAGTGCTAACAAGATGGTATTAAACTAGCTAGCTAGCTCAGGTCACGTACCAATGTGTCTGTGGAAACTCAAAGAACAGGATAAATTAACTTGGTATAAGATGGAGGCTGATACTGCTGTAACTTTCGTTTATCTCTTATACTTCTCCATTTGCTTCAAATCACACAAATTATTTCAGTATAGATGTATTGGAACTGTAATAACCTATTTTATGACAGATTGTCATAATAGGTAGCTTCTGTCTCTTTCTTTGCTGTCTGAATGTACAGATATATTTTTTCATATACAGTCAAGGAAACATGCCTTGCACAAAAAATGAGTCTTTATCTTTCGGCTGTATAGCTATACGGGAAAGTTTTGGCTAACTCATCTGAACTGCTTACTTCCTTCATTTACTGCTACCTCTTTCTTCTGTGTCCCAGAATGTAGCAGTCCAGCAGTCACTGGTTAAGAAGATGGAAATTTTTGTTCCTGTGTTCAAAGTTTTTAATCTTCACATCGTCTTGCATTTTCAAAGGTCATTAATTAGGGTTTCAAACTTTATTCAGCATTTACATGCCTAAAGTCAGTAGAAAAAAGTCCTAGATACCCAGCTGCATATTTAGATGCCTGAGTACCTTGAAAATCTGGTCCACAAATTTCACCTGCTACTTATGATAAAAGAATTTATAAACCTGGAACAAGAACAGGATTTTGAGCAAGAACTTCCAACTTCCCTGTTCTGTACTGTGGGTAAATGAACAGATGTGCACTTGTAATATAATTTGTGTGTTATTTTTCATATTATCAGCCGCAAATCTTTAAGACTGGAGACTACTTGGTTCTCAAACTGCTGCCACAAGGTATTGTAACTAAAACCAAAACATACATATTAAGGAAAAAATACTGGAAGCAGCCTTACATTTTAGGCTGTTCAAGGCCTCTGTCTCTCCACTGCATTTCTCAGTGCAGCTAGGAGGTAACAGGTGAAGTATGTCAATGGAATAGCATGGGAATTTCCTGAGACCACTTTGAAAAAACCTAAGCTTATCTCCCAGCCCTTTTGCAAGCCATCCAAACCTCTGGGATTCTCTCTGCAGACATTTCAGTAGTCTGTCTGATGTTTAATTTCACTGAAAGCAATCCACATCTGTCTGCTTGTTCCTTTGAGTTTCAGGGCTACTAATTATACCCTGCTATTTATCTTGGGCATGTGGAAACCCCTGTTCATTAATTTACTAGGTCACAGCTCATCTTCACATGATGTAGAAGTCTAATAGGCCCTCAAATTGTTTTCTGTAAATAAGACTCATTAACCCTGCTACCCCTAGAAGGTTTTCAACTTCAGCATTGCCCAGAAAGAGAAGAAGAATCTGCATTTTAATTCTCATGCTGTATATTTACCCTCTTCCGACTATTCATTAATGAATCCATCCAACACTGTTGCCTTTTGTATTAGGAAGAAGAGAGAAGCTCAAGGAGATTTTTTTGAAACATGAAAGAAGAGTACTGTAGAAAAGAAAGAGAAAGCCATATCTGTTTCAGGCAAATACAATTCCAGTAAAACTGATGAATCTGAGGCTGATTTAAATAAAAAAAAACATCATTTCTTTTGAAGAACTGTTATATAAAGCCGAAAAAGATGAGGAGTCATTCAGGATGGAAAAGCCCTCTCCAATTTCTCAAAAATCTATTGTGCTTTTTTTTTTTTTTTGTGCTGTTAATGACTTCTGTTTCTGTTTGCTTTGAAAATATAGGAAAACACTTAAGCTACTGAGTTGTATAAAAAGTGTACATTCATTACATGTCCTCAGTTTTCTGTTTATGGCTCTTATTGTGCCTGTTTTGGTGGATATCACAGATAGAAACAGCAGCTTGTGCCTTGATAAGCAGCCTTGGAGCATGGGCATTGGGGGGTGTTGAGGGTCAACAGCCACCTACAAACTAAAACTGAGCAACTACTTGTAGCTTAGCACGGTCTGTGACAGGCCAGAGCGATTTGATCCCTCCCATTTACCCTGGATATCCTGAAAATAGATCTGGCTCCTGTTCTTTTAAAACCAGATGAACTGCAGAGATCAGTGGAAATGGAAACCAGCATGAGGCAGGCTTGTATTAAATAGCTTTATGGGAGGCAGACTTGTATTAAATAGCTTTATAGAAGAATGCACTACATGCTACTAAAACCAACTGGTGCTGTCATTCTTTATATCTGCCTCAAAATGATTGGTATCAGGACGATATTTTTTTGCAGATTGTAAAGAATGAAGATGTACCATATCTTTTATAGCTCAAGGATACACATTTTTAAGTATAAGAATTAATGAGTCACATAAAATGTTGTAACCAAAAAATGCACTTAGAGTAACGCAGTGTTATAATAAAAACACGGCAATTGACGCTGAATTATCATTGTATTCTGGCTAGCAGTGTACATGCTGCAATTTTCTGTAGAATGAGTACTAAATCCATAGGGTGCTTAGCTTACTGATTACTCCTTACTCTATATTGAAGAGGGTTTTTTTTTTTAATATTGATATTAGAAAACACTAAGAGCAATCTTCCAGTACTTCAAGCTTCAACTTTTCAAGTGTTCTTTGTCTTGATGGACTCAGTTTCAAACCTCCATTCATTTTCAGCGTAATTTAATTGCTAGGTGTTAGATACTGTATCTGTCTGCCCATGTGTCAGCAGCGGCAAATTAGGCACTTAAACATCTAACTACGAATATTTTCCCCTGCAGTTCACTGCATGGACTAGGACCACATTTTCTTTTGTCAGAAAAGGATTAATTCTAGAGGCCTGACTGAGATCCAGCTAAAAGTTTTTCACTTAAGTGTTAGCTTTTAAAGACAGCAGCAGGCAATTGCATTAAAATTCAGCAGAAAAAACTACAAAAAAATGGGACATGGAGACTGAAAAAAACAAGCGAGATTTATTTTCTGTGTTACCTAGAAGTGAATGTGGAACAGTATTTTTAGTATTTTTAACATTAATTTGCCAGAACAGTTTTGGAGATAAACCATTTTTCACTGGCAGAGTTCCACTGATAGATCTGGATACAGGGCTCAGCTCCAGATTTCTGTCCACTCACCCAGAGGCGCTTGGTGACATTTCTGACGTTGCAGTTCCAGCCCCTGGGCAAAACAATTAGGGATTCAGTGACCCCAGACCTCCCTCGCCCTCCACCTTCCCCTCTGCCTCCTGGCAGGATGTAGGTCCCGGGATTAGTGCAACGCCGTGGCCCTTAGCGTTAACGAAGGTCCACTGGTGATCCCCATGGAAGGCTGTCACACGGACGGACGCCGGCGGTTTCGCTGTGGTGCAGCGATGTACAACTTGGGCATCTCTTCGGCCAGGGGAGTGAAGATTTTCTCTCACTTTTTCTCGGAAGTATCACTTGCGGGAGAATGCATTTGGCGCAGCAGAGCTGATGAAGCTTTCGCTTTCCCTGCAGGAAAGAAAGGGATTTTGAAGAAATCACATACTGTTCAAACAGGACGATCTGGCCCAGACTTCACTAAATGACCTCTCTTGTTAGGTGTATCAGTCACAATGTGACTTATTAATTTAGCAAGCCTGAGAGAGCAAGAAGAGTGAGGTGGAAAAAATACAGAGCAGAGATTACCACATGCAAATCATTGCTGGCTCCTCTAAAAGGTCAGGCTGTCCTCACTTCACTGTAAAACCAGCTTATCCCATTTGCAACACCTATCACTGCCCTATCATTTACTTTTTGTAAAAGAGAACTCTGAAATGCATATAGTTTCAAGTAAATAACTCCTGTATATATATATATATATAATTGAGCTTTCATATAATTGAGCTTTCATACATGTATATAAAAGCACATGCATGCACGCATATATAGATGTACATATATGTGTACATATAAATGTATATATAAAAATCTCCTATAAAGGGTGATTAATTTTACATACATATAATACAGATATATGTTATATAAAAGTGTACAGAGTTGTATATATGCATAGAACTGTTAATATATGCACTGTGTATATAACTATTACTACTTTTATTATTATTCTAGACATGTAATTTCCAAAATGCCTCCCTGAGTTTCCACACTGCTTTCATCTTATACCTGGTGAGCCACTGCTTTTGATGTCGGCACACTTAGTATTTTTCAATTTAGTGTTTGGATTTAAAGGTAATATTGCTGCACATGCTGAAACCATTTCCATTGCCCTTTTAAAACAATCTCATTGCTTCTAAAATCTTTATTCACTGAACATTCTTTTGCCAGTAGAGGAAAATCTTTGCTGACCTTACACTGAGCAAGGCCAGGGTTATCTCTTGTTAAGCCATGAACTGCTAATTTGAATTTGTAATTTTTTATGCAGAGACACTTTAAAAGAAAAATGATCTTTTTCTGCATGTTGTACAGTAACTCTAATGAAGCTAAATTGCACAGGGAAACATATTGGGCTGTAGGAAATAACCGATGATGTTGGGGTTTGTGTAGCCAAAGCAGAACGGACCCCTGGAGAGCTGCAGTCCGTACTGGCAGCATGCCAAACAGTGCAGTGATGGATGGTGCATGATTGCCCATGGGAGAAAGCAGAGAACGAAAGACGTGTGCGTACACAGGCACAAAGCCGTGCCATATGGCAGCACCTGAGAAGGGAGAGGGGAGGATGCGTCTTGTCCTGTTGCTTCCTCCTCTCGCTCCCACTCCAGCGCACTTTGCTAGTGTGAGCAACCTAAGCTGAGGTGGCACGAAATAGCCTCTGTAGGTGCTGGCTGACTTTGGGGAAAAAGGTGATGGGTTAGCTAGGATTCTGTTTTATTTATTAGAACCTGCAAGTTGATTTGGATTATTAAGTTATGGCTTAGGTCCTGGATGGAAGCTCAAAGTCTGTTTTTGGAGATGAATACATGCATGATGGGGGAAAAAAATATGAACTAGATATCGGTGTGCTTACATGTGGAATGGAACCTTGGGTGTTTGATTATTCTTTTTTTTTTTTAAGTTTACTGTTTCTACCTTTGTCATGAGATTTAATACTGGGAATTGGGAGAAGAAAGGGGAAGAATATGGCGGGTTGATTCTATAAGTGTGATTATATTCTGTGGTCATCTTGACTGAATGAGGATGACAAGACACATTAGGGATTTTCTGTAATATTAATGAAAGTTCTTTATGTATATTGGAAAATGGATAAATCCTTCCACAGAGCACACATGAGAACCAAAAAATAAATTTCTTCACTCTGTTCATTTTCCATCCCAGGTTCTCAAACAATCCGCTTTGGACGTGTCAGCCTAATTACTTCTGTACATTCTACAACAGAAGGTAGACATCTCCTTTGTAGATTTATGACGGTTAAATGTCTCAATAAGATATCTTTTATTAAAAAGCTGAACAAGGACTTTTTATTTTGAATAATGTTGTTGCATTGGATGCTGCAGGAGAAAATTTTGCCATTTATTTTAAAGGACTGCCAAATATTGTTTGTTAGATATTTTTATTCCACTCCATTAAAAGAAATTTTAGCGTACAGTGAAAGTCTGTGATTGATCAAGGACTAATCCACCAATTCATTATATAAGTGAAGGCCAGGCAAAACTGCAGTCCTAGCAACTGAGAAAGCTCCCTTAATAATTTTCTTGGAGTGGGCTAAGCTGAAGAGTTGCACCTCAAGTGCTGATGCAGAGTCACATCACGGGGCTCCATGTGCTGGTCTGCTGAGCTGTCTAGGTGAACCCAGAAAGAAGTATAATGATTTATGCATTCCCTTCTTCACAAGTCAGCAGTGAAAGAGGCAATTCTCACCTGCCTAAGTCATTCCTAACTGCGTAAGTCACAACCTACCTCCAGGAATATATGCAAAAGATCATAACTCTTTAAAAAATCTGAGTCTGGTGATGCTCCTTCTATTTTTTAATTGAGGAACGCTGTTAAATTCTGTGGCATTCCCTGGACTGCAGGTTTTTAAACTACTTGCTTGCATGGGAAGGCCTCAAGTACCACCTCTAGCAGAGATCTCCTGTTCACCAGACAATGTGAAAGAGAGAAATTAGTCTAGGGGTTTTTGAATAATGAACTGTTGTGACTATACTGCTTAATAAGTCAGCATAAATGCTGACAATTGATATTTACCTCTCACAGATGACTTTCAAATCCTTTTTTACGTGGGAGTGGGGTCCTACTTGTCTACAAAAGTGATATACACTTTGTCATGGTAGGCTTTGCAGTATTATACGTCTACTTATTTCCCTTAAGAGAATATCAGTCTTCTGCTTCCTCTCCCCTCCTAAGTCTATTAAAAAAAACCCCAAACATTTAGGAAAGATACTGAAAACAGAAGGGAGCTATCTTTCATAGATCCTGAGCCCTTGTGGCATATGAATCAACTACAGTGAGTGTTATGGATACTCAGCACTAGAAATTTCCATCAGTATCTTAATGGACATTTCTGTACACAGAAGTGTGTTCTTTTGTTTCTGAAAGAATGTTTGCATAAGAAAATGTGGGGAAAATATTTGAAAGAAGTGGCTCTGTAGCTCTAGTGGGGTTTTTTTCCCCCACTGTAGGTGTATAAAATGCACCTTCATGAGTCTGTGAAATTCCTAAATAGACTAAATCTTTCTGAAATTTTCCAAGGAGAAGACACAACCTAGTATTCCTTGTTGTGACTCTGCCTCCTCTTCAGCTTCTCTGGCAACTTCATTGGAATGTACACGTTTTTTTAGCTTATCAGAAGAAAAGTATCATAATTTTAGGTTCTTGCCCTTATCCACCCTGCCACTAAGCTCATGTCTCTCTGTGAGGGAAGAAAGCCACAAATTCTTTTCCATCAAACCCCACCTGTTACCACAGATGTTTTGGTAACATCTGCCTTGCCTGCTTTTTCCTACAGTGATGCAGAGAAACGAGACAAGTGCAGCAGTGGACATCCTGCAGGTTAATGCCGGGTCAGTCTTCAAGGATTTGTTTCTTTTTTTGCTCTGGGGTCTCCAGGAAAAATGGTTCCTGAATGATCAGCTAATTCCCACCAACTCTGAGTATGTCCAAATATTCGCTGGACTCTTGTACCTTGAAAATACTCAAATATGTGTGTCTAGGTAGACAGGAAGAAATTGCTGCATGGTACAGAGAACTGACTGCAGCTTCGTGGCATGTCTCCAGGTAATCATGTCAGATGTGTTTCTAAAGTGTTATTATAGCACCCCAAAATGTTGTCTGAATTTTAAACACATATAAAACCACAGACTCAGTAGCCACCATACACAGATATAGCTGTCCTTCTAAAGCCAGCTCCAACCATGAAAATTACAGCTCAGCTGTTCAATCACCACAGCAGTAGGCAAATGTTGGTGTGAAATATACTTAAAGTAATTTCAATTAACAACAATTAAAGTGTACTTGATTTTAAAATAGGATGCCAGGAGTGAGGAGTAAGATGCAGAGCTTCTGTACAGGTGATAAATGCAGACCTGGCCCGCTGCTCACCTGGGTTTTTCAGATTTCTTCTAGTCAATAATAGTATCAGTGGAACCAGGGAAATGTGCAGAACAGCAGTTAGTGGGAGGATGTAATGTGAAGAGGGAAGGAAGAAGTAACTTGTTCAGCCTGACAGAAACAGAATGAACCCAACCTTTTCTCAGCATCTATTTTCCTCCTGGCCTGGGAGGAGGAGAAGCAAAGAGAAACGGTTGTCAGCCAGGATGAAGATATCACACAAGGGAACAGCACAACTTCCTAACTACTGCTGTTCTCAATTTATGGCAGAAAGTATATTCATCAGCATAGAGATATCAGAGCTTCAAACATAATTCAGACAGCTGAATGCTACTAAAATGCATAGCTTGGCAGAGACCTAGTAACTCCAGAATTTTTTCAGCAAGATGATGGTACTTCACCTGAAGAACTAGCTGAGGAAATAATTCAAGAGAGAAGCCCCTAATTTTTGGTAGCAGCTCTCTGTATGCTTGCAGTCCGGGACTTCATAGGGATAGCTAGGCAATTTATGTCCTCGTCAAAAGAAAAAAAAGTAACCCACACTTTACTTTCAGTTGTGTTTCTCAAATGCAGAGAGGTATGGGAGGATTTTGTAAAAAGTAAAACAGAAGTAATATTAATAAAAATACAGCGTACATGCAGACTAATGCCAGATCTTTCTGAGTGTTCAGTTAACAGTACATGGTGTGATCAACATACTGCTAAGTAAAAAGTCCTGTGATTTATTCATAATTTTATTGCAAATCAGTTATTTTTACTTAGGTGACACACTATGAGGTAGAATCGAACTTGTTTAGCACTTGGAAGTGTTGTTCTCAACCTGATTTCTGCCAAGCAGGGGCAAGTGACAAGCCCAGAGCTTTACTTGCTAGCAGAACATCCATTCATTTGCCATACTCACTGTCTCATTACCATTAAATCACATAAACCCAGTTTAACCAGATGGGGGAAGGTGAGCCAATAGGAACTGGGACCAACTTGTCTGATTGCATGTTGTTCTTTGCTCATAGACAGCTGCAGAGAATGGCATTTTGTGGGAAATATGATCCGCACCTAAGTCTAAAACAATGTACATAGAAATAAAAAATGATGGGTAGGACTGAATCAAAGTCCTTCTGTTACAGATGCATTAACTTAGGCATAAGCTTTCGTATCATTTCATATAATAGCTTTGTCCCTCCAAAAGTGGTGACAAATATCGAACCTAAAGCCAATCTTACAATTTGTTTGTATGAGAAAAAGAAGCTAAAGAGAGAAAGTTTTTTATACTTGATGGTTGATAACATTTTGTACGTAGTTTCAAATATGAGATTGACAAACTTGTTCCTGGAATAGCTGAGATACCAGTAGTTAGTAGCATAAGCCAAGGCTGAAGCAGCACTATGGTTTTTCAAGACTACTGTTAATCAGCTTTTTCCATCAATCTGAAAATGAATGGAATCAAAATTATGTGTTGTAGGCAGATTGGGTTTTGTGTGTCATTTGTGGTAGCTTGCTCACTCATACTACACAGTGCTTTAATCTTCATTTTAGACATGCCCACAGAATGATTTTCAAGGATTTTAGCTGTCGACCACTGTGAACAGCACAAAGACCTTGCAACAGAAACAGCATAGTAAGAGCATAAAGGCAATTTTTGAAGGGGCCTGACTGTCAGGGTGGAATTGTTGGCACTGATTTGCAGATAGGGAATGATAGGGAAGTATTCTGGAAATCTGGCCACTTAATATCAGTCTGAAACCAAGTGAAGCAGCACTAAGGAGACTAAACTCTTCTTTATTATTCAGATAACACATCTTTATAATCTCACTTTCCCCTGGAGCAGTATTTCCTTGCTGATCCTCATGCAAGTAAACTTTTTTCTTTTTTCTTTTTTTTTCTACAAACTGCATAGAACAAGCTGAATGTTAGATAAATAATAAATCAAGTTTTTGGGGTTATATGTGTTGTTTACCCAATTGACCAAATTGTTCCTGCTACACTGTCCTTCTCCATTTTAACTGCTATTAATACCCACACCATGACTTGAGAATTAATTGCCTATTTAGTGCTGTTGTTCTGAGGAACAGTTGAAAACTTATGCTAATAAATTACTTGATTAGTGTCATCTGACACAATGTGAATAATTTGTCAGTGGCAAGTGTCTTTGCTCTTGGGAGAGCGAAGGTTAAGCAGAGACAAAATAGAAAAGCAAATATGTGAACATCAGCATCATTATTCTTGGAACAGAACAGGAATATCTTTCTCTCTTTCCTATGTCATGGAGGTTCTTGTTTACTATTTGACAACCATTCCTGATGACCAAACTTTTTTTGTTGGCCTACCTGTTAAAGGAGTAATAAAATGTGAAGGACTGAAAAAGCTACTAAGACTCTGAGGCAATAAATTATAAAATATTTCCATATTTTAGGTTATAGCAATTGTTGTCCTCAAAACATACAGTATAGTCAAAATATTCTACATTTCACCAAGGTATTTTTTTTTCCTCTAGGATGAAGACAAAGAAAAGGTGGATTGTTTAAAAAGTAAAGTTTCAAAGTAAAATCTCGTTTGAAAAAGCTTTTTTTCCTTTTTCAATTTTCTTCATTCTATATGGAATTTTTCTACGTCCAATACTTGGCCTGGTATCATATCAGTAGAATATGAATTTTTCCATCTTAACAGAATCCACTTAAAGGGCAGACTTTACAGAGTGTCTGTCTTTTGAAGCAATGGGACATCACAAATTGTGCAGTGAAGGGATGTGGCAAACCCCTTAGAGATGAATGTACAGCACTCTGTATCTTACCAAGATATTTTTCTACACCAACACATTTTATCTAGTTGACCTCAATATGTGAATTTAAACCTTAGTATGCAATCAATGGAGCTTTCTGAAGGTGACCTAGTTGTTCTTAAGTATTAAAATTAGATAATATGGGGTTTCCCTTAGGTGTGTACTTTAAACAAATACTTTGCCTTTGCCTTTTACCATGAAGTTAATGCGGTTTCATGATTTAAGGCTGAATGTGTAATACAACAGTGTTTACCTTCTGCGACTCCACCAAATCACAGTAACAGTTCTGTTTCTATTTGTTCCAACAAAAAGCTTTTCTGTTAATATACAACATGCAAACCAAGCTGAAATATTTCCTTTCAAAATAACTGATGTCTCCATTAACTATTGTTTGTATTTCTGTAATACTTAAGTATGTTAATCTTGGATGATGGTCCCACAGTTGTAGCTACTGTACAAATGCAGGACAAAAAAAAGAGTGCCTGAGAGTTTGCGCTTGAATTTTATCACAAGAGATAGACAGGTGCAGGAGGATTGGTGATCATAAAGAAAGGGCAAAGTAAATTACAGAGTGGTGGATATGACAGGCAGTCATTGCTGCAGATTTTCAGCTTTATTATTTTTCCTTAGGTAGGCTTCTTGAAATGGGAGGTTTGCAGAAAGATATTGTGGTGCTGATTTTCCAGACGCTGAGTGTCAGTGTAAGGGAGAGAAGAGTGACCAAAACCAAATGTATAAGAAAAGGGCAATGACAGCTGTCACTGTGGAGAAGTCAGAACTGAAACTGCTATTTCTCATTTACTGTAGGAAAAGTTTAAAAGGGAAGTGGAAATGAAGACAAGTTGTGGAAGTTTGATATTACAGTAAAAGGAAAAAGTGATAAAAGCATTCAGAGATATGAATCATCTGGTCAAAGAGACAAATCAAGGATCAGACAAAATTCTGGATGGTTAGCAGAACAACCCCAATCTTGTTCAGAGAAAAGCTTTTTGCATTAAATGGAACAGAAAATGACAGCTGAGAGAGAATTTTAGTTGCATGGATGGGAAGGAGTATTCGTCTTGGACATCTTCTGCTCAATGATTCTGAAAATACAGTATCTTTCAGTGTTGCTAAGTTTCTTGTCTCTTTTTGCAGGCGTTTTAGATGGTTTTACTCAGCTACATTTGAGAATAGGCAGTTATCAAGATCATTGCAAACCATTCTCAGACCTCTCTAACATGGAAGACAGAATACAACTAAGCAGAAGTTTCACCTGGGTTTCAGGCTGACAGAAGCTGAATGTTTGTTGCTTTATTAACCAAGGTTCATTTTGCAAAATAAGTTTCCACCTTTTTTCAACACTGCTGCTCAAAGCCCTGTTCACCAACAGACTGGGCAGTAATTGGGAATGCTCTTGCACAACACTGTCTTTCTTTTGGAGTAAAAAGGAACTCTCCAGTTCTATCACATGCATGGAACTTTGTGTTGTTGACTTCTGTATGCCTTAGAGAGAACAATGTCTTTTAAATAAAAAAAAAAAAAAAATACATCTTAGTAAAAAGTTCAGGAGTCAGGAGGAGTCGTGGCATCAGTCCTTTCACCAACAGCTTGGAAAAAGGAGTCTTGTCGAAATTAGGGAAGAAAATGGCCTGAGACACCATCAGTCTGAAACTTTATGGAGCAGGAAATGGGGATTGTTGAGCTTTGAGCAGTAAACAAGCAGGGTTGTGGGCCACGTGAGAAGAGAATTTGATGAAGATGTAGTGAGTAGAGACATGCAGTACAAATAGAAATAGGAAAATGATTGCTTAGCCTGACAAGAAAAATCCAGTCCTCTTGAAGCTGGAAGTCTGCATATTTTTTAGGTTGGATTCTTGTTCAGAGGCTGAAAACAGGGAGAGTCAGGATGTGCATGCTAGGAAGTAGATCAGAGATGATAAAGATTACATTTTCTTTCATTTAGACTTCATTGTTCCAGACAAGTGAATTCTTGATATGCTTGGTGGACCAAAACAGCTAGCAACCCAAACACCTACTGAGAGACCTGGAGGCGTCCGGATGGAATGATATATTCTGCACCCATTCACTGAAAACCTGCCTGTACCACAAAGAATAGAAGAGCTTAAATAATAGATTGGTTAAGGAAAAAGAATGACTAAGGTGGTGAGGTCTGCGTCCAATGGAAAGAGATTTGCTTTACAAATGTCCTTAAGAGTTCAAGGGCATTGGCAAGAAGAAACGTATAAGAATTAGACATTTAGAAAAGGGTAAAGAAGAGCTACACTTAAAATTTAGTTCCAGAAATGAGAGAAATCTGGACACAGAGTTTTCTTTTTTTTCCCCAGACTTATTCTTGCTAGTCATCCACTGTTGCCAGCTGGTGAAACATCAAGCAGTAAGCAATATCATTTCACACTATTCTAGCATCGATGTGGTGGTCATTTGCACCATCTGTCACACAAATGTTATTGGACAGCAAAAGCACTTCCTGAGAGCAATGTTGAAATGGCACTGAGAATCAGATAAACAGTTCCCGTGGCAAAAATCAGGGAAATCAAAGATGCTGCTACAGACAAAACAGTAGAAGAAAACAGAGGAATTAAACATAATACTTCTGCCAAGTCCTGGAAGACCCTCTGCTGCAGCCCTATTCCTGCCACTCATATTGAGTCAAAAAGATGAAATCGAGACTAAGGTTACAAAAGACTGGTGTGGTTTTAAGTCAGAAATAATGCATAGCACATGCATTTTTACATGATGTCATGACACATAGGAAAATTATGCATTGCATATTGTTATATGCTTTGGATGCCACCACGGTGATGGATGAGCTCTAACTGTTAGTAAACGTGCCTCCTAGTGAGACCGTTGACCGTATTCATATCTTTCAAGCCTTGGTGATTTCTTTTGCACTGTACCTCTCTGCGCTGTGAAGTTATTCAGCCTAACTTACAAAAGCAGGCAGGTTAACCGTGCTAATGCGGAGCTCAGCTTGAGGGAATTATCAAGTCTTCTCAGCAAGGTAAATCACTACATGCTCGTGCAGCTGCAAGAGCTCCGTGCAGCTGCTGTTCGGCTGCTCCCAGCACCTGAACTAGATCATTTAAACTGTCTAAGGTACCAACCAGTATGCTACAATGCTGTCTGAAGTATGGATATAGCCTACCTCTATAGTGGTAATGATATCTAAAGTTCAGTGCAATAACCATGAAACCTCTGAAGCTCTCTGGCTGGAATAATTTTCCTCCCTTAGAAATTTCTTCTGCAATTGCAAACCTATAGCAAGGCAGTATTCACTAAAATCAACATTAGTGCGCAGTTCCCCAAAGCCACTGCTTTATTTAAAAGGCAGAATAAAAGGTAGTTGCCTGTGATATCACCACATATTAAGCATTTGTGTCTCTGGTTGTTTTAAGTGGCAATCAATGTAAAAGTAGATGTTTCTAGAGATTTTTCCCCTGCTGTTCTGGCCTGTTCTAATTAAGCATATTTGATTTTTAGATTCAGGAGCTTAACTCTAGTATTAGGGCACTACTTGCAAGGGTTTGCAAATAAAGAGGCTAAGGGGGGTTTCATCTTTTTTTTTTTTTTAAGTGGTATGCTAACTCTCATATTCCAGTATATAGAGATTTTTACCTAAACCCAATAAACACCTCTGTTGTACCCAGATAGTTCCCATAAGGCCAAAATAGCTTTCTTTTTAGGCAACCTGAAAGCAGATGGAATTATAGCAACAAATTTTACCTGTGCAGGTTAGACCATTCTTGCAATATGAAGAAATCCAAAGAAATAAACATCACTAAATGTCATCACATGTTACTGTCACAGGGAATTCAATCTGAGAAGGCTGCTTATTTGCCAGTGTAATTAGATAGCATTTCCTACAGTAGAAAGATGCTTAGCCTTAAGGAGCTAGGGATGCAATTTCTCTGAATGTCTGCCTTATGGTTAGAAATTACCTCAGGAGAAAAAAGAACACCAGCATTTTAGTGCTCAGTGGTGCAAGTAGAATATGGATTTCCATCCTATGCCTATTTAATACACTTTTCTGAGGAAAGCTTGTACTTCAAAAATCTTTTATGATCCTTGTAAGTATTTTGTCAATATGGTAGTTGTCAGGGAAACATGGATTACATTATCAGTGCTGGCGAAGAGAGTGTCTATTATTAACTTCCAGCTAATATAATTTTATATGAGTTTATAATCACTTTATTTTGTGTACAATTAGTAAGTGTACATGTGCTTCTGTGTGTGAAAATGTGCTTGTATGCATTACTTCAATTCTCCCTGAGTCAACATTGGTATATTCTACAAAGGGTACATAATGAGCAAACCATTCAGGCTAAATAGTCTGACTGGCTAAAATGATGTACAGCAGAAGGGCCTGGAATTTTTCATCAAATAAAGGTCCTTGATTTTGAAAAGTGTCATTTCTGGTGGCACAAAATATTTCAGGATATCTTCAAATACTTAAATACTCAAAGAATTTCAATACTCCGCATTCACAACTACTTGTATCAGTTAGCATAAAAGGATTCACTGCTTTATTTTAAAATTCAGGGGAGCCCAATTTCTACCAAAAGAAAAGTGTTAGTGTGTGAAAACACCTTTGCAGAGAGGGCAATCATTTTGCTGGATAGGTTTGTCCATGGAGTTCCTGGAGGTTTAGTCTTAGGGGCAGTCTTTTTCTATTAATGACACTGGTGCAAACAGCAGGATCATGCTAATGAAACTTGCAGATGACGCAAAGTTGGGAGATGAAATCAGCACAGAAGAGGATTGGAATATTTTACAAGAAGATGAGGGCAAGAGCTGCGAGTGGTAGTTGCATGGCAGAGCTGCAGTTCCACTAAGACAGACCTTAGGAATATGAAAGGCATCTAAGCCCTGTGCAATAAAGAGCTGAGTATCCTTCTAAAGGAGTGGGGGAACGGCAACCAGATCCATGCAAAAAAAAACCCCATTTGTCAACTTTGTAGCAGAGCTTGCTCACTTTATGAGAAAGACTGTGTAATATTGCCACTTATGATGGCAGGACACCATTTCTATGTTCCCTTGTTCAGTAAGTATTGCTCTTGATAAGAAAACCAGAAGTTGCACACAGTCAAGCACAAATATAAAACCTGTTGTATTAAAACTCCCGATAGCTGCACTCAGGTGTATTTTAATGTAATGATATAACAGTAGGTCTAAGATCTGGTCAAGTTTTCTTCTCTGAAGAGATTTCTACTTAAATTCCATTATTAATTTCTAATTCAACATACCAGTATTTGGAACCAAAATGCAAATGCATATTACCATGTGGAATAGGTTTTGAGTGGGGAAAATTACTCCCTTACCAACTCTTGGGCATGAATTAAGTTTCTCCAAGAGATCAATAAAATTCGAAATACTTGTAATATTGAGAATTATAGTACAATAGGAAATGCTTTTCCTTAGATAGAGGTCATGACTCAAATCTAGATTAGAGTCATCTTTTTTTTTGGGGTGGGGAGAGGAGAAACATACATTTTAGCATGCTTGGATTTAGGCTGAAGGTGAAAAAACAAAAAAGTAGTATTAAGAAAATATTGTCTCTTAAATGAAGTGACATAATTGAAACCATTACCATAAAAAAAAAAAAGAAACAAAACCTGAGCTTTGTGGATAGCTATTTGTGTCTTATTCAAGGCAAAAGCTGTGAATGCTGCTTCAGTTCCTGAAATACCTGCTTCACTTCTCTCCTGTGACCTCTCTGTCTCTTGGCACAAATAATGAACACTTCTCACTAGCTCCGCATTTCTAATCAAAGGGCAATGAATGGATAAAGAAGAAAGGGTCAGCAAATGACAGAGGATCTTGCTAGTGACAGTTTGAGAAACCCAAGGAAATCTCAGTGATTACAGTAACATTTGTGGTTACGAAGTCCTTTCTTCTTGCACATCCTTTGCTGTATTCATTTCTTAATGATACCAATACAGTCTTTAAAGCATAGTGTTGCACTAGAGAGAAATGTCTTCGAGATTAGTTTTTAAAGCTAAGCAGATATGAACTAAAGATTCCAGAAACTTGAGAACTTCGGAAAGTTCATTTGAAAATTGAAAACTGAGTAAAAAATGAAGTCAGCTATCTCAACATGAAAGTTGCTGTCCAGTATTCTTTGAGGGTGAGATAATCAATAAATAATTTATAACAAGGACTACATACTGCTGTGACAGACGTGAACATTACTTTAATTTACAACTTTGCTGAAATGCTTCCTGTTCTTAAACATTTACACTATTTTATGTGACTTGGTAAAAGAGCTTGTTTCAAGTTTCAGTTGGTTTAAGTTGAAAACATTCATTATTGGTAGCTGAAACCTGATATTTTCAGCTTATAGGAAACCATGACACCACCATTACTTTAGCTGCAGATGATGTTAGTCATACTGAGCATTTTGCAACTTTGTAGGTCTACACCAAATATTTCAAAAGAGATTTAGCTGAACTGATAGTTCAGATTTGTATCTGAACATAACATGTCTCAACAACTAATCCTAACATACCTCCAAAAATCTTGCTTTAAGATAGCAAGTAAAACTTTATTTTTTAACAATATTTTAAAGTAGGCTAGTTACAGTCATCATATATATCACTTGCACAGGTACCTCCAATGCATATGTGCATATACACAAAATAGCTGGCCTCACTTTTTTTCCCTTTTTTTTCTCCTGCTGTTGGGTTTTATATTATATCCAATGCTGCTTTGGTGGTTAATAAAATGGTCTGAACCAGTTTTAATTTTCACTGCATTGTTTTCTAAAGCCTGAGTTGAGTATTGTAAAGTAAATTTATTGTTTTAACTGTGCAAGATGCACATTTCTCAGCTTAGCGAGAGACATCTGCTTAGTATACTAACACTGTCAGTGGTGACAGTACTTTAAATAAGCAAAGTGCCTGAGCAGAGTGAAAGGCCCTGCTCACTTAGGTAGCTATCTTCAAAATGATACATCCACTCAGTGGAGAGATTAAGATAATTGCTTCAAACAATGTGAGCTTTTATAAAGGGCTTTTCTTCCCACTGAGACATGAAGCTTTGAAGAGAGTTTCCACAGAGATATGAGGCTTTTTCTTATGAAAGGAGTTGCTTAGACTTCAAACATATTTCACATTAATGAGGAAAAAAAATAATTGCAGAAATGATAAGGTTGCTCCAATGGCAAAAATCAAGACTGGAATATGTACATCAGGCAAAAATCTGGAGAAACAGAATGTTCACCTCATCAGACTGTATAAATGTCTCTGTTACGAGTGTACATATATATATATATATATATATCTTCAGTAGAAATATAACATCTGTTAGCAGAGCTTACTGTAGACTTCACAGTATTACAGCTTTTCCTTCAGGTAATATATAAGACAATTTCTAAGCTCTATATGGAAAAAACCCTCAAATATTGTTTGAGTCTCGGGGAGGCTAGGTGCTGCCTGTTTTACTTAGTAACTAAGGCAAATTCCTCCAGTTGTGGGAAATGTTATACAATTTTCCAGACAAAACTCTGTTGATGAGTTTAAACTGTCTCCAGCCTACTTAGAAGCAATACGTAAAGGAGACAAAAGCCAAAACTCTCGTGCTCCTCACTGCTAGAAGCGTAAAGATCGGTTCATGCCACAGCTCGTCTTCGCCTGACCTGCTGCCCCTCAGGCCCGGTGAGGCCTGGGCTGAAGTACTAGGACCCATCACTGCTGAAGACCAACAAAGAAATCTGCTTCCTGCCCTTCAAAAAATAATAATCATTTAAACACCTGGCCACTGTTCTCCATTCCTGTCAGGGAGCAGTGAGGGCCAGCTGCTCCCCGAGGGACGGGAAGCCAAGGCCTGACGGTGACCCAGCACAGGCCGTGCCCTCATTCAGCCTTTGGGTAGACTCCTGCAGAAACCTGTTGAAAGCAGACATCTGTCCGTCCCTGCCCAGCTTCTCTTCCCCTTCTGACTGAGCTCCAGGGAGCTTTGGTAGCCACCTTCATCTGCGTCCTACAGAGCTCGCTCTCTGGTCAACATGGGTGATGCTCGTGCTCTGTAAACCTCTATCTGGTACAAAATATTTAAGGCAATAAAAGGTGTGTTTCCGTGTTTCATTTATGATTTTCTCCTGGGACTGTTTTGAGTATTTCCTCAGATGGAACAATGACGGTTGAGGGAATTATAGTTGAGTTTTGAGGCAATTATGGTTGGGTTTCAAGACAATTTGAAAACATTTTAGTTTGAAATAGTCAAAACGTACAGGTTACTTTGTAAAAAAAAAAATCTGCTTCATTTGGGAGATGATTCTGACCTAGGACATGTTTTTTGGTGGGCTTTTGTTGTTTCGTGGTTTGGTTTTTTTAGAGGAGAGTACTTTGTGGTTTTATATAATGAAAAAAATTGACTCAGAGTGAAAGAAATTTGAGATCTGAAGTGGGAAACGTTCTGTCCCAGTTCATGCTGAAATTCAGAAAGAGCTTTTGGTGCCAGACTTCTGAATCTCAGGCTTAGAAGCATGGGCATAATGCTGTTTGTTTTTCCCAATTAGGTCTACAAACATATGGCATTTCAAAAATGCCATTATGTATGCTGGAGACATAATAATGTGATGCAATCATTACTACTACTTTAAAAACAAGGACAGTTAGACTTGGGGTCATGGACAATTACTTTTAGAGAAGGACAGAACTGAGACAACTTGATTCCCACTGATGTCTTCCACCTGTAACATCAGAATTGCTCAATTTTTTGACGGTATATTCCACTCCGTCTTACTTCTTGAAGACAGAAAGTATAAAATTTTCTGGTATCCCACTCCATGCCATTGTGTTTTCTGAGGACTCTGCAAGCTTTTGCTGTTATGCTACCACAGAACATCACATAACACCACAGCTTTGTGTGGTTGTGTGAGCCCAGTACCGGAGCACGAGTGGGAGCATTGGCACTGCGTGGGATGCCCAGGAGCGTGGAAGCATGGGAAAGCTGCAGCTTGCACGTTCCCCCATACAACTGGAACTGCACCCATCAGGTGAGGTGGGCACGTCTGCATTATACTTATGTAAAGGACATATTTGTGATCATAAAACAAGATAGGTCAGAGCTCACAAAACAATAAAACTGATGTGACACCCCTGACGTCTACCTTTGCTTGGAAGACAGCGACATAGTTGGTCTACCACTACAGCAAGGTTCACAACCTCTCTCCTTCACCCACCCGCAGGATTTAGCACCAGTAGGCAAATTGTTTAGTAGAATCAGATGCTATGGATAAATAAGGTGAGCATACCGGGCACTTCAAAGGAAGTAAAAGGGACATTTGGAGTAGACAATATGGTTGTTAAGTAAGAATATGTCCTATAGATATAACAGGAGAGAAAAATACAGAAAGATGGTAAAGTGAAATATGAATAGCACTCGTTCAAAACAGGATTTTCCTTTAGTCAGGAAGTTCCAATATTTCAAAATTTTCGTTATAAATTACCCAAAATTTAATAGATTTTTGGTGGATTTTTTTCTGTTTTAAATGTGCATTATGTCAAAAAAAAAAAAAAAGTAGGCATAAACCTGAAAATGTTGATGCTATTTTTAATTACTAAAGTCAAACCAAAGCTTGGTGAAGTGAAAAAGGATACATTTTGACTTTCCCTGTTGATCATTTGTTGCTATTTCTAAAAAGCATGGGTTTTTTTTGACAAAGCTGTTTTTGTAATTGATACCAGCTTTGCTGAAAAAAATATCAGTATGCCCTACTGGAGGATTTTGAGTTGCAAGGAAGAGTATTATAAAATGTAAAAAAATACTAAAAAAGAAGCAAAAGGAAAAGTTAGAACTTGATACAGGATGAGTATGAGATCTGAGAAAGAAAAAATTTTGTGGGATCTAGATTTATTGGTACAGCCAGAAAGAGCTTGTTCAGTTTGAACAAGAGACTGACATGTTCCACCAGCCATTGTGTTGTTGAAAACTGAAATTGTATAGCTCAAATGCTCCTTTCAGACACAAATGCAAGATTTTGATAACTCTGCGTGTGAAATATATATTTTTTCCTATACTTATATAAATAGTCACGCATGTTTTTGTGTGATACATACATATTAAATCTGATTTACTCACTATAGGACCTGTGAAGAATGTTTGTGATGGATAAAGCTGACAACTCAGACAACCCACAGAACTGTGGCTACTATCTATATATTGTTTAAAAATATCTGTGATGGAATAGTGGACTCGGGGAAGTCAAAGTGATTGTTTTGTTCTGAAGAAAGTATTTGTAGATTCAAGTGTTGTGATATACTACAAATTGCAAAAATAATTATATTCATAGTACACTGAATAGTTAAATAAATTTTCACTTTGTTGTAAAATTGAAAGTTCAACTTTACATTAAAAACCCAGATAAATTACATGAATTGGCTTGACTGAAAACACTGCCACAGTGTAGATGGTTGCTTGAAACCATGTCAGCTAGTTATGCAGGGCCACATGCCAAGTGACGATGACTACCTTCTGGCTACACCCTCTCCTGTTGCCCTTTGCCGGAGGAAGTGTGGGGCTCAGCAGCTGTCTACGCTGACTCTACGGTGGCTAAGAGTCTTTCCAAGCCAGATGCCTTTTTAGCTAGCAGGGCTTCATGTTTCCTTCTCCGTTTATATTTTGGAGCAAACCAAGATGCCAGACTAGTTCTGAGATTGTAACTCAATTGTTTTAGCCTTTCTTCACATAACGTAACAAGCAACTTCTATATATTATTTCCTGTTGGTTGTCCCTCTTTCCTTCCTCAACCTTACTGAAAGACTGTCATCAGTTTGTGGGTCAAGAAAGACAAGCACAAGTGGGCTAAAATTGATAAAAGCTATGTCTTAAATGTCCAGACCCCTGTTGATATTAGTTTTAAGCAGAAGACCAAAGTTATGGGAAGATGGCTGAAAAACTGAAGGGTGAAAAGCCTGCAACTGAAGACCTGGGCTGTGTTTCAAGATTTGAGCTGTTGAGCCATTTCTTCTGAAAAAGGAGCTCTGTCATGCTAGGAAGACTTTTTTTTTTTTTTTTTAATATTTATTATTCAATTATAAGGAGGTTTAGGAGTCTTTATAGAGACTGCCCTACTGCTGTAAGCAGTGGGGGTAGAGTCTAGGTCTGGAAATCAATACAGGCTTCCAATTCACTTCGGTAGAGGAGGTAGGCTGGAGAGGGACTTGATATTATCAAACAGTCAAACTGTTCCACATGTTCTGGTTGTGTTCATGAACACTGTATATTAGAAACAAACATCAGTAAAGTATCTAAGGAAAGCTGTGCACTACAGCTTGTTCATAGTGAACAAAAGTGTTAAATGGGGTTTTATTGACTTGTTCTTACGATATGTAACTGATTTGACTATTTCCATGTAGAGCAAAAGGAAATGCATAGGAACAGCAATATGACTGTTGCTTTAAAAATAGAGTAGTATTATACCATACTCTGCTAAGTTTCCAGAATAAGATATGAGAGTGTCTTCACTTGATTCAATTAACTTGTGCTCTTAGCTTCAATAGATTATTTGCTCCACCTGCATTTCAATACCAAAAAAAGTTGAGCTATTGATTTTGTTTATTCTTTCATCCCTCACAGTAAGTTGCCTTATGTACAGTGAAAAGTGCTGACAGTTCCAAAAGAAAATCACCAACTGGCAGACATATAGGATTTCACAGATAGCTGGTTAGGTTGTTTCTGTAGTAGAGTATTTACAGAGTTGTGCCAATAAATTAATGATAAATGGAACTCAAAAACCCTACAGGATATGCTTCTTTGTTTCACTGTACCTATTAGACTATTTTATTACTATTTTACCTCTTCAATGCACTGACTTATTTGTCTCAACATTTTAGTAAAATTTCTTTGTTTATATCCAAACCCTTTAAAAATGCAAACCAAGAATGTCAAATGATTCTTCTTCTACATCAGTGTCACTGCATTTTGAGAATCATTCAATTAAAAATAATTCGGGGGCATAAATGCTCTTTAGATTAAAGATAAATAGAATAGTAGGATTTGTTTCTTTTTAATATCTTTGCAGCTAGTTCTAGATATTGACACAAGAACTCTTGGCATGTCTGTTCAGTAGCTAAACATTTCTACTAACCCAAACCAGAATTAGTTTGATATTTAGCACCAAGACAAAATAATTTTCCATTAATCAGATAGAAAAACTGCTTTTGAATGCCAAGTTATTCAAAATTGAAATCAATAATAACATTCATATTCCTTAATTTGAGACACAATATTATAATACATAATTTGACAAATTAATTCTCATATTCATGTCTACAAGAAAGCAAATTAATAAAAAAGGCTATACTGTAAGCACACAGGTGAATTACTGGAAAATTGGAACACCTGATCTTGACTCCTGTGTGTCTTGTAACATCTCAACTAGGAAGTTAACAACAAAAGCCCATACATTGTCAAATTAACAGAACTGACTTAATGTCTATCTTTCCTTCTCACATAATGAAGGTAATTGCACCTACTTTTTGAGCTATTGCCTGTGAATACTGCATAATCCCGATTAAATGTTTAATATCATTGCTTAAATAGAGGGAAAAATACTTAATTTTTCAGGAAACTTCTTGCATATACATGGAGGGATATGTTGGTAATCCCTTTTCTCTATGTATTCATTATATTCAGCACAGACAGGCAATTTAAACTTCTGGACATAAGAAAAGCCCAGAATAGCAGCCAACAGTTTCCAGGAGAACTATGATAGTATTCAGTGGTACTTGTCTTCAGGATATGTTAAGATACATTCCTTACTGACTAAATATGAAAAAACTACTACCAAAAAGTATTGATACTGGTGTATTGAGAGCTGGCTGTTATCCTTTGTCTCCACATGAACCAGAAAAGGAGAGTATGATCTTTGCGATAGGCTATTTGGCAAGCTTGAACTTTCTCCAAAATTTCCTCAACTATAGTGCATCCTACTTGGCTGTTCTATAGCATACTTCTCTACTGATTGATCTTCTTGTGCGTTCATGAAAACTTCAAGTAACTGAACAGTGTTTGCAGCTGCATTGATCAATATTTGATCAATTCTCCCCTTCTTGTTTTTAGTTAAAAGCAACCTGGAGATGACTGACCGGCACAGAAGCCCACAGGGCTCACTCTCCTTGCAGTACCTAAGAGGGAGTCCTCCGCAGGGTACAAGGGTATAGCTAGAGAAGTAAGAGAAAGCATATTATGGAGTTATGACCCTCACATTGTAGGGCTAGTTCCAAAGAATGAGATGCAGAGCACACAGAGAAAAGAAGGTGCACCCGGCTCTGAAACTGTGATCAAAAAAAAATCCTTGCCAGCATTTGCTGATCCCTGGAAGCAGTGTCTAAGTTCCCTAAGGAAGGCTGAACCACCCGGCTCACTGCTCATCTGCAGCAGAGGTAGCCTGCAGTGATTTGTAGGGCCTCTCAAAATGGTCAGGTCCCCTCACCTGTGCATTTGCACTTGCTTCCTTTTAAAAAATGAGGCCAAGGGATGAGGTGCCAGCATATTTTTTTTATAAAATAATGATGGAATCTTTGACAGGGAAGCGAGAGATCAGATTCCTCTGCAGTCTGTGGGGCCACACACTCCCCTCCTGAGCAAGTGCCCAAATTGCCAATTAAGATAACAGGCAGTCTCAAGTGCAGGAGAGAAAAGGCCTCTGCTGTTGAAGTTGTGCAGCTGCCCTCTGGGTTGAATCTAGAAATAGTCCTACAGAAGAGAAAACACTTAAGAAGTTCTAGAAGCAGAGACCAGATACCTTCTGGGTGCAGTTTCACAGCTCGAGTAGGAGGATAACAATACATATAGTCCTCCAGCCCTGTAGGGTGGGAAGCGGGTAAATGAACTCATTTAGCTGAACCAGGGCTCCGTTCCCCATACAAGTGCTGTGGCCATAAGGTTTTTCTGCACAGGGCAGGTGGTTGTACCACAGTTAGCCTCCTTCTATAATCTTGCATTGGAAAGAAGCAGTAAGCTCAGGTTAGTTCTCCAAAAGGAATGTTTTAATCATCTACTCTGAAGGAAGGTTCACTAGCTTTCCTTAATAAATATCTCAGAGGTCCTTCTGGATCTCTAACTTAGGTGCCTAAGCTGAAGGGAGAGTTAGGAATTCAGGCTTAAATCTAACATTATGCAGACCAGTGCTTAATACTGGCAGTTTTGATTTATCCTTCTGAAGTCAAGGAACTGCTTTAACTTTGTATTCCAGCCCAAGGATCTGGCAAACAAAGTGCTGGCAGAGCAGCACTAGCTTGTAGGTCCTCATGTCTTTTATTGCATATTGTGTCCACTCTGCTGGAATCTTTTAGAGGCAATCCATTAACTATGATGTATTAACATCACACCTTTCTGGTAAGACTTTTACGTGTTAATTCACAATCAGGTTATGGTGTATTGGTTTTGTAGTTCAAAAGACAGATTAAACTCCTTGCCCTTAGTTAATTACTTTGGATTCTGCAAAGGATTGATGACTTGCTTTTCATATGGGTATTTTCTTGAAAAGAAAACATAGTTTTTATATCCTTAGTGGTGTGGAACTGATCTGATAGAGAAAGATCAGTCCTGTATAAAACCAGGACTGTTTAACAATCCTTAAGATACACCACAGGGTCAATGACATCTAAATCAAGCTATAGGTGACTGAGCACATGTTAAATGTCCATTCCTAATTCTTAAATTTTATAGTTTAGATACTAATAGTGGCAACTATCTTCATTACCATTTTAGCAGCTTCCCCATAGGAAAGGTTCCTGTCCTGCAAAAAGAATTCTAGTAGTAAAATTTTTGCCCAGCTTCTCTCCTTTCCAGACCACTCTTTCCTGTGTAGAGGGAAGGCAGTTGTGACAGTCATTCTGGGCAGAGAAGCTCTTTCAAATAGAAAGTCTTGCACATCTCATAAATAAAAGCTCATAAATACAACTTGCTCTTGAAACAGTGCAAAAGTTGAAGTACAGTTAAAAAATGAGCTGTTTTCAAGAGAATAACTTACTCCTAATATAGATTATATACCTCTGAAATGTTGTGCAACAATTCTCTGATAAACTTCCTCTTTTGTAACCCATATAGAACATAAGTAACTGCTGAATTAAGCATTTCTGACAGATAAAGCACAGGTTTTACACATAAAAGCACCCTATTGAAGTTCATGGGGAAAAGGCCAGAATGGAGATTTGGGAAGTTCTTCAGGCTTTCAGCTGCCATTTTTTATTAGACAGTTCAAGAGTAAGAGCAAGAATCTTTGATAAAGAATATTGTATAGTTTTGCAAGTGTCAGCAGCCTTATCTGGGATCATACCCTCATTGACCTAGATGTATTTAATCAAAGATAAGATGCTTCCTTAAATAAGACGTCCAACTTGTAAAGTGCTTGTGAACCTAACTAGGACTATTTGCCTATACAAAAGTATCTTTCATGCTGAGGCATCACACCCTTAGTAGAACATTGATAATCAATACCTCGATATCATACTAACTTTCAGCTATCATCAATATAACTAACCAATCAGTTGATTAATTTAACCTGTGGGTTCCATCTAATAGTGGTTACATGTTACGATCCTCACAATTTGAGCTCTTTTAACATAATGTGAGGTGAAAACATTTGTTTTCTCCCCCTTAGTTGTGCTAAACTCAAAATCTTGTCATGGACACACATTATAGTTGGAGCTAAAAATGTACTGTTGGCCTATTTTGTGATTTAACAGCCTAATCAAAATACCTCAAAGGGTCATGGCAGTCATGGTTCAAATTATCTAATTAACACAGAAGAGACTCATTAGTAATAGTTAAAACTGTGTTTATTAGGTATAGGTGGTAGGGTGGGGGCTGCAGAGGTGGTCTCTGTGAGGAGGCTGTTTTGTGCAGGTCACAGCTGGACCTGGCTGTGAGCACTGCAGGAGAAAGTGGACCTCCTCAGCTACTGGTGGGACACCTCTGGGAAAACATATTTAAGAAAGGGCAAAAAAAAAAAAAAAAAAGAAACCAACAGTATGAGAAGCAGCCCTGGAGATACCAAGGTCAGAGAATGACTAGGTGGAGGAGGTGCTCCAGATGCCAGAGCAGAGATTCCCCTGCAGCCCCTGGAGAAGACCGTGGTGAAGCCGATTGTCCCCCTGCAGCCCACAGAGAACCCCATGCTGGGGTAGGTGGAAATTCCCTGAAATAAATTGCAGCTCATGCAGAATCCATGCTGGAGCTGGTTTATCCTGAAGGACTGCAGCCCATGGAAAAGACCCACCCTGAAGCAGAAGGAAAGTCTGGGGAGGAAGGAGCAGCAGAGAGGACCTGTCATGGACTGACCACAACCTCCTTCTCTACCTTCTTGAGCCGCTCGAGAGCGAGGAGGTAGAGGAGTTCAAGTGAAAGACTGAAGTTGAGCCTGGGAAGAAGGAGGGAGAGGTGAAGGTGGTTTAGGTTGTTTTTTTTTCTTTTAATTTTTTAGCCCTGATATATTTTAAGCACAGACTCATGTGGAAAGGCTATTTTCAAACCCATGCGATGACCATCATCACTATAAGAAGCTGCTTCATAAGCAGAGCAGCAGCAAAAGTGTTTTGCTGTTCTTCATTACAAAGTTCAGTATGTTGACACCATTTTATTGTCATATCAGAGGCTAATGTGTTTTTTGTTCAGCATTTGTCAGGTCAATGTTTAGATTAGAAAGAGTGGGATGCTGTGTCTCTGCACGTGTTGTGGTGAAGTTTGTCCCACAGACCAATCTGTATGCAGTTCATTTCTTGTGCTGAGATGACAAGTTAGAAGACATGATGTTGACTGACAGACTGTAGACAACATAGCTCACTGGAAATCATGTTCAGCATCAGCAGTTAGGGGGCAAACTTTGCTAGAACCTAACATTAAATAAGTTAAATATTTCCAGTGTAGGCAGGTCCTTGGCAGCCCCTTCTGACCGCTCTTAATTCACATGCTTATGTCTCAAATGCACAAACAGGACCAATATTCAAGATCATTATTAAATCCTTTGGTAAATTGCCCACTCGCATGTCTCCTCATTCCTTAACCTCCAGCTTCAGTGGAGTTCTGGAATGAGTGCAAATAAAGACCAGAAAATGCTCGTGAGTGATGTGAATTCTGGCTTTGAAAAGCTGAGTTTACAGTATCTTAATGATTATTCCTGTTCAGACATCTTATTGATATACTATATGTGGATCTTTAAAGGAGTGCCCTTTGTTTAACGTAGCTGTTGTGATGTGATTACGACGTAATTCTCATCCTCATTTATAACTGGCGGCATAGACTGTTGGGCTTTTTTATCTCCAATTTGAAGTAAAGAGCTTCAGATAAGCAACAGCTATGAAACCATGCTCTAGAAAAGAAAAACCAAAGCAGCATTACAGCTGGGAGATGACTGCCAGTAAAGGATCACAGTCCGAATGGGGGGGAACGGACTTTGCACTGAAAGTTGTGTTTTCTGGTTTCAGGAACCCAGATCGTATGGGGCTGATACATCTGCAAAACTTGCTGTATTTCTACAGTTTCTATGTTTTCCCACAAAGGAGAGTAACATTCTTCATCTTTTCAACTATCCTGCTTGTAAGTACTCAAGAAACTTAAACTTTCCTTGGCTTAGAGTATATGATTCTGAGGTCATGTGCATAGCCTATTAAACTCGTGTAAGGAGGGATTTCAGGCTTGAATACATTTAGTAACAAATTCTTCTCTGAGATGAGTTTGGACAACTGTGTTGATATTAATGCATCATCTATCAGCAGGTCACATTTGGCCCATGGTCAAGGTTAATTTTAACTGTAACTTTTATTCTTGTATCATCCTTTTTAAGGGCAGGGCACAGAAAGCTGACTTTATTCCAAAGTAAATATATCCTGTTGGTATTAGCCTGTTCTTACCCAGCTCACTCAATCACAAAACTTTGAAAACATTCAGAGTACAATTTATTGCTTTCTTCTCATTAGGGTTACAATCATTCATCTCTCAGCTTCTGTATAACTGAGAAACAACTATTTTAAAGAACTTGTTTGGTACTTCTATCAGATTTCTGTGATAATGTGTATAAATTTCTGTAGTTTTCTTATTTTGATTATATTTAGAAAATAATGAGCAGATTAGTTTTCTTGAAGATCTACCGTAAATGACAGATAACATATAAACTGCTAAATGCTCTTGAAATAACCAAAGTTGAGGCAAATAAATACATCAGATATGCTTAATAAATTAGTTTTTCTTCAGAGTTAGTCCTTTTAAGATTTATTTTTTTTTAAAGGAGATTTGGCATTGAAAAAACTTCTGCATCTCAGCGGACCATTTTAAGTGTTCCCTGAATGTTCATATATTAATATGTTCTGGTGTTTTATCACCCCTATTTCACTTTCAAACACTATGTATAAAATTGCCTAGGTGTACATTATACATGAACTCATTTTCCATTGCATTTACTAAGTAAATAAAGAACAGTATAGCAACATTTTTGATCCAGTTTTATACACTTGCTGTATAATTTTACTGCCTTTTTTTTTCCTAGCTGTGTAGTGATATTTTAAACCAGAAAATCAATTATTTAATAATCATAAAGGTGCTGGAAAGGTTAATTGTCTCACTGTAGATTTACCTCAAATATTATTTGTCATCATGTGGGTTTCTTGCTTAAATTGTGGATATAAAGACAGACTCATCTAAAGACAGGCAGCCATTCTTCTATCTCACCCCAATTTTAAGATAGACAGCAAGATTTGCCTTTCAAGGTGTTTATCTTTTATGACTGGTTAGTCGGGAATGCAAGTAGGTTTACATGCATAATGTTATGGGGGCTTATAAACCCTAAAGATTCTTTCAGGGCACTTTTTCATATTACATCTTGCATCGTTCCCAAACTCTGCCTTTTCCCACAGCTGAAGAACAAGTCCATTTTTTTGAAAGCAGTCTAGTCAGAGACTACCTTATTGCACATAATTGTAGAAACAGCAAATTTCTCCTCAAATATGTACGGTGCAATTCAAACAAATGTATTGAAATTGTTCAACTAGTCAAAAGCAAATAATGAAAACAAAATCAAATCTAAAAAAATATGCAAATGTGCTCAGACCGTAGTTTGCACTGTTAAGCTCTAACACGTACGCTCAGATTACATAAAAGACAGCAGATGCGCAATAATACAGAAAGTATTAGAAATATGGGATTGATTTTAATAAGGCATACTAAAATCCTGATTCAATAAGGGAATCCAACAGTTTAAGTATCCCATTCCGTGCTTATCACTTAGCTTGAATTTTCATTTGCAGAACATTTCCCCCTCCCCCCAAACCCAAAGGGGTAATTTTTCATTTGTTGTCATTACTCTGTGCGATGTATGAGTTATTCATCCAATAAATTCAATTTACAAATAAAATATTGATGTTTAAGGAAGTCTCATGAAAAAGACTGCTGTGTTGTGAATTCTGAAAATAAACAAGTCCTACTGCTTTTGTTAAAATCTGCACCTCTTAGAAAATGGAGGGTGGGGTAGATTATGGAAAAAAAATTTTCTTTTCTCAGGCTGTTGTGGGAGGAAAAGTTTGTTTGCTTTTGTGTTCAATCCCTGCTAATTAATTTCAGTCATCAGCCTGGTTGCTGTCTTAGAATTTGTCATCACTTGAAGTCAACATAATTATCATCCCCTGAAACCTGACATTTCTTCTTGATACTGTATCTGTAGTATAAACTTTCTTAAGCTTTTTAATCTAAAGAAAGTCTTATCATTTGTGGTCATAAAATATCCATCCAGAGTTTGGGCCATTCTTAATATTTCACAATAACGTAGTGTAAAAATATATATAAAAAATAAACTTAACAGGGTGAAAGAGAAGTAACTGAACAGATTTGTGACTAGTAAAGCCTGGAAGCCTCTTTTGCTATTATTTCTCTCAAAGGCAAAAAGATACATTAGAGAATATATATTACATAAGGTACAATTACATTGAATAAGTCACAGTGTATTATAGACCCAGGCTGGCTTAAATTTTAAATATTTTTATTATTTTAAAATATCATTCCTAAAGGAAGGTAGATAGGAAAGGGCATAAGGTAAGGAAGATAAAAGCGCCTTTATTTGTTGTATGGATTAAAAGGAGTTAATTATCTACCTCCTCAGCTGACTTTGCTAATTTAATTGTTTATTTAAATATATATGTTTTCAACAAGGATTGCATGAGATTTCATCCCATGTACACATAAGATATGCTATCAGCGTGATAGGGGACCATTTCCTTTTAACTTGTATCTTAATGCTCAGAAGAACAGAGCTTCTGTTTTGGGTGGGTTTTTTTCCTAAATGCAAAGGGATGACTGAACTTCACTATGCCTCCTTCATCCAGAGAAAGATTATTGTCTTGATGAGGGGAAAACAGAATGAACAGTTTAAAAGTAATTCAGTTTGTCAAAGAAAATAGAAATTATCTGTTGTCTTTGTGAGATGTGAGAGTGCTGATTAAAGTTTTTTTGTTAAAAAAGAGAAAAAAAAGGAGGGGGGGGGGCGGGCGGCGAAAGGAGGTCTTGTTTTCATTCAGCTATTTGGTAGACATCCCTAGTATTATTTGGTCAAACTTGACAAGCCTGCTTGAAAGAAATCCTGTCCACAGTTCCTCTGCAAAAAATACTATATTTGTGCTTCTCCACCTTTCATTCAAGGATTTTTCACGCAGTTTCCAGCCACTGTCAGTGAATTAAACCTTTCAGCAATATTGTGAGATATTAAAAGTTTTGTATCTCTGTTTTATGACTTGAGGTATAAAAATGTAAAGCCTTAATCCATAAAAGGCTTCATTGTCTGGTGTAACAGTTTAATGGAATTTTAGGGAGTCCAAATCCCAAGTGTAGGTCCACAACTCTTCCTTCATCTGCAGTGTAACCCTGGTGATGCTTAAACTGTATTACCCTCTCAAATTAATTTCTTGGGAAGAAGGAAGATATTACAGCTAACTTAATGAGTGTTAAGATGGTTTAATAGAATAATTGGAATAAAAATATTAAGCAGTTGGTGCAGGGATTGGAAACCAGGTTTCCTTCCTCTCAGGCGAGTATGCAATGAAACAGACCCTGTGAAACAGAAAATTTTTCTCAAATTTTTCAGTCCAATGAACTTGTAGTTCTCCTTTGCAAAGTGTCCATCTTCAAAAACAGACAGTGATGTCCTACTGCCATGTGATCAAATCATTCTCCAGGGGTATAGGAGAGAACAGAACCAGATTCCAACATCCTGAGTGGACTGTTCTGAGTTATGGACAGACATCCCTTCCTAAAGTGTATTTTAAAGATGGAATACAAAGACAAGGGATTCAGAAAAGAAAGGAAAATATGGAAAGGAAAAAGGAAAATCGGATGGGAAAAGGGATGGAGCAGGGGAGGAGAAGGGGAATGGAAGACTGGGCAGACGTGCCCATATACCGTATGCTAATAAATTAAGAGCTGTATTACATTTAAGTGGCTATACTGCTTCCAATTCTTCAAACAGACTGGTTATCTCTGTAAGGTACGGCTTTGCACAGTACTGAGACACCTACCACAGTATCTATAAAAGTATGACTAAAAATAAGAAGACACTAGTTTGTATCCAGACTAATGTTTGTTTGGACATATTTTTTATATTTCTATAATACAGGTAAAGAGAACTACTCAAGTCCAAATGAAATGTATCTCAACTTTCTCCATAAGATGAAAGCAAAAACAAATCAAGAAATTTATTCTGAAAAGATCTGGCATGAAAACATCATACTGCAGCTATGGTATAGCTTTTCTTCTAACCAGCATGAATGGGTAAAAATGACCATTATTTCTTCAACAAAATTCTAGAAAGGAAATTCTTTATTTCATAAATGAAAAGGAAATATTAGTTTTGCATTGGCTGACCTCTGGCCATCTTCCAAGCATTTACACTTTTCCCCATAAAACTGATGACTCAGTCTGGCTTCAATGCTTCTTATTCTGTTAAAAAATCCAGGATGGAATTTACAAAGGAATCACAAGTCATGAATTAAGAATGATGATGTGCATCTTATCTCCTTCTGCTTCCACTGAACAAATGAACACTCTTTTTCAGAATAGCTTTGAAAAAATGAAGAGAAGTGATCATGTGTTTTAAAAGAATAAATGGACAGAAGTACATTTCCTTCCATATATAGTTAACATGTCATATATAGTTAAACATATTTAATCAAACTTGACCATTTGCTTTTGGAAAGTCAGCATCTCTTCTAAAGTTAGTAAGAAATTGAATACCTTTTCCATGGAATTTACATTTTTTTCTTTCCTTAGTCTATTCCAGGTTGTATTTCTTCATTTGTATGGCTTAGTTTCTGATTTTCCATGATATCATAAACTTATTTTTAAGGGTTTTGGTTTTTTTTTGTCCAGTGAAAATAAAGATTCCTATACTGTGCTCATAGAGAGTTATTGGCACTATAAAGGAATGAATCCCACAGTAGTTTATAGTTCTTTGATGGATAATATCTTATGCTTCTTGTTTTGCATGTTTGCCATCTTCTTGCACTTCAAGGTTTTAAGAGGTGATAATGCTACTTTTAAGAACATAAGATTTATACTGGTGATTATTGGTATAAATAACATACTTCAAATATTATTAATTGTGGAAAGAATAAAGCAAACCCATTATTGACATGTTCACTTGAAGGCTAACCTTCATATCTGGACTTGCACTAGCTCTCCACCTTCATTCTTTATTTATAATTTGCATGTTCATTTCTCCTTCTCTGTCATCATGCTTGTTTCCCTGCTCCTATCACTCTTGCTTTGGCTCCTTCTCTCCACTTCTCCTTTTTTCACAAGTACTATCCTTTCCACTTCCTTCTGCCTATTTTTTTAATGCCCCTGTTTGCCTATGGAATAGCAATCATCATGACGAGACACACACAACAGATGAGCATATAGTATAAGTAAATGCTGCTTGCTGTTAGCATTGTTTACCTCATCAGGTTGACACTAAATCCTAGGAATAAATCAATTGATTTTTTAAAAAATAAAAGTACTGGATGAGAAACGTACCTACTGTGGACTATCCAAACTTTACAAAATTTGTCCAATTCCTTTCTATCTCTCCTCATCCTCTTTCTCTCTCAGAAGTGATGAAACCTATTATGTGCTCAATACCTCTAAGCTCTTCTAAGCATCTAATAATGGTCATGAGCCGTAAAAATATCTAGCTCCTGCAAGTACCTGCACCGTGGCAGCTGGTGGGGTTTATTTGCTTTAATTTCCCACAGTATTATGTAGAACAATAATAAAATTCTCTCTTTGTTGTGGTTTAACCCCAGCCAGCAACTCAGCACCACGCAGCCACTCACTCACTTCCCACCACCCAGTGGGATGGGGGAGAGTATCAGGAAAAAATAAGGTAAAACTCATGGGTTGAGATAAGAAGAGTTTAATAGAACAGAAAGGGAAAAAAATGATAATAACAACAATAATAAAATGAACATAATAATAATATAAGAAATTAAATACACAAAAGAAGAGATGCGCAATGCAATTACTCACCACTCACTGAGTGATGCCCAATTAGTTCCCGAGCAGTGACCCACACCCCCCCAGCCCAACTCCCCCCAGTTTCCATAGTGGGCATGACGTCCCATGGTCTGGAATACCCCGCTGGCCAGTTGGGGTCACTGCCCTGGCTGTGTCCCCTCCCAACTCCTTGTGCCC
>JANZLQ010000050.1:8093699-8113392 GCA_026212715.1 Elanus axillaris | reverse complement strand
TATCAACATTCTTCTCCTACTGAACCCAAACCACAGCACCGTACCAGCTACTGGGAAGACAATTAACTCGATCCCAGTCAAAACCAGGACACTCATATTATAAACAAATACTTCCTGGTTTAATTATGTTATGTCATAGAATACAAATATATTTCTTAGAAGATTTTGTTTCATAGTTTTCCATTTCTTTTTAGTTGCATGTCCAAAATCTGAGACACAAACACTAAGAACTGTATGATAAAAGCTTAGAATTAATTTTTTGGGTCTGGATCTTCAAGACCTACCTGGAGGAGACAGTAAATGCTCCAAATTTATTGGAGTTCATGAAAAATCATGAATGATAAATTTGCCTGATCACTGAGTAGGAAGCATAATGGTTACATTCTCTTGGAAATGTTCTGCAGACATTGGTTGTATCTTAAAAAAAACCACAGTAGCTGTTCACTCTGGAAATAATGACCATTTATCTTAAGGGCTGTTTGTCGCTTGTTGTAACAGTGCTCAAATTGCGTTGCCTTTGCATTCTGAAAGTCTGTGACAGCACATGTTAAAAAATTCCTCTGTGCTGCCGGCCTTTCTTTGAGCTGACTATGCTATCACTTTAGGCTCACTGATAGATAATATCCATGGGTCACTGATCTCATGTATCCATAAGTTAAAAAAACATAGATGAATTGTACTGGAGTCTGACTAGTTTTTTTCAACATTTATTAAGCTCCTATATTCCACATATCTGATTATCTATTGAGAACAATTAAAGTAGCTTACAAGACCATTTTCTCATAATAAAATTTCCATTTCCAGTATCTTTTTCATGTGTGTGATTTCCACAAACTATCTATATATATACACTCTGAAAGTGGCATACTGCTACAATAGCATGAAGAAAAACGGCATAAAATTTGTACATAATAGGTATTTCCCTATGCGTATTCAATCACATAAATTGCATTTTGATCTTCTAATGACTTCTCCATCTTTGAACAACTAATGTTTCTTTATGTTCTACTTCCAACTGCTTTGTAGAAACTTCCTTTCCAAGCAAAGCTAGCTCCCATTAAAAATAAATAAATAAATAAATCAAGCAAGGAATCTTCTTTTTCATTTTCTCTTGAAAGGGAATGACATATATTGTATTTTCATAGAAATTATTTTGCTTTGTATACTTTTGAATTATGTAGTAAAAGCAGAAGGCATTGAGTTAACGTTGTCTTTATTAAGGTTCAGACACTCAGCCTAATTTTGTCTCTTACAGAACTAGCTACCTGTTTCACATCACTAAAAAGAAAAGGGGACATATCAACAGGAACAAATGTTTCAGTGCATCTAATTCTATTGTTTCTAAGAAACATTAAACAAATCGCAGTATTTGTGATGTGAAGCTGTATTGAACTAGATACTTTCCAAAATTACCATTACTTTTGATACAGTCTCCAGTCTTAATTGAGACCTCTCTAAACATTTCACATTTTCTTGACATTTAGCTACCGCAGAACTCGAGTTTATGTGAATAATGTCCAAATTCAATGCACTCACTACCATTTAGTATTGTAATACTTAGCTTATTTTTGGAGATAACCTAACAGCTCAGCTTTTTCAGGACATTAACATATATAGTAGAAATATTTCAATCTAGTCAGAGTGGAACTTTCTGATCCCAGGGCACTTCATCCAGTCTGTACTCAGGAGGATATTAAGTAAGCTCTCCCTCCTATATCCCAGCTGTATCCCTCCTATCAGATGGTATGGCAAATTCCAGTTATGTTAGATCTATCACACATTTACTTTGTATCATGTCCTGAAATAATTCAATATGTTTGGGATATATTAGCTACACTCTTTATGTGTAGCAATGTTCTGTGCATGGGCCGTGCTCATTTCCCAGGATCATAGTTGTGCTGTAGCCCAGACAACCAGAAAGTCAGTAGATCACTGTTAAAAGAGGCAGGCCTGTTACTAGTATTTCACATAAGGACAAGACAAGAGAATATCATACTATTTTTCTCTCTTCTCCTTTACCACCATCCACCAACATGCATGGTTCAAGACAATTTTGAAAGAGGTAGTCAAAATCTTTAGGCTTTGTCTGAAAATCACAGTCACCGCTACACTCATAAATGCTTGTTCCTCCCTGGAGTGGAGTGGTGCAAGACAGCTTTTGCCTAGTATAAACCTGAACAATTCTGCTTGAGTAAATATTCAAACCATAGCTATTCTTTCAACAGCTCCTAAAAGCTTCATTTTGTTCTTTTGTGCCTTGCCTGTGATTCTTCTTCTGGCAGCAAAAAAAGTGTCAGTCTGCAATTGTTTATGTGCTCTGAGATGACCTTCCCCCGAGAAGACTTGGATATAGGAAGGAAATTCTGTCCTCTAGAATATGATTCTCTGCTGCTACTTTAAACTGCAGAGAGCAAGATAATAACTCATTTTGGGGTTGTGTCTTCTCAATAATTAAGCAAACATGCCTAATTGACATTATAGCCAACAGTGCCATAAATATTAATCTCTAGGAAAGGGGTAACAGAGGGGCTCCAAATGACTTGTCTATGATCTCATAGCAATTTAAAAAATGCTAGAGTAGAACTGGTATTTTGGCTTACAGATCACTGGCACTATTGCATCTCAGCCTAGAGGAGAAATTCTATTATTTAGACCCCATGTTGTCAAGTCTTAAAACAAGTCCTGAGTGTTGCAGTGGACAATGGAAGTCAGGTTAGCAGTACATGTAACCTGAATTAGATGACAACACACCTAATTGCAGCAACACTTATGTTCATGGTTGATAATCATAGTAATAAAAAAGGTGCAGAATACGCTGAGTAGCCAGTACCCAGTATAAACCTGTTCCAAAACCACCAGTTTTTGGCAGCCCACCCAGAGCACATTTTGGTGAGGATTATTTCCATTCTTAAATTCAACTTTTACTCTCTGGCCATGTAACCTCGGTGTGTTTCAGGAAACTGCACCTTTTCTGAATAAATACAAAATACTTCTTATAAATCATAATGGCTACAGGAATGCTTTCGCTAAGATGCCCACTGTGGGTTATACCAAAGCCCCAGGTAAGCACCCACCCTCTCTGTCAATGCATATGCCCCAGGAAAAAAATGCAAATCCATGCAATTATGTAGTGATACTCCGGGGATGTATTCCCAGTGACCAGTCAGCCCAGGGGCTCCTGGTGAGTGAAGCAGGAGATTCCATGGTGTGCATAAAAGGCCATGGATCCTCTTCTGTGAAACCATCCAACCCTTTTTTGAATCCTTTAGCAACAGAAAAGTTCTGTGGCAAGGAGTTCCGCAAATCCTCTGTGCATGGTGTATGGACATGTTTTCTTTAGTTTCTTTTGTATCGGCTGGTTTATTTGATGCCCTCTTGCTCTTGGACTAGAAAAAGCAGTGAAAATATTTCCTTTCCCCTTATCTGCATCAGTCATGGTTTTATTATGTGAGAACCATCCAGTCAGAGCATGAAATTAAACAAGACATTAAACCCTAAACTCTTCAAACTTTAGTAATACTTTAAGTTACTTGCAACTTACATCAGATTTGGATAATGTTGTTTGGACTTACATAGTTTGTTTTCAGTCTTACCCAATGTAACAATTATATACAGTCTAGCTAAATTTCCAAGCCCAAGTCAAGAATTTAAAATATTCCTTTAGAATGGAAGTTTGAAAATTGGCTTCAATACTTCTAGCACACAGCAAAGAATACCGAGAAGGCAGTTTGCTTTACTCTACAAATAAATCTGACAAGTTTTCTGATACTCCTCTAGAAGGCTGACATTGAGACAAATGGAGAAACCTAGAAAACATTTATACAAATGTGAAAGTAATAAGACAGACATGAATTGATTAGAATGAGAACAGTTTAAGCCACCCTTAACTACCTAACCTTTTAACCAGTGCTTTTTTAATGACGATTTGGGGAAAATACACTTAAGCAGATGGTGTCATTAACTGAGGACGTAAATCTTCATAAAACTACTAATGAAGCCTGACATTTTCCTACAAGGTTAAAACAATGTTATGTAGCTGTTTGTCCACTTCTGTGAAGGAAAATACATTTAAGAAGACTTTGCCAAACACTAACAGCCACTTAATTGAGATTATCCAGAGAATGACTTACCATTTTGATTATCAAGCTCTTCAGGTCTGCAGTCATGTAGCAGCAGCAGCAACTTTTTGTCTAGACCAATGGAGTTTTAAAAACTCTGTAGTTACAATTTGGGTGCTTTTTGCTCTCTGTCAGCCCTTGCAGTGCTTTACAGCTTTGCGAGAGTTTACTCAGAGCATTTGTAAGTGTCATGTTTTGGAAGCATTTAGGAAATACCGCAGCAAGAGGCTTAGTCTGCAGGAACTCTAGCTACTGAGAAGGCTGGTTCGGTGGGAGAGATGGCATTTCCACCAGCGCGTAAGGGGCATTTGCCCCACAGGACTGATACTGCATCTTGACTTCCCCTGGCAATTAAGCTACTTTTGTAGTAAAAGTCCCGTTTAAGGCCAGATGGTGGAATGTTTCTGTTTCTAGGTAATGATAGGTAAGAGTATGTAAGAGTATGTAAGGTGAGAGGGCAAGACCTCTTTCCCTTATTGTGACATCCCATGCTTTGCTTTCATTCCAGCTGGAAGGCACAAAGCACACCTGACCGTGACTGCAGCTAATACTTTCCTTTATCTTTACTTGTGAACTACATTGTAGAGGTTAACTAAAGTTTACTTTTTATTTTCCTGTATTTTCTGCATAACTCTCTGAACCATTAATGAAATATTCATCAAGTCAATATATTCCAAAGGTGCCACACTGTGTAACTTTCTGTGCCATTTGTTTTTCCTGTGGTAGCATTTCTTTATATCATCCAGTAAAATGGGATATTTTGATATAGTAACACTGACTGTGGAAATTTTTTTCTGAGTTCAGATACTGTAATTTGTTGGCAATTTATGTGCAAAGAAGTGGTCCATAAAAAAGACAATTCCATAGAAGATACCTCAACAATAGATTGAAACATGTTTCAAGCATTCGCTGTTATTTAAATTCTCAGTTGCTAACAGTGTTTTACAAGGTGCAGCAATTTTGCCTTGGTAGAAATTTAATTCTCTAGAATACTGAGCTTTCAAAATATCCTTATGTACCTGGAAAATTAAAAATATTTAAACTAAACTCTGAACTACTGGTACGAATCAGTCACACTGGATGCAAATCACAATTCCATGTAATGTTAACAGTGGAGCAGCTTCCATCTTAAGCTTCTGGCTCATTAGCCTCTGACTAATATTAAAACCAACATCTAAGTCCATTTAATCTATGATGTAAAGAACAATATTTCTCTCTCTTTATTGCCTCTCCTGTCTTTAAAATGTCTTCTATTAATAATGTCTGCTAAAATGTTACATGGTTTATTACTGTTTTTCCCTTTGTGGAAATTAGTAGTCTTCTGTATTCACTCTAAGTTTTGGGGAATTTTTCATTTATCGGCCTGGAAAACATCACTTTCACTGAATAGTTGTCCAGCTAATTTTGGCAGGAGTTTACCTATTTTCTAGCACATCTAATATCCACGATGTGAACACAAGTCTGACCGCAGAATTTGTAGATGCCATTGTAACCTCTTCAGTTTATGACTGTAGCTCATTTCGTTTCTCTCTAGATGTAATCTATCTTCCCATTGTAACTGACTTGACATGGTTCTCTCATTTTATCTGTGCCACACTTTAAGTTGTTATAAATGCCCATTTCTTCTTCTGGTATCAGCGTATAATTGGGTTCATTGTCTCTTTGCTGGCACTTGTTGAAAAATGCTTTGGTATTCTAATTCCATTATCTTTTATATTCAAGTTATATAACAGTCAAAATTGTCTTCTCAGTAATACTTTGGAAAGAAATGTGCCATTGTCTTTCCACTGCCTGCGTGCTGTCTGCCCTGTCTTGAGAGTCTCTTCTTGGTTCCTTTTCTGCAGTCTGTCTTTCAAGTGTTGAGATTTTTGTAGAAAGCTGCACTACAACAGTGGATCGATAAATAGGACAGTACAATTTCTTCCCAAGAATCTCCTGAATAGCTTGATTAACTTCTTTGCTGCCAGCCACCATCCAGGATGGCAGAGGGCATCATTCCTCCTGCATCATTTCTCCTGTCTTCACAATCTGAATAATTAGGTGATTGAAACATAAAATTTTAAAGGAACTTGGATCTCGCTACCACCTGTTTTCTGGTCTTCACTTGTCCTTGAAGGTATATGTCTAATTGATGGGGTGCAGCCAAACCTTTTTGAAAGTTTCCAATGAAAAAGTTTTATCTCGCTAGATCTCAGTGATCAAATGTGTTCTTAGAAACATAGATGATTTGCTGACAAACTTGTTCTTGGAAGGGGTTTTCAGCCTATTTATTTTGTGGGTGCTGTTGACCTCATGTAATATTAAACTTCAGAATTTAGTTGTGGGATCCTATCACTACTGCGTTTTGAGCCACAACATTTAAATGATGTAATAACAGACAAGTAGCATGTCCCTATGCTTGCAGTTTGAGAGTGTTTCTCTGGCATTTTTGTGGCACTTCAACAATGTTCTAGGTTTTTTCTGTAGGGACAGGGGGAAAAAAAAATGAAAGGGTATTTTTTCTTTTTTTATTGCTGAAAAACACTTTTAACACACTTGCGTGTTTGGTCCTGCATGCTACTGAGTTTCATAGGAAACTTTGTTACTGATGATACATGTTTCATATTTGATTTGATACCGCAATTTTGATTAACTTCAGCTTCTATGATTCTGATTCCCAGAGTCCCATGGGAACGGAAAGGAAGAATGAAATAGAAGCACTGAGATGTATCGTCAAGGATTTTTTCAGACCACCTGGAAAATTCTTCCACTGGCTGAGTTTGCTGCTTAGCACTGGCAAAAATTATGTTATTTAGTTTTATCTCACAGCATACCAAGTATGGACCTAGCTTTCAACACCTCTTCTTATATGTACAACCCTGTTCCTGTATGGCTGTTCTATACTACCAAATGTGTGGATGCCGTCTTCTGTTTTTCTGATATGGGTGTTTATGTTCTTTTGCACCCTTTTCCATGTGTAAGTGATAGTGCTGGAGAATGATGGTTTAGCGTGCTCTTGTGACTTTCTCTTCTCAGGAAGTTAATGAGTCCCTTTTCGACGATAGGCTGCAGACACTCACTTAGATACATAATATAACAAAGCATAAAAACAAGGTTTCATCTCAAATGATCTTTACTTTTTTGTAATAATTTATTATGATACAAGGCTTTTAAAATTGTCTTAATTTTAGTAATGCATAATGGATGGTGTAATTACATAGAAATAGCATTTAATTATGCTTTTTTCTTTGCACAATATGACCTATTAGCTACCGTTACTGAGGCTCATTAAACTGCAGTAGACAGTAGCACTCACACAGTATGTCTTGGTCATGACACAAACTTTTTGTACCATTCTGTACTGCTTGACATTGCTTTATTATATTTGAGTGACTGCAATGAAAAATGAACTCTATTGTAGCTAAAATTAAAAATTCAAAACTAATTAATATTTGAAATAAATCTCACTTCGTAATCCTAGCATTGCTCCTGAATGCTAGCATTTTATGCTCTTTCAGTATAACTTTCTAGTTTATTGAACTAAAAGGAGTGATTATTTATTAATGGAAAAGCATACGGAATGTTAAACACACAGCTAATTCTACTGAAGAGCCATAAACCACCCTTTGCCTCAAATAAACAGAGTTCTTGAAAAATGTGTAGGATAGCAAACAGTTAAAGAAATCTGAAAATATGAATATGAAAATGAAGGACTGTCCATTCAGAGTGACAGATATCAGTTCTGGAAAATGAAAAGGATTTTTTTGTAGAGGGAACAACCATATGGATGAGGAATTGGTTGGATGGTAGCATCCAGAGGTTAGTGCTTAATGGCTCGATGTCCAGACGGCGATCAGTGGCAAGTGGTGCCCCTCAGGGGTCCATATTGGAACCAGTACTGTTTAATATCTTCATCAATGACATAGACAGTGGGATTGAGTGCACCCTCAGCAAGCTGGCTGATGAGACCAAGCTGAGTGGTGCGGTTGACATACCTGAGGGATGGGATGCCATCCAGAGGGACCTGGACAAGCTTGAGAACTCTGACCACATGAACCTCATGAGGTTCAAAAAGGCCAAGTGTAAGGTCCTGCACATGGGTCGTGGCTACTGCTAGTATCAATAAAGACTGGGGGATGAAGGGATCGAGAGCAGCCCTGAGGAGAAAGACTTGGAGGTGTTGGTTGAGAAGAAGCTCAATATGACCTAGCAATGTGTATCTGCAGCCCAGAAAGCCAACCATATCCTGGGCTGCATCAAAAGAAGCACGGCCAGCAAGTCAAGGGAGGTGATTCTCCTTCTCTACCCTGCTCTCGTGAGATGCCACCTGGAGAAATGTGCCCAGCTCTGGGGTCCTCAGTTTGTTGGAACGGGTCCAGAGGAGGGCCAAAAAATGATCAGAGGGCTGGAACACCTCTGCTATGAAGAAAGGCTGGGAGAGTTGTGGTTGTTCGTCCTGGAAAAGAGAAGGCCCCAAGGAGACCTTATTGTGGCCTTTCAATACTTAAAGGGGCCTTATAAGAAAGGCGGGTACAAACACTTTAGCAGGGCCTGTAGAGATAGAACAAGGGGTAATGGTTTTAAACTAAAAGAGGGTATATTTAAACTAGATATAAGGAAGACATTTTTAACAATGAGGGTGGTGAAACGCTGGAAGAGGTTGCCCACAGAGGTGGTAGCTGCCCCATCCCTGTAAACATTCAAGGTCAGGTTGGATAGGGCTCTGAGCAACCTGATCAAGTTGAAGATCATAGAATTATAGAATCATAGAATGGTTTGGGTTGGAAGAGACCTTAAAGATCATCTAATTCCAATGCCCCTGCCCTGGGGCTGACTGGCTTATAGTTCCCCAGGTACTTTTTTGCCTTTTTAAAAATGGGCATTATGTTTCCCCTTTTCCAGTCAGTGGGAATTTCACAAGACTGCCACAACTTCTAAGATATGATGGATAGTGGCTTAGCCACTTCATCCACCAGTTCCTTCATCTCATCATGTCCCATGGACTTGTGCACCTTCAGATTCCTTAGATAGTCCCTGCTCATTGCAGGGGGGGGGTGGACTAGATGACCTTTAAAGGTCCATTCCAACCCAAACAACTATTTTATGATTCTGTGATTCTATGATATAAAGTAAAAGAATGAGTAGGGAACCTTCTTGTATTGGTAAATAAGAATTCATTCACTCATATCAGTGAAAGTGCCAATAAAAAAATAAAAAACCTTCCAGTGAACTGAGGACCTGAAATGTAATAAATGGCAAAACTATAGAAAGTCAATGCCAATGAATTGCTATGAGTAATACTCTTCACTGTCTGCCTGAGAGAATCTGATTTGATTTCTGGATTTGTTCTTTTTCCTTATTAGGCCACCAGTAACTTCAGGATTCTAGCCAACATCCCCTTTCGCTAAAATAAGCCTATGTCTTTGGATGTTGTCCAGCCTTTGCTGAAAGCATAATGACTGCTTTATTTTTCCATAGAGTTGCTGCCCCCCCAAGTATTTAACCCATACTTGGTAAAATATGTCTGAGTACCATGAGTGTGAGAAGCGCTACTTAGGAACCAAACTATTCCCCTTCAGTCACTTACGGGAAAGGATACTGGAAAAAGAGGTATAATTCCAGGGTGTGAATACCTCAATAAAACTCACTCCAGGAAATCACAACCTGATTTTAATGAGAGCAGGAAAAGTCAAGTATAGCCTCCATAATGAACATTAAGGTACAAAGCTGTGAGGTTGCTGCCAGAAAACTGTGTTTGTACCCTATAGTCGAGCTACTTTGCCAAGCTTCACGAGTTAGTTATTATGAGTACACAGTAGCTAACACACAACTACAAGTCAGATCATACTGCCTTTAGCACCTCGTCTCACTCCACATCTTTGAGAGCCTAATGCTGCAATCCCAGCTCAGACAAACATCCCTTGTAGCTGTGGTTAGCTCCATCCTTTGCAGTGGATGTCAAACAGATGAGGAACAATTACTTCTGTGAGTAGAGTGCACAAAGGTTTAAATATCTCATTGAGAAGCAGTTGCTCAAACTGAGCTGAAAAGTCATAGAAATATTTGAATATGACGATTTAAATATGTAAACCACACACAGAGGTAGAAGAGTCAACTTAGAGAAAATCTTGGCAAGGTCTTGGAGCCTTACCGAGTAGATTAATCTCTTTAAGGATGAGCCATCTCCTTGAAGTGAGACAAACCAGTGACTGCAAATATTCAGGGGTCAGAAGCATTTCAGCTATACTATTCCAGTCTTGGTTTACATAAACCAGACTCTTTATATATTATGCAATAAGAATTACCAAACCGAACTGTAATTTGATTAGAGTATCAGTTAAGTTTTTATCTAATTTCTATTTAAAAAGTATTTTTAAAAAGTGTAAATATCTTGGAATCTAATCTTCAGATTAGACAACGGCAGACTGAAGTCTTTCATTTGCCACTTGAATTTTCGTCATTAATACCACAGTAGTGCTGAGGGTAAAACAGACTATTTAGGAGGAAATGCCATTTATGCTAATATGAAACAGTTGCTTAGAGTTGCTGCCTGTAGCACGGCATGTAGATGTCTGGAGAATTACTGTTCTCCAAAATAGTTCTGAGGATTCTGAAGATTGAACAAGGGTGAGAATTTCCTCCATTTCCACAAATTTACAGGTATTGAATCAGAAATTTTTTTTATGACTTCAATATGTTCTCCTTGAGAAATAATGGTTTGAAAGAGTAAGATAGTTGTACTTGTTAGTTAATTTTAGGGAAAAGCACTTTAAAAAGCCTAGGAGAATCTCTCATCTGATTATCTTTTCATTTGAAGAGCAACAAACCAAAGTCACTCGTACAAATATTTGGCAGTGATATTGGCTAAGATCATTAAGAGCTTTAAAATCCCAATGAATTCTTGAGGCTTGGCAAGCTGCCAGTATGACTTTCTGAACTCACAGGCCTAATGCAGGTTATGTAAGACAAGATACAGAGAGAAGACTAGATAATTCCAACTGTTTGACACAATTTACTCATACAGTATTCAACCATACTGTACAAGACACAGGTACTATTTGGGATGCACGTAGTATGCCGCAGGTGCTTTGGTGCTAAACCAGAACCTTCAAGTAATGACAGATATGATGCAATCTGGGATGCAGCAGCTGCTAATGAGTATTAATACTGCATAGGAGAAGCAATTGTTTTTCTTGGCCTGTCAGGCTTGCTTTGATTAGAGGAACGCAGCAGAAATATTCAATTAAACAGTTCTTTCAGAAAAATGGCTTGTGCACCTTATTCTTTGAGTATTTCCAGTGTACAACTGGACCTGTATAATTTCCTGTCAAACTTGCCAGCTCCTGTTGAGTTTTAGCTTTTGTCTTGCTTTCTTTAAATATTTTTCTTTTGCAAGCTTTTTAACAAGCTGAATTAATGTGTCATCGCAATCACTGCTGAGTGAATAACACAGCCACACCACAAGGACCGCAGCAGAAGGTAAGGAGACTGCACTAGTAGCTATTGCAGGGATCTACGTATTTTCAGTCAAATTAGTCTTGTCTATATAGTGTGTACTTGTCTTTCAATTTTGTGTATTTTTATAAGCAGTGGATGAAACGCCTTGTTACATTTAAGATGTAACCATGATGACATATAAATCTCCACTTCTCTCATCAAACCTTCACTATGCGACTGGGTTGCACTTCCCATAAAGTGAGAAGCTCTTTCCTAAGGGTCTGAGACATGACTGGCCTTCGGAGCCCAGACTGCTAGTCCAGACACAGCAGCTGCTGTCAGGCACGTCAAGCAGAGCAGTCCTCTGCCAGCCCCTGCTCGCCAGCTCACTTGGGAAAAGATTTGAAAACGCAAGTCCAGAGCAGCAATACTTCAGCAATTTCTGTTAGCGGGGCTTGTGAGTCTACAAGGAACCTGTCATCTCCTCAGAGGGTTTTTTTAACACATTTAACTCACAGCTCAGCATCCTGGTTACAGGAAGGTCTTGGGTCAGAGAAGAAACAAAACTCAGATCCTTCCTCTGTTTCCACGTAGGCTATATTTAGCACATTTCTCTTCAAATGTTAACTAGAGATAAAGACAAGGAGCTGCCACCTGGGCTGAGTGATCTCTCACTGTAGTTTAGCCCACCTGTGAAAATGCCTTTATTTGGGGAAACGCAGCAGGTAGGCAAAGAACACAGATTTTCCTCCTTCGCCTTGGGGTAAAGCCCCTCTAGGCTACAGCTCCGTTCCTTGTCAGGCTGGCACTGGACTCGCCTACCGAACTTGTAAACCAAAGACATGTGTTTGTAGGAGTGCATGCTTTAAACAAGTTGTACAAATGATTGACTGCTTTCCTTCCCACCTGTCACCCCTGGAATGACTAACGGGTGTGTGCTGGAGCTAGAGGAATGGGCACAAGTGTGAGAGCGCATCATTGTGTACTTGCAACGGGTAAGACGTGTATTTTTTGAACTACTTAATTTCTTTTGTCAGCCTCTGATTTGTTTCTTCCTTAGTATTTACCTTCTCATATCTGTCATACTTTTAACTGTGGTAATATTGCAATAATCTCTATGGAGATCTATGATTTTTACAAGATAATAGACAGCAGCTGTCAAAATGGAAATAGCTTCCATTTGTGGCATTCTGAAAAAAAAAAATCCTTTCCGAGTCTGAATTTTGTATAATATGTGTATATAAACTCGTTTATTTCCTAAATAATATCTTTGTCACAATCACATGTATTGTGGAAACATTTAGATATATTCTGTTCAGCTTTGTTAGCTTTGCTGAGCATGATGGGGTGAAGGATGTTAATTTTAGCAGAGATCAGCTGATGTACATTGTTTGTTATTCTTGGAGAAATTTGGTCATGTGCTTAAGTCCTTTCAAGGTACAAAGCATGATAAGTAATGGTAAAAAATCTCTTGTTCCTTCTGAAGCTGTAGCAGTAGATCTACTCTTTTTCTTGAGGCACCCTGTGTTTTCCTGCTAAATATTTTTCTGATTCCTTTACTTGCCAGTCTTCTCTGTCAAGGAAAAAAAATCCAAAAAAATGAACTAAAAGTTCATATCTGTATTGCGTAAGTCCCTCCATATACAACTTACATGGAGCACAACCCTGTTCAAAGCACTGCACTATATATATATACACACCATTGTGCATATGGGATATGCAGAACTAACTGAAGTTTCTCACTTCTTTTGCTTCTCTTGTAATTTAAGAGTGCCAAATAGGACTCAGATTTTTGGATATCAATTGTTCATACCCTTTTCTCACCAGTATGGTATAAAATTGAATAATGTTCTTTTTCACTGCTCAGTTACTAAAAGGCTCAGTCACCTGTAGGAGGGGAAAGTAGTAACGTAGAGTGAATCCTTTAGACAGGAGTGTATCCTAAAGGGTCATAAAAATTGGAGACTTGATGTCTTGCTGTGAAAAGGTGACAAGGCTTTTTCTCTGAAAACTTTGTTCAGTACAAAGTCCAAATTTTTGTATTAAAAGAATAAAAAGCTGTCCTTCCTTAAACCTTTTAAACACAGCTGTCTGTCATGAGATTCATTTGCTGCTAAAATCAGAATCACTTTGAGCCTGAACAGATACCCAGGATGCTCTTTCTCTCAAATGGTCTCTGTAGAGTCCTTAACTGTAGATCAATGTTCCTGAATTTTTATACAAGCTTTAAAGGGAGCATTGAAAGGAAATGTTCTGTTTCCTAGAGCTAGTCATAGGCCGTTACATTTGGAGAGATTTTACAAAGGAGTTTCCTTACTGCTTTGTTAGTGTTATTACCTGAAGGACCTCTTGGGCTTAAGTTGATGTACCTCATTCTTTCCCATCTGTCCACACTATTAGACAGGGATAATATCCCCAAATTCTTTGTAAACATGAAAAGAACTCCCAGTGCTAGAAAGACAGCTAGAGAGAGCAGGCAGAGCAGGTACAGATCACCAAAAATGAAGGGATACCTGATAATAAATGAGGAGTGCTATGGAATAGGAGGGAGTGCTCTTCGTTTTGGTTAAGACCATGTTTGAAGGGCTTTCTTGAATCAAGGTCAAACCTCATTTGGTATAGAAGTGTAAATTCTGACTTAAAGTGTCACCCTCATTTTGCTTCTGACCTGATAATTTCAGGCAAGCAGCCTGAAAAAAGAAAATTGAACAAAACACTTATTTTAGATTTTCAAGAATTCCAGAAGTCCTTATGCTCCCTAATTCTTAGTTCATTCATAATCTCATCAACCTGGTTACCAAGAGATCTATTTTCTCCTCCAGTCCCAAGAAATAAACCTTCACTCTTGTAATTTTCTTTGCTGTTCTTTGAATGTTAGAATTCCAAAATGTTAATCTAGTAGCACCTTACATCTTTTGTTATTGGTTCATACAATCGATTTCTATATAATATTTATGTAGAAAGTCCATAGGGTATATACTGCAAGCTTCTGAAATGGCACATCTGCCTTCAGGTTTCAGTTGGCAACAGAAATCACTGAGGAAAGCATAAAGGATTAAAAACAAAAGCCTATGTTAATGCAAATTTAAGATAAGATTCTGGTTCTTGAGTACACACAAGTTAATTCAAAGATTCATGCTCACTGACAGCTCTGTGTAAACCTTTACTACTGTACTCCCTGATTATATAGTAATGAAGCTGGATGAAATCATTGCTACAACATCCTGTCTGTAATTTATGGTTGTTGGGGATTTGTGGGGGTTTGGTTTGGTGGTGGTGGTGGGGGTTGTGTGGTTTTTGTTTGGGTTTGATTTTGGATTTTTTTTTGTGGGTTTAAGGTTGTTGGATTTTTTTTACTTTGATGTTAACTTTTTTTTTTCCCCATGGCCTAAAATCTAACTGAGTACAAATATAGGAAGCTTTATATTTATGGTGTGCGGATCTAAAAGTCTATGTGCAGACCTTTCTGTATTGCAGTCTTTTGCATAATTACAGCTCTGGGTGTGAATGTAACTGTTTGGGCTGATTTCTATGGCATTTGGAATTTGTCAACTACTAGAAGTATTTAACTTCTTTTTCGCTTACATTTTCTTCCTCTCTTTTTCATCTACCTCTCCCATTGGAAATGGAAAAAAGAAAATGTAGAAAAATAAGACAATACACTTATCAGTACCTGTTTTTTTATGGGGTTTTGCACAGTTTAAACTTTTAGATGAAGACTGATAAGGACCCAAAACAGAAATCTATGTGAAGTGGGCACTGCAGTGAAATATTACATTACAAATAGGAAGAAATATGGTAAAATTATTTACAATTTTATGAGCATGTAGTCTGCTTCATGATATGACACTCACTACCGATCTCCAGTGAGTTCCATGGGAGAAAAAGTATTTTATTTCCTCCTAAGACTCAGTATTAACAGAGCAATACCCTAATAAAGGAACAATACTCAGTGCTTGTTGTTAAGGCAGCAAGAGAAAAGCTGATGTGTCCTGCTATATTGTCACAACTGAAATCTTCATAAAGAATGTGATCATTAAGAGAAATTACCTTTGAGATAAGATCAGAGAAGTACCAAGTATTTAACTTGTGCTTTAAATGCAAGCAGAAATTTGTCAGTTGATGTCTGTTCATGTGGGAAGCTTTGTGCTCACGGTTTTGTTCTGTATGACAAATACAACTGCAGATAAATGACCTTGATTTCCAGAGTTTAACTCGAGTGCTTTTCAGCAACCTAAACTACAATTAAAGAAAACCAAAACTAAGAAGTGAGGATCACAGTTCTCTGTCAAGTGATTGATCTGAATAATCACCACGGCTGTTTCCGTTTCACTGATTCAGTGAGATTTCTGGAAGGGTGACACACATGCATGCACACGCACAAGAAGGTCTCTTATCTACTTGTCAAATTGTTTAAGCCACTGGTTATCAAGGGACCCAATCAAACATAATGAAGAAAGAAATCTCGTTAGTTACAACAGACAAACAGACTGTTTGTCACACACAGAGGGATGACTAAAAGGGAAATAGTTTTGTCTGAGATTTCAGGGACTTCTTTTAAAAATATATTTATTTAATTATTCCACAAAGAAGGACAGAGAGATTTACTGTGGTGTTCCCAGGCTCAAATTTCCATTCTATGTGAGCTGCACACAGAACTTCAAATCTGTTCTCCCAAATTCCAACAAGTGCTCTAACTTCTATGTTTTGGGGCTATTGTCCTTGAATATATGTAAATAATTAGTTCCAATAAATGGGCAAGGGTCATGTCTCCCAGTCAAATGTATTCAGTTTAATGAATCAGCAATACACTACTTCTGAGTCTTGCCTTGTCAGCGTCCCTTAATTCTGTCCTGGAAGTACATGAAAGAACAATTTATTCTCCTGTTAGCTATGTTGTTGACCTTTGCTAAGTGAGCTCACAAGATACTTAATATCAACCATGGTAATAATTTTTTCAGCTTTGATTTACCGTCTAGGTAGATCAGTGAATCGCATTGTCGAACATATTTTCATGGAACAACTTCTATTTATAATCAGCCTGGATAAACTTTGAACCAGGTTCTTGGAAAAAATTAAGTTGTTCCTTTGTGAGCCATCCAGTCAGTTCACAAAAGATATCCAAAGACGTTCCAAAGTTACTGTGGATTAGTCTTTCAAGTGGACTAATTAAATTACATTAAACCTCTATGTGGTGATGCTTAATCAAAATTACAGGATTTCCATTCAGTTCAGTTTAGTTTAATGTATTTTGAAGTGAATTGCACCAAATCAATTATTCCATTTAAATTTTGAATGAGCGTGTTCATATGAGTAGTAGATGAGGTTAAGTAATCTACTTCAAATTCACACCTTTGATTAACTTAATTAACTTTTTGACCATGCCCATGTAGCCTCAGTTAATTTAAGCATTTATACAGGCAAAAGGAAATCTAGCCCCCATTCTTTTACCTTTTTTCAGGCCAATATTTTAGAATTACTAGAGAGAATGTATTACTTATTTTCTGAAAATGCTCTCTCCCTCTGACTGCTTAATTAAATCAGATCAAAGAGCTATTGAATGTATCTCACAAATTAGGAATTACAGTAATGATGTCTTAGGTGCTTGATCTTAAAATAACTAAAGAAATATACTTCTTACTTAGGTAAGTGGAATTCAACAAAGTTGATAGTCAAGGGAAAAAAAACTCTTCTTAAGAGTTTCTGTTCTCTTTGCAGAAAAATTAAGTGTAGAATCTCCTCTCTTAGTAATTCTCTCTTAGCCAAAAGCAGTTTTGAGTCAAGGAAATTAAATCAATTTAATTTATCACTAATTAGCAAAGTTTTCATTGCCGATTCTTGTGTTGTAAAATAAAACCAAACAAACACTTAGGGAAAACATCTCAGCTTCCACGTGGACACATCTCCTCCCCCCGTTCCTGCTCCCCAGTGGCCTCACTGTGGGTTACACTCGGTCCCTCGCGGGAGGCGATGGGTACCGCCGGAGGTGGGGGTCAGCATGTGGTGGTCCCTCCTCAGCTGCTCCAGCGTGGTTCCTTGGTATCTGCTGGGAAAACCTGATCTGTTTCTTAGGAAATGTTTGTTGGCTTTGTTTAGGGAGGGACTGCCAAGGTCTAAGTGAAACTCAAAACTTAATAAAATTCTGAATTGATTTCTATATGGAAATTGATGAACTTCTCACTCTTTAACAGATCAGGTTTTCCCAGCAGATACCATTTTTGCAAGCCAATGTCTCAAACATGGTGAGGCCCTTATTATTTGTTTACAAGTCAGTAACTTACTGTGGCTATTAGTTGATAAAAACCATGCAGGACTTCCTAGGTCACTATTTTTTTCAAGTGAAACAATTCCAGAATCTCCAAATATCCTTTTTACACTTACATCATCTATATATAAACACCTTTTTCATGTTTGCTATTATATTTCACATAGCTGTGTAATCATGACCATTTTATTTCAAATTAAGGAACATGCATTCTTAATTTAAGTATGGTTTTTTACTTTACTGCATGCAAACGCATCCAATATAATAACAGCTAGACTAACTGCACAACGTATTCAGGTTTTTCACAGCTTTTAAAAGACCTTTATAAAACCAGTTTTAAAGTTTTCCTGCCCTTCTCAGTAAGTGACTTTACTGGTTTGTAGGGCAGCAGCCAAAGATGGTTTTGTAATGAAAGCTTCCAACGTGTGAAGGAAACTTTAAGTATCATTATGCAGATCATCATTTAGCAGCCACTCATATCTGAACAGATGGTGAAATCAATTCAAATGAATATGTAAACATATTTTCAAAGATCACAGCACCTAAAGGAGAGTGCCTGAATTTATTTATCTTGAACTGTTTTCGATTTCTTAAAATAAGACAGAGATAAGACTACTGAGACAAAGATTTTTCACTGATAATTGCCAATTTAGATGTCTAAATGCAAAGTTTAGATCCTTAAAATATCTTCATAGCTGCAGAGGTTCCAGAATTCCTAAAGTACCGAATTTTAATGCCAAAAAGACCCTTACAAGCCAACATTTCTGAAATGGGACATATTTCTATCTCATTAAATTTGACCACTGTTTGATGTTTAGTTTACACTGAGGGTCCAGTGACATTCACAGCTTGGTGATTTAGAAGTGTATCCTGGTTCAAAAGGCGTGACCAGCACTACCTCTTTACTTCTCTAGCCAAAATTTGAGAGGATGCATGTTTTTCTTATAAACTGCAATCCACCTACAATCCACCTGGAGAGCTCACCTGGAACAAAGGAGACCCAAGACTTGTCTTCTGCAATTCCCTTCTCTTCCTTACCTTTCCTCCTTGTCACTATCTTCTACGCCCATCTGTTTTCTAATTTCTGATTTTAAATTCAGTTGTGGGCCATTTATGACCAACTGAAATCATAAAACTGCATTTTTGTTATGATGATAGACTTTAGGTATTGCACTCCATCATTCTGGAGCCAAGCAAGTCCCTGGCCCTCTTAAGAACACTTATGGTAGTGGTATGCAACTACCATAGGGTCAGCTTGTGATGACACAAACTTAAGTCCTGTTTCAGACCTGCACTTACCCTACTGTGAAACCACTCCTATTATATCACATTAAGGGCTTTGAGGTTCAAACTGATGATCATAGAGAGAGGTTAAAAGCATATAGCTTTGATGAAGCCTAGTATACATGAGATGAGAGGTTGCATTTAGGATATTGATTCTTACAGAATGAATGACAAAGTAAATAATTTTTAAAAATCTTTCTTCCTATTTTCATTGAGTCTGAATGGCTATTAACTATTTTAAGGAATAGGCTAGTTGGTCATATTTAATTAACTCTTTACATAATGAAAAAATGTGAATCTTAGTATTTTCAGTGAGATCTCTTCTTATTCTTGAAGAGTAATGCAAGCACATTTATTGCAGATTGCTCTTGCTGAATTAAACACTTTTTTTTTTTACAAGATGTTTGAATTAGAAGTGATGGTGTTTCTGGTGTGAACACCAGCTCTATGCTGGTTTTGGCTGGGATAGAGCCGATTTTCCTGCCGGTGGCTGGTGGGGGGCCGTGTTTCGGCCGTGTGCTGAGCCCAGCGCTGATCACCCCGGGCTGTGTCCGTGGGGGTTGAGCCGGGCTCACCCAGAGCCAAGGGCTGTTCTGCTTCTCCCCCCACC
>JANZLQ010000050.1:8031070-8065103 GCA_026212715.1 Elanus axillaris | reverse complement strand
GGGGGCGTCAGGCTGCCTGGGGGGGGGCCCCCTCCCGCCTCCGTTTTGCAGAGGGTCCACTCTGCTGGAGGGGCCGGACTGGCCACAGTTCCTCCCAGCAGCTCTCTCCACGCCCGCACCTGTAAAATGGGAGAGCTGTGGCCAGGTATGGCTTGTCCGATAACTCTTCGCTCGGGCTAAGCCACGTCTATGGCAAATCGCAGCCCCCAGAAAGCTGAATCCCGGCCGAGGGATAAATCTCTTCATGTACAGCTTGCGATGGAAAAATGCACAGATCCCCAAAGATGCGTAATCAGAGTGGCACTAGGAAGCGTGATTATAATTACACCCGTGATTAGGAGGGAAAGGGGGAGGAGGAAGACAGAGAGAATGCAACAAGAAATTTGGTGGAAACTTCTTTCAAATAATTCCCAAACCCAGATAATCACAATACTGTTGCTGTACTCTCAAAGCTTCCCAAGCGACAGTTTTCCATGAGTGAAGATTGCATGATTGGTCTCTTTGGGGTCTTTTGTTGTTGTTGTTGTTGTTCTTTTTTTCCGCTGTGAGAAGCACTGTTCTTTTCCTGTGGCTTGAGAAAGGAAAAGGCAAGGGGTCATAGAATAAAATGGACCGCCTTGACTGCTTGAGTAAAAAATACTGTGTTATCTTTTCCCATAAAGCCCATAATGTTAATTACTTTCTAGCTACACACAGATTTTGGTGATGCTGTGTTAACGCCACCGAATCAAAAAGCTTTCTCTGCTTTTGAAATACGGGAGGAGTATTTCACTTCATCTATCCAAATGTTAGATGTGCTATGTCCAGAAAAAACCCTAGTCTCTTAGTCTCTTCTTGTCTGTTACGTTTTATGATCAAGATTATCTTGACTCCTTATTAATAATCAATACTGACATGATGATATGTAAGTATAGCTCCCTGCTTTGGAATAACATAGCTCTGTGACTTGGAAGCATCCTTTCTAGCGGTTAGAGCTGGAATTGAAAAGACCTGTGTTTTTTCTGTCATCTTGGTAATAATATGTCTGTGACTTGAACCAACTCTCTTTACTTCTCCAAACTTCAATTTTTTGCTATATAGAAAAGGAGGGGAGAGCTAATAGGTATAAAGGTGCTTGAAACGAACCTGCAAGGATCAGGCACGAATAGTTATTAATTGCCTCAGAAGAAACATTTCTCACATGCGGTTTGTTTGGCTGTAGTGCGTCCTATTCTAGCTTCCATAAATTTGTGGGCAGAAGGAACGCCGGCAGCTGGCTCCGTATTCTAACACCGATCCACCTTACACTATTGAGAAATTAGGTTTTGGCTGGTGAGGATTACAGGCATAAATGCAGTATGTTCACCGCATGAAACCCAGCTAAAGTAAATGAGCAACTTAGTAAATGAGCGAATGCTGCGCTGCCTTCAGAGCCTGACAGCGCCGGCAGGCAGAGTCCCAGCTAGCATGTATTTCCAGAATCCATCCCCGAGGAGCGTAAGGGCATGAATGGTTGGGTAGCATTCAGATCCGAGCAGAAGATGTAATGTTCTCGCTGAATGCCCATGACACAGAAGAGTTTTAAGCTACCGGCTCTGCCAACATCCGTCTCGGTTAGCTGAGGGATTCAAAAAGACACAGGGGCTGTGAGCCTGACCAAGAAATAATGAATATGCTGCCAAGCCTTCGCTCTCCCAGAACTTCAGCCTTTCCCTGCTTAATAAGGTAGCCATCATCCATCCCTCTGTCACACGGGAAGGGTCAAAGGCATAGAAACAGAGATCTCAATGCCATCAGAATACTGGAAGTACGGAGGTTGGCTTCCTTCGGGGTAAAAATTGCACAGAGTTTGCAGTAGAAAAGCTGAAAATGATGAAAGCACCATCTCTGAAAGGATCATTTACATAGCTAGTGACTAGCCCACGATGACTTTTGGTGTCTCTTGGGGATAAGAAGAGGAAAGTACGCCATTCAGTTACACCTGTGAAAGACCACAGGTCCATCGGTTCCTCGTCACAGTCAACAGTACAAATGGCAGCTGATCGATCCCAAATGCTCCGAATACACGCACAACTTCATCCCCACTTCAGTGCAGTCTGGGCATTATCTCCACGTTTAACGCCAGACTAGCTGGGGTCAAAACCCCGAGCGCTCCAAGAACTGATGGATCTGTTCTCCTATGCTCTTTCTATCCCACTTTCTCCAATAGCCGGAGAAGATATGGGTGACGACAAGAAAATGCTATCGTCAGTGCATGATTTCTTCAGCAGGTAGCTAGCTAGTCACTTCGGTCTTCCACAGGACTCATTATCACCCGCCTCAGTGTTTGCCCCTTAGCCTTTTCTAGTTAAAATCTTATATTCGGGAACTCCCAGGGACTCAGGAGTTATCTCCAGGTTGAAGTCCACCTCAGAAAGGTCACCTTTGCTCCCCAGAGGTATAGCTGTCCTACCATGGTGGGAATAGGAGATTTCTATTCGTAAAATGGGCTGCAGATTCGCTGCAGCCCGAAGCAACAGCACCCTCTCGACAAGTCAAACAAACTAGATTAATGAGGCTGTTAAGCACACACAATAATTTACTTCACTGGGGATTTGCAAGTGCTTTGATGGATATGAAGAGCCCAACCCCTCACTTCGTTCATACTCCCAGTACTCATTTTCAAATTTTGCTATGCCCTAGCGAGAGACATTAGTGAATCCAGTGGCACTGAGACTTAGCAGGCCTTTGTCTCCCTCTGTTAAAAGCAGCCACTTTTCTCTCGCTGGCCCAAGCTACGATTATATAAATGAATATTGGTAAAATGTTTTTCTCTAGTATTCAAAAAAGAAAGGAAATAGGAGGGAGTGATCAGTGCCTGGGGATTTTGTTTAAAACCCCAAAGATCTCCTCTTTATTTGGATACATTTACAAAGACAAATACCTACAAGGACAGATCACAGAGAAACTTGTTTATACAAAATGTGAAATTTAAAGATGCAAGGAGACAGGAACCTTTTTTTTTTTTTTTTTACAGTAATTCTATTTAATTGATGTTCCTGTAAGATAGATGTTTACAATCAATTTGATTGCAGGCGCTATCACACTGCGATATCTAATGCATATTTCTCTTTCAGTTGTAGCAAGTCTAATCATCCTACATTTGTCTGGGGCAACCAAAAAAGGAACAGGTATGTAAATGTCAGACATTTTTTTCAGACATTATATTAGAGTCCCAAGCATAGGTTTGAGTTGTTAGTTTAGTTCTTGAAATTTTTTGTACTTCACCTACTTCTGGGGTCGGTCCTTTGTTCCTGTGCTCTGGGTAGCAGCATGCCTGTGCACACACAAAAAATGCAGTGGTATTTGTTTTAGCAAGTTAGTGACCTGGCGCGCTGCTAGACGTAACTGAAGGCTCAGCCCGACTCTAACCGAAGGCTGTAAAGGGTCCCCACTTTCAAACTGGGAAGTCCAGTTTGGGCGCCGAGCTATCAACACTTAAGAACTTTTTGCTTGTTAAATTTGAAGTTGCTCGTTGAAGTAGAATTCAAAACCTGAAATTGGGTCTCATGGGTGCATTTGTGCAGGGTGGGGGATAGAAAGAGGTTCTTAAAAGCCCTGGCTGGTGTGTGGGGAGAGCCGAGCAGGGAGAGCTGCTGAGCAGAGTGTGTGTCCCAACTCCTTCGGGGCTGAATGCTCATTCCCTGCAGGCCTGAATTCGTTTCAGGAGATGAGGACCTGTGTCCTACTCAGTCCAGGAGGAAAGAGACACCCTTGCAGAGCATAAGGCAGGTCTCAGGTGGTTAAAGTCATCCTTGGAAGGTGCCTGTCTTCCCTCCATGGGTCGTCAGAGGGAGCCTCGAACAACCTGGCTCTACACATCAGAGGCTGGAGTTAGGTGGGACACCCCTCGGATACAGATACCTCATTCCGAGCAAAACACAGGAGTCCTCTTTGGACACCTGGCTGAGCTCTAGAACCTAGTCTCCATGGTTTAAATACCAGCCTAGGTATTTTTCCATATGAAGAACCCATCTTATTTTAGCCTACTTGTTGAAGCATGATGCCCAGGAAGCGATCCTTCCCCTTCGCCAACCGGAACAAACTCACACCTCTGTCTCCAGGCTCTCTGCCAGCCTGCAGAAAGGAGTCCAAGAGTTTCAGGCGAGGAAGAAAACAAAGAAGAAGAAGTTCTGACCCTGCTCTCCAGTGATTCGCCTAGGAGGAGGAGAGTTCTGGGCTGTGATTCCTGGCCCCAGAGCTATTTATTAATTTTACGGCAAACAGCAAGATAAAAATAACCTATGAACCAGAATCCAGGAATTCCCCCCTCTATCTCTGTCCGGTGAATATAGAGTCAAGCTGCTGTGAATTTAAAAGCATTTGTATAACCTGTCATAATTCAGCGTGGTTTTTTCTTGATTCTGCTGCTCAAATGTATTCCTGTATTACGGCTCGTCGCCTGCTGATAGGGCACGCGCTTGAGCCTTTTGAGGTACATCAGTGGGAAACTCACGTCGCCCATTTCTTGGGCACGTGCTTTTCCTACAAGGTTGTTCTTTGAAAAGCTATATAAACCTGTCTTCCCCTAGACATCCACGCCTCTTCTCCGCTTTGAAAAAATGTTCTGAGTAAGAGTTACCTGTTTGTAGCCCTAAAGAACAGCCTCGGTTTCCCCCAGGCCCATGCTTACACCCTTAGTCTCAACAGAAAAAAAGCTGAGGCCACTGACAGAAAGGACTGGTTTATTCTGTAAGAGTTCTAAGTGTCATAGGGACATAATAACTTGTGAGCTAATTATATAATGCTTATTGTGATCGTTTCACAGAAAAGCAAACTACTTCCGAAGGGCAGAAACCAGTGCAGTGTGGAACTTGGACAAAATATGCAGAAGGAGGCATCTTCACTTCTCCCAATTACCCCAACAAGTATCCTCCTGACAGAGAATGCGTCTACATTATAGAAGGTGACAAGTAGAAGAATCTTTATATTCTGTCATCAACTGTATATGTTAAAAAAGTGTTTTATTTTATTATATGTGAAGAGTAGGTAAAGCCTATATGGTCATGATAAATCTTTTCAAGACACAAGATTTAGCGAAGACCTTTTTTTTTCATAAAAAACTTAAAAATTTTGTAGAGCATACCAAGAAATACTGGAAAATACTTGATTTATGTCCTCACATCACTCATAAATTAGTTCAGGTGGTAAGTATGAGTCACTTAGTAATAAACACAGTATAATTTATTTCAGGATATTCAGAAAACAAATAGAACCTAAAATGCTGTAACATGACCGAAGAAAGAATATTTTAAAATGAGTAAAAAAAATGAACACAGGAAACAAAAACGCTTTTGACTTTTGTGTAGATATTTTAACTTTATCATAACTGAATCAGGGATGACAAGCGTAGCTAGGCAAAGTACAGTAAAGACAGTCATACAGAAAATATCCATATAGAGACTGTAAAAATTATTTTCCATCCGATTGTTCATGAGAAATGAAAATAAATGAAAAAAAAACCCCAAACCAAACGAAAACAATAGCGGAAAAGAATAAACATGAACACCGAACTGCTGTGAGACACGGTTTTTAAGGAGTAGAGAATTGCAGGCAGGGAGGTGATGCGAGAAAGGCTAGAGGTGCATTACAAGCAAGTTATGCTGTTTCTTTTCATCAGTCTTAGCACAACAGACGTTGAAAGGATTGTTGTAAAAATGAATCTGTGGAAAGTAATAGAGATTAGATACTGTCAGAGCTTAGTAGCGGAAAAGATGAATCAGGTACAGAACGGTAAGTCATTGGAACCAAGGAAATTCATTCATGAGTTGTGAATACATGCAGAATACAACACTGGCGCTTGTTCTATCCACGCTTGGTTGGATAGAATTATTAGCTACAAACAATGGAGCCAGGAATTATAGAAATATTTATTTTCCTAAAGATGCAGGTACTATCAAGAGAGATTTCTAAAGGTGTATAGCTGATTCAATTCAAATTAGCTGCTTTAGAACTCCCCACAAGGCCTTTTTAGAAAACAGTCTGTCTTTCCAAATCTAGCGCTGAGTTACTAAAAGAAATATATTTCACAAAAACCTTCCAGGGAAATGATGAATAGTAAATGTTGTATTTATTGTTTAGGAAAAAAAATCACAGCAAAATGACTGAGATCTCTGAATTCCGCTTTAGCGCTAGGTAACCTGACAGAAGTCAGAAGAAGTGGTTATAAACCGTGGAGTCAAACAGGCCCTTTAAAGAAAATTTATGCTTGTCTAGTCTTCCCACTTGACTCCAAAATTTAAGCAGATGTATGGTAAACATTTAAGTTCTTTCATAGTTTCGTAATTGTTTTGAAATGAAAATTTACAAAAAGATAAATTTATACCTTTGTTATGTACTACTTAGCCTTCTATTTTTTGCTACACTTATGTTGCTAGATCCAGGTCTTTTTGCATATATTGATCAAATTATTTTTCTAACATTCCTGTGAGGCTGGGAAGAAGCAAGCCTGTTTTACCTTCAGGGATCTGAAACACAGAGACGTGGTTTATCACTAAAGAGAAAGTGTGGAAAAAAATAAAAATACGACCATTTTTGTGAACCCTAGTCCAGTATCTCAGGCCATAAGGTGTTCCTCCTCTCAGTAAGAAGGTGCCTGAAAGCCTCTGACTGTCAAGACCTTTGTCCTTATCATAGTCATTAGGTACTTATAAAAATATAGTGAAGAAGCTGAAAGGTGGCAAAATACACTGTTGAAATAACCTGATTTATAATAGCTCAAATTGGAAATGTCGAAGAACAATTTGGGAAGGAAAGATTTAATCAACCAGCTTCTGTGAAGAAGATGAAATTCCACATCGACAAGTTTGGAGCAATGTATAGTAAAAAGGGTAATCTGAACTCAACAGACATCTTGTTAGATTTTATGGGAAGCATCAATCTGGCAAAAACCAGTTGCACATAATTTCTTACAACACTGATATTTTCTGCTTCCTGTCCAGCCATAATCAACCGTTTGGATTGCAACTGGGTATTTTAAAACCTGTGTTCATAGCAGCTCTCTCAGTATATAATTTGATGAGAACCATGTGTATTGCACAACTTTTTCAGCTCTGATCTCCTCGTGTCTATTTCTATCTTCTAAAAAGATCAGGAATAGACGTTTCTGAAAGATGTCACAAAAATAAACAGAGGTGCAATAAGATGTCTGAGCAATGACATTTTTAAAAGCGGCAGTTTTCAAAAAAGGCAAAAGGAGAAACACTGAAGGGCCACAAAATTATTTTGTAATTACAGTCAAGTATTTGTCCATATTTATTCTTTTTACAACATATAAAAATGGCAGGAGATTATAAAGAAGGCTAGCAAGTGAAAACTTTTCCCCGTATCTTTTATATTCCGTGGAACTCATTGGCATAAAATATTGAAGTTAAAGGTTTGCAAAAAAAATTTAAAAAAAAAGAAAAAAATTATTTTAGTAATAGCAATATCTCTGAGGTCAGGTAGCAATTTATGGAGTGGACAATCCTTGCTAATCCAGGACATAAACATCCATTCATTTTTAGAGTAAGACAGAAACATCTCCATATGCATCTTATTCCTATATTTATTATTGAGATTCCAATACGCTTCAAACAGCTTCTGGTTGCTGTTGGATATCAAGTGCCAAACTAGGGGGGCTGTTGGCATGATCCGTAATAGCATTCCCACATTGCTGTCTCCCCTTTGTAAGTCTTAGAGAGTTCAGCATAACGGGACTGTATATACCATACCGACGGCTGTATGACATGGGTTTAAATACCCATAGGAATCACCAGGTTCCCGCCTGCCTGCTTGCTTTCATTCCTTCATCTTTTGCTATCGAACAAAATCTAGGGCAAATTCTGATGGCTTCCCTCAAACGCATTTCCTACTGACTTGTGGTCTTGAGTGAGGACTCCAGCATGTAGCGTGTTGTAATACAATAGAATTTCCTCTCAATACAATTTTTTCCCCCACATTGTAGCTCATCTTAAATGTATGCAAGCCTTTTATCATTTCAGAATTACTTTGGTGAAGTAAAGGAGCTGGCAAAAATTGCCACGATCATAGACCGCGAGTTTCTAAAAGGGAAGAGGATTTCTGACTGCAGAGGTTTCTATCCTAGCAGTCAAAGGCGTAAGCAGATCAAACAGCTAGAAGTTTCTTTTTCTCTTCCTTTTTTTTTTTTTTTTTTTTCTTCTTCTCTTTTAATAGTAATGATAATTAACCTTTGGAACAACTAGAAATTTTAAAGTTCAGATTGATGCCTTTCTAAAAGAAATCCTTTAGGTCATCCAGAAGTCATGGACTCGGTACAAAAGCTGTTATGCTTGTAGAGGAGCTGCTGGTGAATCCCATCTGCCTTTCAAAATGCATTGAGAATTTTTTCTTTTTTTTTTTTTTCAGTCTTATTGGGCATATAAAAAATGTAGGAAATAGCTGAGTGTACACATTAAATCCCTGTTGGGCTCACTTTCACCCTTGTATCGCATATTCATGACTCTAACCTGGCAAAATTCAAAGCTGCCTGGAAAAAACGCAGCAGTGGCAGCAGTAGCCTTTGCCAGACTGCAGAAAATTTGGCATGTGTGCTCCAAAGGGAAATTTGCACAGGAGATTTTGTAGGAGCAAAGGATTTTGTTTGTGTTAAAAATATTTGGGGAGTGGGATAGTCATACTTTACATAATATACCTTGAGAAATCCTTTAGAAATCCTGGAAGTGAAATACACGTAAGATTTTACCCATTCTTCAGTTTTTAATAATTAAATGCTTATTTATAAATGTAAGTATGGACTAGAATTCCTTTACAGAGATATGAAATAAATCTTCTACTTTATATGTTTGTGGACAGTTAGAGTTAGCTCTCTTGAAGGTCTTCCATGATTTCACTAAAGACCATTAAACTCTTTAAGCCTGGATATTTCACAGGTGTTAGAAAATGGTCACGTATCACTGTACGAAAAATCTCTGCTCAAAGGCCTGTTGTATTTTGCACTGATTTTTGTGTTCAAAATGTTTTCATCAAAACAGGGAAGAATCTTCTTTTAAAAGGGGGATGTAGGTGGCTTTCTTATCGCTAATAGCTGGAACAACCAGGAAACCCAAGGATTATTGAAAACTATTAGTACTGTAGCAGCTCAGATAGATGGGGGTAGCTGTTGAGTTCAATGTCTCATTTCCATGCAGTCTGGTAAATTGAAACAGATTTTTCACTTAACTTCAGCTGTCAGTTACACAGAGGCTGATCAGAATTAAAACCTTAACTGTGTGGTTTTGCTGCAGCTCTTCTGCTGCAGGCTGGAACCCAATGCCTTTTTTTTCGTTGAATCTAAAATCTCAAGACAGCACTGGTGTAAGATAATTAGATGAAAAATATGACAAGACATGCAAGCATTAAGTAGTCTTTCCATGGTATTAAACATTTTTGAAGAAACAAAATTGGAAGCTAAATACGGAAGATTTTTGAGTTTTGAAGTACAATCATTTTATGAGACAGCTTTGTTATATTGCATTTGGACTTGACAACAACTTTTCCTGACGTAGTAGCCACAGAAGTTGTTCTGAAGATGTGAAGGGGCTTTACCTGTGAATAAGAGAAATGACCGCTCCGTCCTTTCTTTTCTGATTAGACGGCCAGATTCCAGTCCAGTCTGGAAGAATTGCCTATTCTGGGCTTTTTGTTGCTTTGGTTTGGTTTTCTGTAGCTATACATACCTTATTATTAGTCATTATTCTGGACTTGTTCTTATTGTATTTCTGTAAGTTTCACTGTGACCACATCTGCACACACTTTGTTGCAAAAGCTGTGGCACGAGATGCGTATTTATACAAAACCTGCTTGTTTTAGCTTGCATTTAGCAAAGAAACCCTTTGCTAAAGCCAGAGTATGTCTGAAATGATACCTTTTTCACTAAAAGGAAGTCAAAGCCGGGAATTTGAATTGTGTGTTTTCATCCCTTACGGTCATTTCCAGAAAGATTTGAATAATTTTGTTTCTTAGGTAGATTATTGCAAACAAAGCATTTAACCTTTAACTCCAAATATTGTACAAGATGAAGCATAGAGGGGCATTTAAAAGCACATGATGAAAAGGTGCATGGATGTGTGTATAGCAGCCCTTCCTCCCTTTGGCCAATGTTTTGTGATCACCACGGTTCTCACAGTCACAGAAACACCAAGTGTTGGATTCCTCGGGAGCAGTAGGAGAACGGACCTCGTCCTGTTTGGACTAGCTTGCAGAGCAGGCTAGGACAAGGGCAGTACCTGTACCAATACCTAAACCAGGTCAGGAAATGTTCCCTGGCCTTAAGGCACCATCACACATGTGCAGATTAACTCCTTGTGCCTTCCCAGTCAAGAGAACGGATACAAACCGTTAGCGGTGAAAGGTCCTTGACTGATGCCAACCACCACATCGTGCCTAAGAATGGGTTTTGGCAGTTCTGCCAAAATGCCAGGAGGTGATTTTTAGCATTTAAGGAGTGTGACCGGTCAGTGGTTCGGCCCCCAAACTCATTCCGCAGCCTTGTTTTATTTAGCAGTGGAGAAAGGCTGCTAATGAATAGTCGATGCTCCGTTCTTAAAGCGGAGCAGCCTCCTCCCATGGGAGCTTTGGGGGAAAGCAGAAACTTTTTCTTGAGCACTCCTTGAGCTGATGTGCTTCTCTCTGATCCTCTAGCGAGAACTCAGCTTCACTAGGAAAAGCCTCGTCTTGACTTTGTTGAAAAATAAATAAAAGCGGAGAAAAGTAAATTATAGCACTATTCTGATCCTAAAACTAGTTTGCAACGTGAGATTCAGAGAGCCACGTGGAGGGTGTGGAAATTGTGTAGTTTTTTCTTAGGCCGTGCTTTCACCGAGTCAATAGATCTCATGCGTAACTCTGTAGGCCCGATTCTCTTTTACAGACAAATACTGAGGCTATAATCGACTTTAGGGCTCCTTTTTAACATCAAAAAACCATACCGAATGACTGAGCTACAACTCGAAGGGGGCCTCATGCCCGTTTTTGTCCTACGTTACATGAGTCTTGGATTCAGAGAAGACCTGTTAAGGGTTTAACTAGAGGCCAGCACTTGTAAGCCTCCTTTAGGTATGAAGTAGAGTAGTGAAGCCTAAAACAAGAAGTTCGCGAAGGACGAATGTATTACGTTAACGGTATAAGCCAGTTTTGAAGCAGGTATCCCTGTGGACGTGGAAAGCAGAGCAGCCGTACGCTGTGGTATGATGCTGTCTGACACTAACAATCCTGGCAGAATTCTTCTTCCTATCTAGTTTGAAACATCAAAACATTACAATAAAGCTTTAGGTAGGTCAATAGCGTAATAATTGAATAGTGAGTGTATAAGATTTTCAAGCTTTAATGAGCATTCTTCAGATTACGTAAAGCATTGTCAGGATGGAGTTTCTGACACCTGAATTCCGCAGTCCCTAAGCGAATGAACAGCAGTTCCCAACAAATCTCCTTAAATGGGATAACAGCATACAAAATATGATCCCAGATTGAAAGGTGCTGATTATTCTCTTCTGCACTAGTAACGCTTAGTTATGTTTAAGTCAATATTTGTTATAAATATGTGAAGTCAAGTGTAGAAACATCTGAATGAAATTAATCGATGATGTCTTCCAGTTATTCAGTCTTTTACGATAATCTAAAAGGTCTACTTTGGTCTTCAGACCTCACCAACGGTAGTGTTAATATGACTTTCTTTACAGGCTTTATTATCTGATTTTAATTTTGTAAGCTTTTTCATACTTTCAAAGTGATTTCATTTCCATAATCTGTGAATTCGGTGCAATTATATGTAAAGTTTTAGGTTTTGATTTTGCTATTGAATTTGTGTGGGCACAAAGGTCACAAATTCCCTGTGAGCTGGTATAAATAACAACAAGCCAATAGTAAGTACTTCCCTAAATGTGAATTTCTTCAAACTGAGAACAGTAGATAAGGTTTCTTTCTTACATTAAATTAAATATTTCAATAAATACCAATTACCCAATTACATTAACTTTGAAAGTAAAGTTATTGAAATAATCTTTCTTCTCACATAACATGTTTTATTAACTTCTTTAATGCATCTTATAAAATGAGGCTGTGTTCCTTTACAGGAAATAGATGTCAATGGGATCTGACTGTAAGCTCCGATGTAATGATTATAACATTTACCTACTGTCGTCTTATTTAGTTCATTTTAAATAGCCTCCCTTGTTACGTGAGTGATGAGCTCATCCCAAAAGCTTCCATTTAAAACATTTCGCAATACGTGCAAGATCTAGGTTCTGGTCACACTGATAGTTTCCCTATTATTCCTGAGGAAAGAAACGGAAGGATGCTGCCTGCTGGAGAGGCAGCAGTTTCCACGTCAAGCTTATGCGCTCAGCTTGGAGTTTGATCTTGCATGTCTTCATGTGAAAAGAACGGCAACTCTGGCAAAGCTCAGAGCAATTTCGATCTCTTCTAATATGTGTAAAGTGTAGGACATGATCCCATGAGAGGCACAGCAGGCAGTGACACAACAAACCCTTGTCATGGCAGAAGGCTTTGTCAGCAAAAGGCTATATCGCACCATGATCTAGACGATGAAGGCATATATTTTTTTGCTATGGACAGGATTAAGCGTAGGAACAGCGCACCCCAGGGGATGCTGCATCTGTTAAAATTTCTAGACAAAACCATGATTTTTTTTTTTCTCCTTTTAAGAAAATACTGTAGTTCAACCAGTAACTCTTTTGCTTTAAACAGGAGATGCCAGGGAATATTTTTTTAAAGATCATTCTGACTGCCACTAGCCTTAGTATTTATAAATAAAGATGGTTTTTATGTCTAATTAAGTGGCCACTGTAAAGTTTCTTTAAGGTTTTCAGTAGAATATTGTTTGCTCTTTAGCTAGACATTGGTTTTGCTTCCTTGTTATCTAGTTTCTTAAGTGAGAATTCACTACACTTGTCCTTGTGTTTCAAATGAGAAGATAAGTAATTCTGAGTATAAGCAATTACACTCCAGCTTGTCATTGCAATATAGATAGGAACAGAATTAGTCCTTACTATAGCACGGTTCTGATCAGTTTTCCCTTCATCTTTGTAAGCATTAGGTAAAAAGATCTCCTGAATAATATTTCCCTCCCCCAATATAAGAAAACACTGGTTTTCCAGATGCAAAATTTTCTTGGAAAGATTTTGTGTTTGAACCAATTGTTCCTAGACCGTATTTTGGTTTACATCACAGATATCTCAGTTCTGCTAAGAACTGCTGTCATAAGCGCTTTTTTAAAGGTAAAGAACAGACAAGTAAGCTGATGGTATAAAATCTGTAAAAATATAGATGTCCTAATTTTCAAACAAGTTTTTAAGCAAAACGCTAAGGTGCATACAAAATTGATATAATTGATTTTCTTTGATTTTGTTTTGGGTTTCAAGGGTCTTGGTTTAGAAAATAATAAGATAATTTTCTTTTCATCTCTAGCTGCCCCTAGACAATGCATTGAACTACACTTTGATGAAAAATATTCCATAGAGCCTTCTTGGGAGTGTAAATTTGACCATATTGAAGTACGAGATGGACCTTTTGGCTTTTCCCCAATCATTGGACGTTTCTGTGGACAGCAAAATCCACCTATGATAAAATCCAGTGGCAGATTCCTATGGATTAAATTTTTTGCTGATGGTGAGCTGGAATCTATCGGGTTTTCTGCTCGGTATAATTTTACACCTGGTGAGTACAAACCATCCCACTTTTTGATAGAAAAAGCTTAGCATGGTAACTTTTCTAATGATGTATAATTGTGCTGTTGAATAATATCTTTAATTGGGACTATGTTTATTATCAAGGAAAGTATTAACAGACTGGAAAATGATAGAAGGTGTATATATATCTTTTGCATAACAAGTAAGGCTTATTCAAGGAAGAAATTTCCAGTACAGTTTTGTCCAAGATGCATGTATTCAGCTTCTGCAGTTTTTAAAAGAATTGTTTTCAGGTGAATTCTATTATAGAAAATAATTCAAAACGTTTCATGGCAAGTTACATGTTTTATGCTTGATTGTTACACTGTGCAGCTTTTCTTTCAAAATGATGATTGATAAAATATTCTAACAAAAAAATGTAATTATCTCAGAAAATTCCATCGTTGCTTTTCCACTTCACCAATCATTCCCCCACCCGAAGAGTGGAATAGTTCTCCCTTTTCAATAAAGCAAACTATTACAAGTATTGCCAAAGGAAGTGTGAGGTTCAAAGAGTAAAATGTATTAAATTTCTTTCGAAAAAAAGATGTAAATCTTAATTGTAATTGTACAATTATTCCTTGTCACTTTTTAAATTAAATCCCTTAAAATAAAACAAAATTCATAGTTATACTTTCCACTAATTCCCCTTCTTCCCCCACTTATTAACAAAAGATTGCTGATTTTAAATTTCATTTTTGGCTGCAGCTACACTATACTGCACTGCACTGCTGGATTTGACGTAGTTCTGTACCTTCTTATGTATTGAGTGATGAGTCATACCTTAATATAGCTCACTCTAAAGCCCTGTAATTATTATGCTATTTTGTCAATTATGTTACTATTGTTTCAGCTAAATTGTTGTATTAGGTGGAACAATATGCTTTAGAATATCTGCTAAAATTAACAGGCCCCAAATACTGCTTGCTTAATTATTCCAGTAGCATCATAGAAGATAGCAGGACTACTTGAATGTTCCTCTATGCGGTTTTCTTTCCCTAATGCAAGGAAAATAGTTACAAAATTACCCAACATAGTTCAATTTTCTTTTAAGACAAAGATACTGTCTTCCAGAGGGTAAACATATTTAGGAGGTTCAAACAGCAACAGAACACAGAATTTCTGTAGCAAATAACCTGATAGCTAGATATATGTATCTATTCTAAATGCAAAGACAACTGATGAAATTTTACTGTATCCACACGTACTTGTCTCTGAAAAGCATGTTAAATCTGTATCTCACTTTGTGGGCTTTTGCCATTTTCCTCCACACTTCCACCAGAAGTCCTTCGCTTTAGATTTCATGTCCTTGTTTCAAAGGGTTATGTATTATGGTTGAAATGATGCTCATAGCACAATCTGCAGCTTATTCTGTCTAAAAAACTCTCAAGTGAAAAACAATTTCAGGGACCAAGTTCTATCCTTGTTCTTTTTCTACTGATGTAAGGTGGATTTCTACACAGAGATCAATGCTGGTAAATTGCTATAGCAGCATAAATTATTCCAGACTTCAGATGTAATAGCTATGTCTTTTTTCTTTCTTTTTTTTTTCCCCCCCCTTGCCTCCATACTTTTCATTAGGAAGCTCTGCAAAAGATAGAGGTTTTCTAGGAATATTGGCCAAAATACGAATATGATGAATCTGACAAGTGCAAACCAGCACTGCTGCCTCCTTGATCCCCAGTAGCAGGAGGAGGTTCTCATTCCACATCATTACTTGACCAGTCCTTTATTATGTAGGCAGGGATAAGGCTTGACATTTTGGGATTCGTTGTCCAAATGTGTGCAGGGGAAGGGGTCACTGTCAACCCACCAGAAAGAGTGATGGCTTTTGAGAGTGTATAAAAGAGCGGCATAGAGAGGAATTGCCTCCAGAAATTATTGCCTAAGCCATCTAGATCCATCTTGGGTAGTGGCAACTTATCAAATTAAATTACGAACGACAGAGCGAGCAGAAGACCATTTTCAGCTAACCTCTCTTTAAAGAACATCAAGAAAATGATCCAAAGCAAAGACTCCTTTGGAAACTCTTGGTGTCTAGAGCAGCTGAATGCTCGGGGAGACGCAGTTTGTCGCATCCATCTCACCGGGCAGAAGCCGCACGCTCTCCCTCGCTGCACCCTGCAGAAGAGGCTTCCTCTGCCCCAACAACAAGCACAACAGAGCCTTTTCTTTCGTACCAGCAATCTGTGATGTTCCCCACCTGTGTGGTCCCCACTCACCCCTGAAATGTTCCTCAGCTGCCACTTTTGCATTCAGTATCTTGACGGAGGGTCTGGTTTGTTGATAGAGACAAGAAATGTGATGTTGAATGCGTGGCAAGGTTTTTAAAAAAAATAAGTCAGTAAATTGGACTGAATGGAAGCTGCAACCATTTATTGTTGTTCGAATGGTACCTAGAGAAGCAGGGTAAGAAATTATTTACTCTGTCTCCAGGGTGTGCAAAACCAGCTAACTGGATGAAGTTGAAAAAAGGATCAATTAGGGTATCAGGAAAAATGTTCCAATGAAGATCTATTAGTCTGCGCAGATGGAAAGAGCCCTGTCACCTGAGGCATTTTAAAACTAGCTTGGACTAAGGCCTCAAAAAAAAAAAGAAATTATATAGAACGATCCTAAGGAAAAGACTAATATTTTGCAATTACAAGAACATTTCTGTTTAGTAATTTCTTTGGCTCCTTGGTATTGAAATGATTGGAACTCCATCCACCGATGCAAAAGTCCAGTGGAGTTTCAACAGTCTCTCAACAGGCTGGGGTTTCAGGCATCTTGAAACAAGCATAATTCTCTTGCCATAAATTCTCTTCCATTTAAATAGATTATTTTTCAGAGCACTTTTCAGCCCTCTAAATGGTGAGATCTAGCAGCAGAAACAACTTGAATGACAAATCCAGAACTACAAACAAAACCAACACAAACACACTCAGGAAGTGGTAAAACTACTGGAAATTGTGCAAAAATGTTCCTTATTAAGAGGATAATTTAGGCTTTCATTTTTGTGATATTATAAATTATAGCATTAAGCAAGATGTGGTTGAATGAAGCTGTATGTGTGGTATAAAGATCAACTATTTTAAATGTCAAACCTCTGGGTTAAGGGAAGAAGTCGTCTTTTTCTTTTATATTATTACAGCTGAATACCAGTAATAGCCAGATGCAATTTGGCTGTAACGTAAATTTTCAATCATTTTTTATACATGAGAGTTTATAAGCAAAACAAAAAATACTTACTCCTTATGTACTATTTTATTTTTTATTGCTAAATGCTGATTAACTGTGATAATTTCTAAATGGAACTATCTGAACCTCTGAAACCTTCATAAATGTATACAAACATTTTGTTGTGTTTTTGCAAATCTCACATAGAAAAGAAAAAACATATCAGACTACAAGAATTTCAAGTTGCTCTGGTTCATTCTGAAAGCAAATGTGATCGGCTAGGGAAAGACACGAGACAAGTCACGTGATAATTCTTTCGAGCTCTTGCTTTGTCATTCTTCGGGCCATTGAAGGGCTTACACCTGAAATTTCATCTCACATCTCTGGGTCCTTGGACTCAATCCATTGCTCTCACTTTTCTTAAAAAGTTATGTTTCAAGAGCATCTTCCGAAATGGTGTTGAATCACTGTTTCGTGTAGAAACACTCAAATATTACTTCAAGGAGACTTATTCTTGACAACCGTTCTTTAAAATGAGTCAGTTTTTTTGTGTAGACAAGGATTCAGACAGAGAGGATATGTTTATTTGAGCTTTCTTACTCAGCTAGAATAATCAGATTTCTGTTTATCCTGGTCCCTGGTTTTGCAGGACAGTGGCTTAAGATAGCACATCATTACTTTCAGTTCCTTCACTTAGTAAAAGCCATCTGTGTTTTTATTTAGCCTCATTAATATAAAGGTCAGTCACTAATGTTTTCTGTTCAACTGCCTGATAGTGGAAAAAGAAAAAAAGCTTTATACCCTTTCATGTCTTGAAAAGTGGAGTGTAAAACACTGCCTAATCAGAATAACAGTACTTTTACATCCCCATTGCAGTGGTACAAGCAGCTGTAGAATGTCAGAGTAGTAGAATAATGACATCATCTCTACTGAGGAAAAAAACCCACAACCCACATTCTTTCTCATTGGGGAATTTCTGTGTTGTAGCACTGATGAAAATTTTAATGTGATTTATTAAATTCAGCCACAATTCTAAACTTAGATAAGGTATTGTCAAATCATTTTGCCTTCTAATGTCCATGTCCTGCCTTGTGTGTATTTAGGGAAGGGGTATTTCCCGGGCACCTGGGACAGCTGACTACTTGTGGGAGCTTGCTCACTTGCTTTTATTTATATCTTTCTTTATTTTCCTGTTCTCTTCTGAACTTCATCTGATTGCTTCTAAGTTAACATCATCAGTGACAAAAACTTTTAACCAACTTGTAATCCAGTTAAGTCTTTTGAGAAACAATAAACAATCTCAGAGCTATGCAACTTTGAGTCAATCTTTTTCCTTTGGGATCAGAGTTGGTTTGAAATTATGAGAAACTACACATTGTCACTCTTTGCTTAAACTTTTGAGCCAGAACTTTCTGATGTCTTTTTTTTTAAAAAAAAGTATGGATTTATTTATTGAGATTTCTAGCCCTCAGCAGTTCAAATAGTTATAACTTCCCTGAGTTATGAACTTTTAGTGTGTTCATACAAGTGCGCAACAGTCAGGCGCTTCATTGCTGTTTACAATGTATAGGGCATTCGGTCTTGTGAATGAGAAGGAATTTCATTCGAACATCTAGGATGATGCACTCGTGTGACATTGAAAATCATGGTCAACTGCATAAATATTGTCTTTTCAGTGGAATTTGATTTGTGTTGTGCTGTTCTATAGGTTCCATTAACTTCCAGGAACTGTAGGATTATGCACAGAGTATATCAGTACCATAAATGTGAGAATGTAATGTGATAATATGTTTATTTTAAATTTCTAGTAAAAAATAATTTCTTATCTGGACCAAATGAGTATCTAAAAGATGTCACAGGATGCTCAGGTCCCATATTACCTCTTGTTATCACATACTTATATTTTTTTTTACAATACACAAAAGGCAACTGCAGAACTTCCCAGTTTAGAACTCCCTGTATGCTGGGAGTATCATACTACCAACAGAAATGCTTAAGTTCCTACCCTGTTGATCTTTGCTGTAAAAATAAGAGCAATAGAAATACAAGATATAGTTTTAAGTATTCTAACATTGGAACAAAGACAAAAAAAAAAAAAAACCCAACCCCAAGAGCTACATTAACTAGGGACATGAGAACTGCATTTGTATTGACTGTGTATGAATATCGGAGCGAAGGGGCTCTCCGAGTCCTGTTGTGTCTCTCACACTGGGACTGCAAGCGACAAGTTTCCAACTCGTCCTAAATGTTTAAATTCATATCCTTCTGCTGATAGATCTTAAAAGACTTTCAGGGTTAATTTTATTTGGGTATTTTCTGCTTCAGCCATTTTTATGGAAGACCTGTTCCAGGATCCAAATTATTAGGAATGCTCTTCAGATTTCTTACCTAAAGTTATTCATAGCCAGCTTATGTCTTTGCCTTCTTGTAGCAATGTTGCTTGTTAGCCTTGAAATGTCTTTTCTCACCAGGACTATAGGCCACTGTGTCATGAGCTTCAAGATGGCAGTCATCTCTTTTCTAGGATGTGAGTTTGCTTGTCTACGCAAGTCAAATCCTTGTACTACTTTTTACACCATAGGCTTTGTTCCCCCCTGCCAGCAGTACCACCCCTCCTGTCTCCAAGGGTCTCTTCTCTCTACCCATTCCACAAGTTGAACACAGACTTCTAGAGGAGGTTTTCTAGGCTATTGTACTGCAGTACAGGTATAAATAATTCTTTTCTACCTGCACCAGAAATAACTTTCTTGATACGTAGGTGATCTCAACAATAAGGGTGATGATGGTGTTGCATTGCTAAATATTATTTACAGAAGAATCACATTTCTCTGACAAAAAGTCTGTCTTCAGAAGCACCTGGAAGGACCCTTTAGCCAAGCTTAGGTGTGCATTCAAAAATAGTACTAGGAAATCAATATTTCTAGATTAAGCTGTGTTTTTACACCACCATTGTCGTCGTTCTCAAAATGGTTTATATTACTACTTGTTACAGAACAATTAACCCAAAATCTTAGAGGCAGGAGGGGATTTTCCTTAAATATAGTCTTTTCTTATGCTCTTTCCCCTAAGGATATACTTTTGGCTTTATGCAAATACTATGCGGAGTTAGCTTAACCTCAGGTCTGATATAGAGAGATTACCCTCTGGTTTAAACATTTGCAAAATGTGGAAATAACCAGTGAGCCCTAGGAATTTTTTCCCCTTTTAACTCCTGATTTCTCCGTAATGTTTGTGAAGCACTTGGAAATGACAGAGCGGGGAAGATAATGTGGAATTTGTACCGGACAAAAAGCCTGGGTAGTTGTCTTCCCCACGTGTTTGGGAAAAAAACTTGTTTACAATGAGAATTTTCACTACGTATATGCATATTCAGAATAGCAGCTCTGGAGTATCTTACTTGGTAGTTCTCATTCAAAGATTTAACACCTATTTCTCCAGGGAAAACAAATGAGGGACTCTGTGCCTCGTATGTAATGAGTAAGGAGTTTTTGAATACTCTTCAGAGCTGTTGCAGATCATCTGACTTCCCTCTCCGGCAGGTTTTCTAGCAGCTCTTACTGGGACGCCCTCCTGGCTGGCTCTGTTGTGGCCTCGGCCTGGCAACACTGCTCTCTGTAGTAGTTTCTCTTAGTGACCTTGGCGAGGTGGATGTCTGCAGAGATTCTGCTGACGCTGAAGCAATTCTTTTTCTTTACTTATCCATTCCTTAGGCCGTTGAATTTTCATCTTTATGTATTGTATCTACAGGTTTCTGAGGTGTTATGGGTATAGCCAATAAATCTTGACAATCACCTCAGTGCTTTTGTCTAATCAGCATGACTGTGGCCCTTCTGTTAGGCAGAGAAACTATTTTTTATTCTAGCCACAGAGTTGCAAGTGGTCTGATTCCTTAGCTGCCCATATAGAAAATGATGCTTTCATGTTAGATACAAAAGCAAGTTTACATCACTTGTTTTCAGTCACCCATATTTGTTAATTTGATATTTGCCTAAGTTCAAGTAACTGTGATTGTTGACTTTTTTGTTATCCTCTGTTTGTTTAATGAAGTATTTCTCAATTCTAACAGCAATAAGTAAGGATCTTTGTTGACATATTTAGCTTCCCTTAACAGATTTTTTACTCTTTGAATAGTGCTTCCAGCTAATTCTCCTTAAAGAAATGCACACAAACCCTTGTTAGGAAGCTCCCAGTCCTCTGTAACTAATAAAAAGAGCTCTTGCTCAAAAATTAATAGCTCTGATTCTGCACACTGCAGCCTTTGGAAAAGTCAGTCACGTTTCTCTTTCTAGAATTGAATATTTTTGCTGTATGCAACGATTAGTAAATTAGCAAATATATAGAATTCAAAATATATCCTCTCTCAGCCTTTATTGTGTATACTTACCAACTGTTTAGCGTTGGTTCATTTTCTGAGGGTAGTACTCGTCTTTTGTAAAGAGGTCATTCCAGAGAGTCATTTGCTTACCAGTCCTGAGGTGAATGTTCTTTGAATATTGTTTTCTATATTTGTAGCTCTAGTAGGTGTATGGTGTCCCCTTAATATATCTTTTGTGATATTGATGGTTATAACAGATGTTGATTGGTTTACTGTCTGTTGAGAAATGCAAACTCTGTTATTCTTTCAGATACCACGTTTGAGCTTCTTTGGTGCTCAGGTCCAAAAGTAAGGTCATGCTTTGATAGAAATTTTGTCCTACCTATTTTGTAAATAAATTCTTAGCTGGCCCGTTAGAGTATCTATACCTTTGATCTGTCTTCTCTTTCTCTCATATTATGTGATATCAAAGAGCCTGCAATCTTTAATATCATACTGCTCTCACGGGCTAGAGAAATACTATCGTGCACAGTCTTTTCCGTGTGGGGATAGGGAAATACTATCATGCATAGTCCTCTCCATGTGAGGAGCAGAAATACAAAGATTTCTGTGAGAGGTAGATGTCATCTGTAGGGGTGATTCTAGCCAATGTATGTATCGGTAGACAAAAACCTCGTGGAAAATCAAGAGCTTGAATCAAGCCTCTGAACACCCAGACTTACTCCTATCTGGTTCTTTTCCCTTTCTCTCTTTCATTCTCTCTGTACAATTACAACCTACCTCAAGCTACCGACAAGCTCTTTTACCATATATACCTTCACCTTATACATACACTAAGGAGTTATGAACAAACCTCATCTCAGTAACGTTAACTGATTTTATGTATACAATAAATGAAGGTATGTTATCCTAAAAATTATTATGACCAATTGAGGAAGTGAGAAGTTTGATTTTTTCAGTCCAAGTCCAATCTTAAAAGAATCCAATCTTTAAAACATGAAAATCTGTAATGACGAGGTATATAATGGTAATAATGGGTTCATGCAAGAGTGACCTGCTTATTATCAGTATTGTTGAATGTTTGTGAATGCTGAGAAGCTTAAAAGTTTTTTCCTTGTAATATTAACTCACATTATATAGTGATATTCCTTTAAAATCTCATAAGTAACATATTCTTCTAGTCAACAGAGTAAGGTTAACAAAAAGTTCAGCCAGCAGATAAAGGATGTCACAAGTGTCTGACATCCCTATTTAAAGTTTCAGAATTTGCTAGCCTCCTGTGGTCTGTTTCCATAAAGTCAAATAACGTAATTTACACTGTATCTTGTAAGTATTTGATTAGTTAGCTTTGAAATAATAATTAAAAAAAATTGTCACATAATCTTCATTCCTGCAAATCTTTGAAATCATCTTTACATGCAGAATGCCACTAGCACAGGTACAGTTTTCTTTTATTTGGGAAAGCCAGTAAGTCATTTCTGTCCATTTTATGTTCAAAGTGTAGATATTTTCAATTTGCACACATTTTTTATTGTGGCAAGTCCAAATGCTAGGTGTCTTTATTTTTTTTTTCTGCAAAACCTGTTCAGTTCACTAAGACCCTTGAGACAAATAAGAATAACAGCTACTATAACACTGTAATCCATCAAAAATCTCTGAAATTACTTTCTGATATGCCCAAGGATAATTCCAAAGAACAGTTGCTTAAGCTTGCTATACTCAAATACTGCACTGACAAGCCACTAGATCTAGTCCCAGTTTAGCAAAGAACTCCAGGAAGCCTACATTTAAACATGTGCCTAATCTGGGCAGTCTCTAGGCTTGGGTGCTTAAAGGTAAGTATGTTTAAATACTGTCCTCTGCCTTTTCATCTATTGAACTAAGTCAAAATGAAATATTTGTTTATCTTGGAGAACTGAACTACTATTTCTTCATCTCTTTTCATGAATTAAAAACTATTTTACTGCCTTTACACAAATTATGTGGTAGATATATATCAATTCAGTGTTTGGCTGCTTGAACAACATCACACTAAGATAGCCTTAAGTAGGTTCAACTTATTCACTAACTCCCAATTTTCACTTGTTTTCATATTCTGTTACAGTAAGTTGAGTTTTTGTTGGAGTTAGAACATCATGGTTAGTGATTTGTCTGTCTTCCTTTGCTATTTTTCCTCTAGATATTCTCATCCTTAAAAAATCACCTTGGAATCATCTGAAACGAAATTATTTTCTGTATGTAAAACCGTATAATTTTCTTCAACCATGCTTAGAACAGAATTAATTCAGATAAGTTTTTGGTCCAACTCAGTTTGTCAGTCAGGTTTACAAGTTGTAAAATGAAGTTATACTAGCTCTGCAGCCATTTGCAATGAGTACTGGTTCCACTCCTTGGATTTTAAATTTTAAACATAAAGTTTCCAGTAGACCTTTACTACATTCCCACTACTTAAACTTGTGGTAGTGCATCCATTGCCAGGTGGGCTTTTAATAATAAAAATGGATCAGTACTTAAGGATATTTTTTTAAAAGGGACAATTATTTATTGATAAGAAAAGAGGCATGTGATTTTTTGTGTTACGATGTGTTCTTTTCCCTAAAATTGGATGTTAAACTCCCAGACAAAATCTCCACAAACAAGAGGTACCTAGGAAAGGCCAGGATGCTCTTTAGTACCTTGCTCTTTCTGCAAAATCTCATCTCCTTACTCCAGCTGATTTTGGAACTCGGTAGAAGTCAGGACGGAGGAGGAGTAGCCTTTAGCGCACATCTTTCTAATAATGATGAAACTCAGATCTCTTGAGCTTGGGCTAGCTCAGCTGCAGATCCTCCAAAGAATGGTGTCTGTCTTACATGCTGTATGTTGGCAGCAGCTATGACTATTTATCGCTACTTTATTTACTCCTACTACTCATTCATTTAGTCAGCAATCTGCAGACATTTAAAAGAGCCTACATTCCCTGTTCATTTATTTTCTCAATTCATTTAGGACCAAGCCTAAAGACATTTAGGTGGTGAGACATCTGTTGAAGTAAACAATCATTTAAGCAAAAGAACTGGATTTAGGAAGACTCAAATTTAAGAAGTTTCTTTTCTTTGTGGACCTGCACTTCATTATCTTTCAATTACATTTTTCGTATTTGTATCATCTGCCTTTCCTTTCCTGTTTAGCTAAAAAAAAAAAAAAAAAACAACAAAAAAACCCCAAAGTTTGATTGTTAGAAATTACATTCTGTTAGTAAAAGTGTGACCTTTTTAGTTCATTGCTATAAGGAAATATTTAAAATCACTTTCAAAACTTGCATTTATAATTACCGAATGAAGACTGCAAGATTCCTTAACCCCTCTTGTCTTCCTAAAGTTTTAATGTCTTTTTCCCAAAGGGGTTTTGCTGTAGCCCACTGTGTATTTAACTAGTATAATCTGATGCAGAAAAGCATTATCTACAACTTCATACAACAGGAAAGATTTCAGCTAAACAGACCGAGTTCTTCTCTGGTTTAAGAATGAGACTTCTATTCATACCAGTGAAGTTGGATGCACGGTCAGGCAGGTTGGGTTTAGTCTTGTACTCTGCTCTGCCATGATATATCCAATCTGATCCAAGAGCGCTTTGCAACCGTATGGACATACGGTCTAATTGAGAACCTTTCGTTAAAAAGACACTAGTCATTCATGATCAAATCAGGTAACATTACACTTAGCAAAATTACTTCTGCCCTTAGAGAGCAATTCTCAAGACAGAAATTTTCTGTTTCTTATTAAAAAGGCATGATATAATAAATACCACAAATATTCAAGTACACAAATATCTTTTGAAATCGAGAGATCCAGTGCCCTCAAATTATTCCTGCTCTGAAGGCTCTTCTCGATTATGTCAAATGCACATTGTTTACATGATCACAGCATAGTGTGCAATTCACTAGGTAAATGAGTGTCTGACATCAGTGTTTCCTCAAATAGATTTGTAGAGGAAATTTAGCTTCAGTGAGACAAAATGTTTTGTTCTATGCTACACAGTCTAAAATGGACTTTCTTTTATTTATTTTTTTTTAATGTTTTGAGTGGTGAGATCTACCGAACAATTGAGAATGCCATTGAAAGGAATAAATTAATTTTAAATTTGTTAAAAGAAGTAAGCAAATGCTTTCAGTCAACATTTTAAAAATATTGTTTCAGCGATCATTACACATCAGAGATGTAGAAATTCTATTTGAATACCTTGATGTCAAAAGGTATCTAATAGCCAGCAATTTGTATTAAGATTGCTTGAGTCCTGAGTAAGATGCTGAGAACAGAATAGCCAAATGTTTTCTGAGAATTCAGATTCAAATAAACTGATGTCTGTGGCACATCCATTATTAAAAATTTGTACTAGAGTGACAGAAGCAGGCAGCGTGAAATGTGTTATTCTAGTCACACATCAGTCCCCTAGATGACACCGAGAAGCCGGAAGATGTTGTGTAACAGGACTTACAAACATCATTTGCCAGATGTTATCTGATAGTTGAAGCTCAAGAGACAATGTTATCAAATCTGCTGGTTGCAGTATGTGGGTTAATAAAAGATTGTATGATAGCACTTCTTGTTTTCTCTTGTTTGTTTTTTTTTTTTTCCTTTTTTTTTCTTTCCTGTAGCTCATTTCTCAACTCTAGGTGAAAATCCATCTTAAAAGGGAATGTAGAAAATTATTATTAAAAAATTTTGTTCTTTAATGCTGATTTCATTATGTGGATTAGACAGTTGGTTATTAAGTGCTACCAACTACAGAGTCCATATTGAAATGATATAAAATAAGTTTACAGGTTATATTTTTTTTAATAAAATGCATACTGGCTCAGTAATTTAAAAATCAGATTTGGGTAATTTGAATCTTTGTAATTGTATGTGCTCTCCCCACAAGAATAATTTGTAGCATTAATATAGTTGTTTGTATTGCAGAATATTGCATATCAGTGATATTCCAATATACATATAAATCAATGATTTACCAAGTGAAATGAAAGGTATTATTTATATTTGATTTAATTTATTTTTTTTTTATTGCTAGAGCTTTAAATGACTCTTTCAAATTAAGCTAGGAAAAATCCTGCTGCTTGGCAGTCAAAAACTTGATCTGGTCAAATGAAATTTAATTATTGCCTGCTGCTTGGATAAGCAGCTGACCCATACTTAAAAAACTGGAGTGCTGTGACTGACCGTCATGTTTGACCTGCTGGGGCTGAAAGTGAAAACTGTCCTGATACCTCATTTCTTCTAAATATTGCCACTTCAGTGGAAGAACTGGACAATCTCTAATCAGTACCCACTTTGCTGCTCTTTTCCCAGTCTCTTCAGCCAGTTAATGGCAACATTGGATATTGTATAAAGTAGACATAAGGACTTATGAACACTGCCTTTCCAAAGTGTGATTCAATGAATCACAATGGCTTTTCCATGGTGACTATGATGCAAATGACCAGTTTTCATTCCCTGTATGAGGCTGAGCCAGTCAATCAGTGTCGCACTCAATAAATCGATTGCTAAATTCAGCTCAGATTGGGGGCCTAAACCTGCTTCTGTTAGAATCAATATTAAAACTGTGAGTAAATCCAGTGGAAATCAGATTGTTGCTTCAGACTGGTAGCTTTTGAATAGAGGAGAAAAACTGCAAATCTGTCAAATTCCATGGAAACTACAATTTTTTAACCTAAATTCCCAAGTTATGATAATAGAATTAAAAATTTACTCATCTATACTGAATATAATCCCTCTTAGGGATAGCTGGATCTGGAGTTTCTGGGGTGAGGAAAAGTCAGCAGTAACTGAGTTTTTACAGACATGAATCAAACTGTATTCGAACTCCAGGTTACAGACCTCCAGTTATCCACAGACCCATTTGTTTGCTGATGTTCATGACAAACCAGTTTGAAAATTGGTTAGTGAACACAGAGCACGTGGCATAAATGATACGCGAAGAGGACTGAGGATCCATTAGAAGGATCTTGTTTAAAGAAAAAGTTAAAAAGGTTGAAGGCAATACCCTTTGATTTAGAATTTATCATCCTGTTGAGTTTTTCATGTGGGCATGTAGCAAAACATGTCTTACTGTTACTGATGAGCAACACTCTTTATTCATTAATTTAAGGGGAAACCATTTGGAGCTAGGGTTGGTATGAATTATGTTTATTTTAGTCAAATACATAGTAAAGCAGACAGTAGGGTTTTCCTCATCAAAATAATAGAAGTCCCAGCTGACCTAGTGTCTTTTTTCTAGCAGATTAAATCTACTCTAGGTCAGTATTAGCAATTAATCATGGTTTGGCCTGTTCTCTGGCACTTTTAATTGCATGAAATTGGAGAAAAATGACCTAGTTGAACAAAACGGAGTGTCGCTCTCATGAAGCTGTAACCAAGAGGAAGCAGATGAACTGTAAGGCTAAAAACCTAGCTGTAAAGCCTTACTTAACCAAAAATTTATCAGAATGATTTCCTCCCATAATCTCAAGACAAGTTGAATTTCATAACACTGGAAAGAGTGGAAGGGTTATTGCTCCCTTCCCATATATTATTTATATCCTTTAAATACCTGAATGTTATCTTACATAATAAAATGTAAAATTCATCAGTTTGTGGGTAATTTCAGTAGCAATTCACAGTTTAACACAGTTATCTTCTTTCTGACAACTGGACTGTACAGAAACTCTTCCTCAGAGAAAACTGCTACCCCTGTTTTAAAAAGGTGAAGAAACAAAAGAAAGTGCAAGAATATCTCCAAGGAAGCACCGCAATATACTGTGTAGCTAAAGCAGATGAAAACCTCTCTTCTCATTCCGTAGAGAGGGCTTTGTACATTTGGGAAAACTGCTGGGGTCAACAGCTCGGTGCTCCCTGAAAGGACAAGTTCTAGGCAGGAAACCTCCTAGAAGTAGCAGAAGGAGAAGGAAAGCGCTGGTGTCACTGAAAGCTATACTGCTGTGGATGCTAAAAGGACAGGACAGAAGACTTATTTTCCCCACAGTTGTTTCAGGGACTCGGTGTTGATGTGCCTTCCTCAGCAACTCGTCGAGCTATGTGGCTTTTAGAGTTCCTCTTCTTGCTCACTGAAAGTATCTGTGGTGGGAACATACAATTACCATTAGAGTTGACAATTTGGTTTAACAAATGAATTTCACTCTTCCTTTATATGTTCTAGGTTTGTTTTTTTTTTTTTTATTTTTCCTTTAAAAGAGAGCATTTGGGCTCCAGTGGGGTTGAAAACCTAGAATTCTCCCTTTGATCCTAAACACCAACAGATTTCTACTCTGGATATAGAATAAATTTTGAAAACATCCTGTGACGTTGGCTTTTGGAATCATACAAAGACTTTGTTATAGGAGAGCACTACAGCATAATTCATGCAATAACTTTCAGATATCTAGCAGTTGCATGGTAAACTAATAAATGACTTTTTGTCTACAGCTATTTCACTTGATTTCACTCTTAGGATCATATTTTCTGGATTATTGCGTCAGGTTCAGCTCTTTCTGGTATCTGACAAGGCCAAATGATTAAACAATCAGTTGTTTTTTTACAAACAAAACTCAGTTCCCTCCCAGTGCTCTCTGACAGAGCTATTCACTTTAGCGAAAGCCCAGATGGTGTTTTGCTAGGCTGTAAGAGAAAAATATTTGGAGGCAGTGCAAGAAATCTCTTGTTAAAGTGGACGGCAAACTATTCACATGTGGAAACTAGAGGAGATGTTTGAGTTTCTCATGTGAGATGCAGGTATCTTCAAAAAGATGCCAGTAGCATACATGCCACACAGCTGGCACGGCCAGCTACGGCGGGGGAATGTTAGGGGGTGTAAAAACTATGCTGATGTTTCTGTTTGTATTGGAAATGCATCTTAGTGTGCAGTCAACTACAGGTTATTCAGTACTATATGAAGTAGCACAAATAATATATTCTGTTGACTATAATAGCTGAAAAAGACATAGCTCTTCAAAAGAATTGAGAAAACTGCAGTGAATGTATTCATTCTGTTGAATGATCTGAGGTAAAACTAAGAGAAAGCATTTCTCCTATGATAAAGTAACAAAGGTTACTTTATATCACCAAGTTATTCCCATAAGTTCCCTCTCTCCTGGGAAATCCACTCTATGGACGGATACAGTATGAATGGCCTCTCTGAAAAGGATATGCAGATTTAGCACTCAATGGTAGCAAGCAATAACCATGACTATATTGATTCAATCTGAAGAAGTAATGTCTAGCAACCAGTTGTGGCTAAACCCTCTGGATCGTTTTCCCCTGTGCTTCTGCCAGGAACTTAAAGTGTAATTTCCTTGGGCTGAGCTAGGAGTCATCTCTAACAAACCAGTGAGGCAAATCCTGAGCCTTAGTAATATTGCACCGAATATGCTACATACTTGGTATTCAACGTCATTCAGGAAAAGGTCCACAGCACTTTTATGTTGCACATCTTTCTTTCTTCCTAGTCAAGTTCAGAGACTGTTCGTCAATCACGGGAAGCCACTGGGATATTCTCCTGGGGACACACACACAAGGTGCTGCCCTTGATAGTCTGTCCTGACAGTCCGGGCAGCTGCACTGTCCCAGCAAGGTTGCATTGCTGAGATAAAGTGGCTTCTGAGCTCGTTCAGTCTTCTTTCACCCATTTCCAGCCAACTGGCCAATAGAGGTATATGCAGCCCCTGAAATATTTGTCATAGGATCATTTTTCCCTTTGTTTCCACACACAGCATGGTGCATAAGGGGAATATGATGCCTAATTGGAGCACTCAGCGGCTAGTGTAAATATTTAACATACTGAAAATGATCTGCCACATAATCCCACACCTATCATCAAGGCTCCCAGAGTTCCTCTTTCCACTCAGCAGCCTGAGTATGGCCTTGTTGGCCCTTCTTGCTCTCCTTTCCCACTAGGTCAGTTCCAAGAAGCACTTCTTACTTCTGGGATTTAGGTGCACGTATCAAATAGTCCAAACACCGTTTGAGGATGAGACCCAAGCTCTTATGAATCCTCTTACCTTCTCACGTGGTTCCAACCCATACAGAATTTACACTAGAGAAAGAACCTCCTCTAAACATTTTACAGTGTAGACACGGGAGGCAAGCAGACTAAGATCTCAGAGCCTGCCATTTTGTGCATGAAAGGAGAAATCTCCATGCAACCTCTGTAATCTTGTGGTCTGTTCCAGTCATTCAAGCACTTCTTGTCTGCTCTGTTTGACCAGTATTAGCAAGAAGTTGTGCAAAGACATGGAATTTTTTTTTTCTGATGATACTGCCTTTTCATTTCCAAATTGATGTTAAAGAAACTTTTGGTATATTATTAACTTTTTGTATACAAATGGCTGGCTATTGCTTAAATTTCCAGTATATCTCATCTTAATGAGGTCATTATAGCTGTGCAGGTTTTAAATCAGTATAATATATTAATTACACTGTAAAGACAGCTTGACTGTGAGTATGAGCTGAGATTATTAAAAGTGGCAAAGAAAAAAATAAACCCAAGTAATTTTAGAAATCACACTTCAGCGCTTCTGGGCAGCAGTTTGTGTTATTTCAACAATATAAGGCATCTGGTTAAAGTAACTAGAGCAGGTTGACTTTATTTTTCTAAATAGGATTTTACTTCACCTACTGCTTGTAGCATTCATTTATAAAATATCTTCCTAAGACAAATAGTAGCTTTAGTGTACCTTACTATGAGTCAGATCACAAAGTAGTGTCTCCTTATGGACCTACTTTCTGAAAAAGTTTCTCAAACTTCTCCAGAGTACAAATCTCTTTGCTTTATTTGTCTTCATATGGCTTCTTGTGGATCTAATAGCAGGTAGAACTGCAGGGTGAAACAGCAAAAGTCATAATCACTTCTACATTTGCACTTACCGCCTTTGAGTTCTTTCATGACTGTGCTAAGGAATGAAAAATTTGAGCAGCATTGTTTTAGTTTATAAATATGTAGCCTCCAAAATAGCTGCCCTTGCTCACAGTATTGTCTTAAAAGAAAGAACATAGAAGACAAAGAGCAAATACAGTACATACTATTGCCAGCTATAACTATCATAGAACAGGTTTTCAGGGTGTCTAGCAAACTATGGGCTTTCTTTGAAGATCTTTTGGTATCTTTAATACAGATACAGATGTATATATGGAAGTTTCAACAAGACTGCAGAGCTGAAAAATTCATCAGAACAAATTTCATTTTTGGATGACAAGACATTTTGGATGACAATTTGTGTCTTTTTGCACATCTATTTCACTTCGTATTTTTTTACTTAGTACTTTTCCTTTACTCTCTCCAGGAGACTAGCTAAGTCCCCTTTGTGTGTACACCTCACAAAACATGTTTATTTATAGAAATATTTTTCTATTTTAGAATTGCTTTAGTGATTCTTCTAGCAGATTTTTATGCTTTTAAAATCTTTTGGTCATCATCTTCCGGTATTTTTACTGTATCATCAAATACTAGGAGGCAACCACATAAAATACCCTAGAATAACCCTGCTGTTCTGTACTGAGTTCTGCAAGCTCTGCTTTTACAGAGAATTGTATTTCACCCCTCAAGAGGGCTGGACTGGTTTAGGCTTCCAGAAATCATTGTAAAAGAACCTGACTTTGTAAACTTGAAAATAAATAACTGGAGGCTTGCTGAATAGTGCAACTGTCTCTACTTTTCCATGAACATTTACATGTAAAATCAGGTCTCTAACAAGTTCTATAACAGAGCACTATGTGCATGTGTTAAAATTTCTTAAATATTGATAAAGTTGAATACCTATTTCTAGTCATTCAAAGACAGGAAAATGAAAAGATGTATCTACAGCTGTCTGTTCAATGAGTAAAAATGGACAGTTACCCTGTTTATCATTGGGAAATACGGTTTCTATGTATTGTGACTACATTGTGTATATCTCCATCAAAAAAGGAAGTTTTTGTATTCACAAACAGCAAAAACTCCTTTATGTTTCAAACATCAACCCTCTGTAGTGTATACTTTGATCAAATAATTTCTTCACTTCTCATCTATAGAAGAAAAGAAAACAAAATACCTCAAAAGTTAATCACAGTCAGGTCTCATATCTACACCAGGATTTTGCGGTACCCATTTCCTTCATCTTAACTTCTGATCATACAGTAATTGCTCATATTCTTCACGGTATATACTGTACTTCAGATATAAAAAATTCTCTGTAATTAAGTATATTCTAGTCCGGGTATGCTAAGGAACATACCAGCTTGGTCTTCCCTTTTTTTTCGAAAGAGATATTGAAACATCTGTTGACTTACATGATTTGACTTCCAAGAGTGAGATAAGTATTATTTCTATCAGTACAAGCAATAGGTTTGATGTTGACAGTGTAAGAAATTGTACAAATGAACCTTACATGAAAAGCTAAAGAAACCGGTGAATAAAATGTGAGAGGTTTTCTCACAGATTTGTGCATTGAAAGGAAGAAAATACTGTAATTTTTCTGTATGACTTAAAATTGCTTTTAAAAGCCTCGCAGAATGGGTCTTTGAAGAAAAGTTCAATAATTTTGATAGCTGTTGATTTTTATTCCAAATTTCATCTTTTAAAATAGATTAGTAATAATACGTACCGGTGAAATATCTTGTTGCAAGTAATTAGTTTGAACTTTATGCATTTTCCCTGTTTCTATGAGATACTATCTGCCTGTCTCTTCCAGAAATCACTTAAGTAATACAGTTTTAAACAATTTCACCTTCTGTGCAAGTTAATTAAATTGAGGGAGTGCATGCAAACATGTGTGCATAAGTGGGTATATAAGTTTCTGGGTGGATATGCAACAGCTGGGCAACTACGTAAGATGCTGCAGTATACTTGTAAACAAAGTCATTTACATACTTTTTGAAGAGTCAATCCAGTTAACCTACAATCCCTTTTGACTTTAAAATTTTCTTTATTTCAGAAGATTTTTGATCAGTCAGGTGCCCTAACTCATGATAATTGTTCTCCTGGTTTTGCATTTAAATTCCATGCTTGCCAGCTGCTTCGAAAAGCCAGACTTGTATATTAACAGTGAAACTAAAAATAAAGACATGTAGCGTGGTTTCCATGGGCCAGGTGTGGAATAGATCCCAGAGCCGGCATCCAAAACCTTTAGAGGCTCCCATGAAGGCCTGGTGGATCCATTTGAAACCAGTCCTAAGTATTACAGGTTTCTCCAGGTTGGATATATATGTTCACAGGACTCAAAGCAAATCCCATCAAAACAAGTCTGTATTGTGATCTGCTATTACCTTAGATTTGTCTTTCGACTAGTTATTTCAATATTAGCCAATTCTGGTGTTTAGTTAGTACAGAATCATAGGATGGCTGGGGTTAGAAAGGACCTCTGGAGGTCATCATGTCCAACTCCTTTTCAAACAGGGTCACCTAGAGGCACTTGCCCAGGACCACGTTCAGGTGCCTTTGAGTATCTCCAAGGATGGAGAATCCACAACCACACTGGGCAACTTGTGCCAGTGCTCAGTCACCCTCACAGGGGAAAACTGTTTCCTGGTGTTCAGAGGGAACCTCCTGTGTTTCAGTTTGTGCCCGTTGCATCTGGTCCTGTCACTGGATACCACTGAAAAGAGTCTGGCAACTTCCTCTCTGCACCCTCCATTCAGGTTTTTATACACATTGGTAGGATCACCTCCTGCCCTTCTCTTCTTCAGGCTGAACAGTCCCAGCTCTCTCAGCCTTTCCTCACATGAGACATCTTCAGTCCCTTAATCAGCTTCATGACCCTTTGCTGGCCTGTCTCCAGTAGCTTCATACTGCTTTTGCACTGGGGAGCCCAGAACTGGACCCAGCGCTCCAGGTGTGGTTGCACCGGTGCTGGGTAGAAGGAAAGGATCCC
>JANZLQ010000050.1:7995651-8030876 GCA_026212715.1 Elanus axillaris | reverse complement strand
GCAGGACTTTGCACGTCCCCTGGTTGAACTTCAGGAGGTTCCTGTCAGCCCATTTCTCCAGCCTGTCGAGGTCCCTCGGGATGGCAGCACGACCCTCTGGGGAATCAGCCACCCCTCCCAGTTTTGTGTCATGCTCGATGACAGTGCACTCTGTTCCATCATCCAGGTCATTAATGAAGACGTCAAACAGGATCAGACCCAGTATTGACCCCTTGGGTACACCACTCATTACTGGCCTCCAGCTGGACTTTGTGCTGCTGATTTCCACCATCATGGGCCTGGTTGTTCAGCCAGTTTCCAGTCCACCTCACTGTCTGCTCATCCACTGCATTTTTTTAATGGTTAAGGAAGTTACAGATTATTGCCATTTTCTCCTTAGGCCACTCTGAAGTTTCTGGTTCTGCTTGTTTGCCTGTAACTCTAAATAACCTGGCACAGGTCTTTGCATCTCATAAGAAGTTGCAGATGTAATTCTGTGTTTCACAGAGACATTACGGAAAAGCCGATAGTAACTAAACATTGCAGGAATCTATAATTTGTGGAATAGGTTGTAATATATCACCAAAGGGAATTTCTGGGTATTATTTTGTTGGGTTTGATTGGTTTTAAAAGAGATGTTCAAAGATTCAGGAAAGAGCCACAGAATACCTTTTGGATGCAAGGTCTTCCATTTATATAACCTTTACACATTTTCTCAATTTCTTATGAAAATTCCTGGTTTTCTCTTCACATACTTCATTTCCCCATTAAGGAGATTCCTATAAAAAAAAGTACATGTCTTGCATTACCCTCAAGGCCTATTGCCTCCTTTTTTTCTCTCTCATTATAGGTAATCAATCTTATTTTTCTTCCTGTCTTGCGAGGCTTTCCTAATGGGAGCATGATTTTCATCAGGACTATCTGTCTGTCGGAAGATCTAGCCAGCCTGTGTTTAGATATCATGAAAAGGGTTCTGACTCAGCCAGACTGATAATAACATTTTGATTGAATTACATGCAGAAGAGCTGCTAAAGTATAATCTGTTTAATGGTAGACTATTTAAAAAGCAAACATTTGCTGGGTAAATAGGCTTAAACATGGCAGAATTTTCAGCATCTCTGATAAGACATTATTTACAGATTGCTGTTTTTATTGTTATAATATTGGTATATTACTCATGTTTAATGAAGTGTGTCAGGTGTCATAGATTTTATTTCACTATCCCTCTTGAGATGTTGAAAGGTTGCAAAAAAGGATTATTTTTCAAAACTGAGCAAGATCTACTGTATGTCTAGAATTTTGACAGATTGTAGAAGTCTACGTGCATTGTTACCAATGTTACTGTATTGTTAACAAATGAGAACATACTTTCAGAATTGTTTTGTGGGACAAATTGCACGGTCTAGATTGCTCTTCAGTCTGGATTCTTGCTACTAGTGCTCCTTTAGATGAGAACTCCTTCTATGGGAGAAATCCTGTCAGGAGCTTTTTCTCCTTTCTGCCTCTGTACTTTGCTAACGTGGTGGAGTGTTTTCAGTAAATCAGAATGATCCTTGCAAACTCAGCAAAAGGAAGATGGGTAATGGTTATACTAGGCATGGTTTGGATGTTAATTTGGACCAGTATCAAAGTAGGTTTCCTTTAAGTATCTTGCTGTCAGCACTAGATATCAACATCTGAGTACCTTAACTGCAATATTTAATTATACCTAGTGTTGCTGCTTATCATATCTATCTACTGATCTATAAAACTGCTTAGCAATTAATGCTAATTGCCTACTCAGTTATATTTGCAATGCCTTAAGTTCATGAGTATTTACTCATGATTTCTATTCTTCAAGTGTAAAAGATAACTGGGAAGAACAACAGCAGCCTGGTTAGAGAGGGACAGTTTAAAAAAGTGATTTTACAACTCCAGTTTTTGAAGTCAACACATTCTGACTCTTCAGGTTAAAATGGCTGATCTTGCTGATAGAGCACTAGATTTTTCAGGATATTATTTGGTTATGATTCTTATTGTCCTAAGTCAACTAAGTCGAGAGGGGAACTGCAGGTTTTGTGGTGGGTTGTTTGGTTTTTTTTTTCATTTGGTACATTTCCTACTTCCAAACTTTCCCTTAGTTGTTTTATTTATAGCCTTTTCTGCACTGACCCAATCCTGGAACAATAAGATCAGTTCCATGAGTAGACTACATGCCTCATACTCTACCTTGGTTTTCCTCTTGTCCAATCCTTTTGAGGCCAGGGCACTATGTATGTGGCTCAGGAGAAGCTTAATGCAGAGTGTTTGTATATAAGTGTTTATGATTAATTTCAGAAGACCAGATCCAGAAAAAAAGTAAAGGCCAGTGGATTTCTCTTATGGGTTTTCTTGTTGTTGTTGGTTTGGTTTTGTTTTTGTTTGGTTTTTTCTCCTGAAAATGAGAAAAACGGTGCAGAACTTTCATTTTAGGTAGAAAAGCAGTGCAAGCGACAAAAACCTTCCAGACAAGACCAGTCTATTCTGAAGAAATCATATTCTCTTGAAATACTTTAGCCTCTTTCACCTTTCTGGTTTTGGGCAGTACCTCCAAACTGGGCCAAATTTTGTGAAATGATGGTTTGTCTATGGATAGTTGTCTATTGAAGAATAGGTCTAAGACCAAACTGATTTCACCCATGTGTTATACCTGGTTATAAAAGCATGATACAAAACATCTCAGACAGTAAATGTAATCATGTTTATTGAGTGAAAATAGCACATGTATTAGACTTATTACCTGGTTAGCACAATGGTAAATCCTTATGGTATTTATTCCAGGAAGGCCAAATGGATGCTTCTGACAAAGAAAGTGTCTCCTCTTTGTCAATAAGGATGGCAGACTATTCATAAACACAGAATGAAGTTTAGATTTCTCTAGTTAAGTTGAGTGTCGTACTGCAAAATGCAAAATAGGCAAAAGGATTCTGAATGGATCTGTAAATATATCCTCTTTCATTAGACTGGTGTATTAAAATATCATGTGGTTAGCTGTGTGATGGTCTTGCTTGCTAGTGTGTGCAGAAATATTTTTGAACTCGCGTTTCTGAAAGAGAGATAGAGAAAAGCAGGATTTTGTAACAGAAAAAAAAGAATTTGGTACGATAGTATCGATAATTTCTACATTACTAAGTTAGTGTGTTACCATAGTTTTGAAACATTTCTCATTTCCAAGAAATGTATGTATAATTATATCACTGAAGTGCATTGTCAAATTTTAGCACATTGACATTATAGCCAAGATATTGAACAAAACTAATTTTCTCTTTCTCAATTTTTAAGATCCAGATTTTAAGGACCTTGGCATTTTGAAACCATTGCCAGGTTGGTATGTTGTTTTGGTTTTTTTTTTTAACTTGGAGGCCTTTGCACTCTGCTGTAGAAAATATTTTTGTTTGCTGTTCAGGTTTCATTTTTTCTGGTATTTTGTTATTCAGTTTGTGAGTTTGAGATGGGAGGACCTGAAGGAATTGTGGAATCTGTACAAATTGTCAAAGAAGGAAAAGCTTCTGAAACTGAAGCAGTAGACTGTAAATGGTACATCCGAGCACCACCCCGATCCAAGGTCAGTCCTTCATCCACTTGCTGATTTGCCATTTAATTTAAGAAATTGACTTTTCTAATATGTTGTGCATTTCTTAGTACAGTCAGATCTTGTTTAATAACTTTACAGCTTGAACTTGTAAACTTTTTTTTTTCCTTCTGCTGTGGAAGGGTAATTTGTCACCTCAGCCAAAATAACCTTCTTTCTCTATAAATAATGATGTGGGCAGCGTTAATGTGCTTTTTGTGCCATAAGTAATTTTCTTAAATTCATCTTTAATTTTGCTCATATTTTTAAAGAATCAATGTGTTTTCTTAAGTGGGAGGTAATCTTTCACTTTAATTTTCAATATATTTCAAATACCTAATATAGAGACTACTAAGGGAACACTGCTGGCTCCCTAAGGTCATCGTTGTTTCTCATCTGGGAACTGTGAAAATGGAGCCAAGGTAAATTCACATTCCTCTGAGTCCTTTAGTTCCTTTGGTTTAGAGCCACAGACAAAAAGAGATAGTGTTCTCATTTCTCTCCCACCACAGTCAGCAAGCCGTGCCTTTGTAACAAACAGGAGAGGGTTGCAACGAATTTAACATTTCTTTTCTTGGACTCTCTTTGAGTTTCTCTCTTATCCGTGGTTTATCAGTTATTATATGGATTAATTGTTGCTGGCTACATTACTGTTTCTCCTCTCTTTGCAACTGGAACAGCTTTGTGCCTCCCACCTACTTTCATTCACTGAGTTAAAGACAACTCCACATTATATTTTCTTCTAGCTGTCTTTTATTGGACAGGAAAGGTTTTACAAGGTAGGATTTATATATCCAATAATCTCTGCCATCTTTAAAGAGATAAGGGGTTTTTGTGTAATCTCAGAGCAGACTGTACTGACTATATCTAACTGTTTCAGCATTTGGTATTGAATAAGGAGGAGGAAGGTTTCCAGAAGAGAAAAAGTCATTAGTATCAGCATTTTTATATTGTGAAAGTTTAGGAGAGTAGTTGAATAGCTGGCTCATAAAGACTACAGATAAATTATTTCCAGAATATACTTTAATCTCTTTTTTTTTTTTTTTTTACTTTTGGATAAATTCAATATTCATAGAGGTTTTCAATTAAGTAGATGAGTTTCTCACTTTCCTACAGTAAGTAACTATAGACATGAAATGACTGGACTGATGAATGATTATTTCATATGTTCTATGCTTAGGTATTAATAGAAAGAAAACAGGTAAACACAAAACTAGAATTGTGCCTATTAGAATTAGCACAACTACACAAGCTAATAAAATTGTCCTATAGTCTTATTTTCAGTTTATGCTTGATTCGTCAGATAATGTCATTGTGATATTCCTACTTGATCTAACTCTAAAGTTCTGTATGATTCAAAGTCCTGCCAGAAGTATTTACTTACCTGTAGGATTTATCCACATTTCAGTCCTGATGTAAAAATACAAATCGTGTAGCTGCATGACCGTAAACACAGTGTGCAACAGAAGAATGCCACACTACCACTGTTAATAGAGGATTAAAGACTGTTTAGTTCTTCATGAACTTCTGTACCTGCATTCAGTTGTGTGTACTTAGAAGTGTGTATCAGCTGAAGAGCATCTGGAAGGGAGACAGATGAGAGAGTTCTAGAAAACCTGTGGAAACGCTGAAAGTTATTTAATGTCATCTAGAAGATTTTTGTGAAGGAGCATGATACCAGATAATAAAAGGCTTATGCAAGGAGGAAGGAATGCTGTGATGTCCAAGTCCATGGGCTAAGCCATGGTCCTGCACTGCAAAAGAAAGATTCAGGTGAGATACTAAGGAAGAAAACTTCAAACAGCAGGGAGAGGATTAGGAATGACTGGTTAAGGAAGTTTATTCAGCCAGCATTGCTAGCAGTCTGAAAGTACAGGTTAGGTAATGAAACATTACTAATCCTACCTACCTTTAGGCAGAGGGGTGGGCTGGGTCATCTTTTGATAAATCTTGCTGCTCCCATCTTACAGAATTCTCTGGGTAGAGAGATAGGGCAATATAAAAGCATATAAATCATGTTTCCTAACGTGGAGTTGAAAGCTTTTTCAGCAAGCCAGGAAAAAAAAAAAAAAACAAAAACAGTTTTCAAGCCTAGATTCATCTTAGAAGCTAAGTCCAATTTAGCACTTGAACTGGATTCTATTGTCCATATTTTACCGTCAGCTTCCTTTGTGCTTTTCTAACCTTGAACTAGTGACATACTCAGTACATTCATTCAGTGACATCATTCTAATTTATGGCAGCTTGCACCTATGAAAGCAGGCTCTCCTGCTAAGAACAGTAAGAACTCAGCAGACGTCTTTAAATCCACATGTTCCTGTACTCTGGGCTGCACAGTTTGTTACTGGGAACTATGCCTAAAAGGCCAGAGTTTCTCAGACAGGGTTTGGGTTGGATCTTTACATCTTTAGTTTCTTAATTAAACTGTGCCAGAATGTGGGCTGCTTGCAATTTCATTTGGCTTAAACTCATCCAATCTAAACTGTCTGCAGAAGCAAGATGCAAGTCCTTTCCTTGGTTTGCAGTTCCAGAGTCAAGCCAAGTCTGAGCTCAACATATGAGCAATGAGATCAGTCAGAGATATCAATGCCTGAACTTCAAACTGATGGTCTGGGTGTAAGCTTGCTTCTATCCTCAGCAAGCTGGAATGGGACAGAGAACAGCAAATTTCTTGCACACACTTAAACTAGAGCCATCACTGATTATCTTAGAGCACAAAAAATAAAATGCTGACAATGCACGCAGAACTGAAACTTTCAGGAAGTGCAGAAGACAGCAGAAGGCAGTTTAAACATGACTTCAATCTGCACAGACTTGGAGCCTTATATTTGACAGCGGCTGGTTGCAAAATGTGTGTTTCTTGTAATCATTCGAAGTCAGTTCCTGCTGAGTAAGATAGCTGTAAATCTGGAGTTTGGAAATACTGGGGGTTCTGCACTTCGTGTAGAAGCTGACTTCAATCAGTAATCAGAGCAAGAATGGGAAATGAAGAAGAGAGCTGCTGATCGAATGTGCCAACCCACCCAGAACCGTAAAGAGCTGAAGGAACCATCCCAAAATTCTTCACTGTAGAACAGAGCCCAAAGGAGGAAGTGGATAAGCTGATTGCACTGGGATTTGAAAAACTTCAGAGATATCATTGGCTACAGCAGTGGATAGGCAAAGAATCTCTAGTTATCAATAGAAAACAAGAAAATGAAAAGAATGATAATATTTTCTCAGTTTCCAATAAGGGTGAGATGTTGGAGGATAATATCAAGGAGAAGGGTTTTTCTGTATGGGATGTGTTAGCAGAGTTTGACAAGACCCCCCAGGAAAACACAATCCATGTTTGTGCTCAGGTAGCACTCCCTTTGGTGGGTAACTTTCCCAGCCAGGTACCATTGTGCCATGTTTGTTCTCCGAGAGGTTCTGCAGAAAAAAACGAGACAGCAGAACGTGACAGTAATAGTAACAAAACGTGTACAAAGATGGTGTTCTGATGCTTGGGGGAAAATGTAAGCAGTGCTTATAATCAGAAGCTCTGGGCAGCTCAGGAAAGAGCGTCCAAACTACGGATAGACAAGCATTAATTTGAATCTGGTCCAGTGGAAGTCATCTGTTCAGGAGGAAGGAGCAAGAGGCACATTTAGACTGAGTAAATAGTGAGGCTACCATCCGCCTGTACACTACAAGAAATAAAATGAAGTTTTAAGCTAGTTAGACAAAGTGATGCTTAATTCTCCTGCCCCACCTGAGTGTGCTGCTGGGTAAAGAAGATATCTTTAGAGGTTATGGGACACAAGACTTAGCAAAAACCTTAAGAAACTGAAAGGATTAATTAATGAGCATCTAGTTTTGACGTATTATTGCAGACGAGAGCTGGGCAGGCCCGGCCATGGCAGCAGGCCTGTGGTGGTGGCTGGGCTCGCCCGTGGCCATGGGTGGTGGCGCGAGGTCAGGCCTGGGCCAAAAGCCCGAGCGGGACCAAGACTCTTGCATATTTACAAAGGACAGGCACTGCTACCTGGCAGAGGCTCTACATCACTTGTCACTGTTTTCATGGTGGACCTTATATGATGTACCTGACCAAATAGAGAGACGATGCTTTTGGTTCCAGGTGCCTGACTTTGGCCTGACTGTAGTCTGGGGAGAGGCCGGGCTGTCACGCATTGCCAAGGCAGTGGGGAAGAAACACGTGGTGAAGCAAATTGCAGAGCTATAAGTCTGTAGAAATCAATCTGACTAAACCAAAACATTTTCTGTTCTCACATGTGAAGTGGAAACTTGTGCTCGTGGATGAAGACCTGCAATAAAACCAGTTTAAGCTGTCAGCACTGGCAAACTAGCATATCCCTAATTCTTGGAGGCCTCTTAATCAGGTGCAGAAGAGAAGCTTTAAGCAGTACAGCAAAATTCAATAGGAGCCATCTGAATGGTAATTTCTGAAATCTTACAGAAAAATGAAATTTAGAGACTGAAAACCTCAACAGCCAGAGACACTTTCACAGACTTCAGATGAGCTCTCAAGCTTCCTAACATACAGATAATTCAAATAGTATTATGAATGAAAAAAATCCAACATATTTATATGGCACCCCTGGAAGAAGGTGAACAAATTATGTTTAAACAAGTAGAAAATACTGTTTACATATGTTAAGCTATTAAAATAACTTATTTGAAACAGGTTTGTTAGATGAAGACATAAGACAAGCGTGTGTGTAGAATCTTGTATGTAGAATCTCTTCTAACAGGCATGGTAATACACATGCCAGAGTAGCACTGAGAAAAAACCACTTTTAAGTTAGCATGAATCTGTTCCATTCAGGTATAGAAATATAACCAACCTCAGCATCCTCAAACCAAAGAATGGTTAGGAAATGTGATAAAAAGAAGCTACAGGTAAAAGTAATAAAACATCTGTCAAAGAGAACAGCAGAATCAGGATGTGATCTACCGTTTTCAGTGTTAAAAAGCAGAACAGCACCAAGGAACTGTAAAGGTTGTCACTTGTGAGCATTTTGCCACTGCACGAGAGAAAAATGAAGATGACTTGACAGTTAGAATAAATGTCAGTTACTGGGGACTCGCAGAAATCTGAAGAAACAAATAGGACAAAGCAAAGAAATCCAAAGAGCTTCACTTGTCTAGGAAGAAGGTATTTGATGTCAGAGCCTGGCTGTGAATCACAGGGTGTTAGAAGAAGCACCATATAAGGTTGTCACCTTTGACAGACAGTATTCTCCAAGCCTTAGGAGAGAGGAAAATACAAGGAATGGAGTTCTCTCTTTGCACAGCATGGTCCCAGGCTGGGAACAGGAGGCCCAAGAATGTCAAAAAAACCCAAACAAACAAAACTCCAAACAGTTAACAACTTTTGGGCTGAAATAATGTTGATTAAAAAAGAGTTTAGGAGCCAAGCAACAGGACAGGCTGCTTTAGAAGACAAATTCAAGCATTGTTAGTAACAGGCCTTTTAGGCTGGTTGAGTTGTCTTCTTGCCTTGAAGAAGATTAATTAGCGTTGCACAACCTACTTTAAAAACTGGACTTCTCAGGCCTAAATATTGGAGGTATCATCTTGAAAGTCCTTTGTTAATGACATAGAGCTGAACAAGATGCAGAATAGAGCAGGCACTGTGACTGATCACTGAGCAATGGGGAAAGACGTAGGACCGTTTAACCCAGTCCTGTGCTTACAAGAGAATTGACTGATCCTGGGAGCTGAATGTGCGAAATCTGGACGTTAGGCCCTGATGAAGAGGAGGTTTCTGTCTTACGTCTAAATTACTTTTGGCAGTTGAACGATGGCATTTTGTTTGTTTGGTTTGGTTTTAAGGGACTGAATGTCTGTGTACATAAATTAAGTCTGATATGCTGGGATATGGTTTGAAGCTTTTCCTGACTGGCCTGATCAATCATGTTGTCAGCCCTAACCTTCAGTGATTGATTAAAAAGCAGAACTCATCACAAGTGATTCACTATGAAGAGATTATAATCTGATCATTTCACCGAGGTGATATATTATTCATAGTTTACAATCATCCTTCTTTTTTTCTAATATATACAGGCAGAGACTTCTGTTGTTTTCAAATTTAAATAAAAAAATAGTAAAACTTACCCAGAGTTTCCTTTTTCATTATTATGATGACAATACAAACCTCAAAGGTGACAAGACAATTACTTAAAATGTAATGTGACTGAGTGTAAATTATATATGCCACAGCTGCAGTGAGGCTTTATCAGTTTGGTTGCTAATGGTGTTGGCATTTGCAGTGACATCTCGAAACTCAGTAAAAGCTAATACTTCTGCACTAGCAGCCTGTTCTTCTAAGTAATGTGGAACTGATGATTTCAGGAAAGGGTCTTATTAAACCTTTACAACAAAAATGTGAAAGAAGAAGATATGTTAGTTATGCTGCTTCTTTCAAATAAGATGTTCTCTTCAACAAGAATGTCCTGATTATGCTAATATAAAGTGTCAGTATCTCTGGAAATGTTATCATCCCAAAAGCTCCCATTGGCATCAATGGAAAATGCTTAACGAAGGCAGATGGTGGCATTTGAGTTTGTGACCTCTTTTTTGTTCATTTGTTTTCTTTTGGGGGAGCAAAATTTCTTGTCCACTGCTGGTAGAAGTAATGACTAAGATCTCAGTAAATGAAATAACCAAAAATATTGATTTTTTTTTTCTCTCACTTTGTGCTTGATTTCTTTTAGTGAGATCCACATACCAGTGAAAGTAATAAGAATATTGCCACTGATTTCAGAAAGCTGTGTATCAGGAACATTTTGCATTAGATAACAGTTTGTTATATTATCAGTTTTATGCTTTTCTTGGGAAACTCAATTTATTAGTCATCTTCTTCTGCCGGTGTGGGTCTTGCAGCCAGTGACAGGAACAATGGCAAATATATAGTAATAAACCCATAAAAATTGGCAGAGGTGTGCAGATGCAATTAAATTATTCCAGCTCTTTAAAATAAAATCTGATCCAATATCAAGTTGCCATTTTGCGTAATCAGTTTCCAGTTTTTAAAAATGCACTGCAGTCTTAATCCATAGGTCTGATCCAAATCAGTAAATGGAAAGACACCCAATGATTTCAGAGAGCTTTGAATCAGGTCCTCATTACTTTATATAAAGTTCTGGGAATAGCCATCTCCAAAGAAGAGTATGAGAATGAAACTCTCACTCACCCCAGAATATCAGGAATTTATTTTCTCTAGTTTATGAAACTTCATGCCATTGGAGAAGGTGCCGTCTTTCTTCTGAAGGATGGACATAGATTTTTAAGTCAAAGATTTCTTTCCAATGGTTCCAGTACCTATCAAGTCTATCTATGTTATGTTCTTAGCTGAATTTACCACACGCGGGAATGAACTGGTATGACCGACAGCAGAATTCAGGCTTGGGAAGTGTTGGCTTCTTCACTGAAAGACTCAAATTGAAATGCTAAATTATTCTTCTCCTGATTTCTCCTCTGCATTTGTAACTGCTGCTCTAAGAAATATTTTATTATTTTATAAGGCTAGCGTGTCACCAGAAACTAGAGAATGTCAAATGATAAGCCCATAGAAATAAGACTTTGGCTGTACTGTTATACGAACAATCTGTTTGAATAGATCAGGAATAATTGATGAATGCTGGAAATTGCTGTGAGAGCTGGTATTTTATAACCACAGTGAGGATTAGCACGCATTTCTTGTAAGAATGAAAAGGGATATAAATTACATCTCAATACTGAAATGACATACTCTATACAAGATATATGTTTGCTTATATATATGTATAAACACATACATATGTACATATAAATGTAGGTATATGTATGAGTGCAGGGCAGAAACAGAGAACAAGTGAGGAAGCATAAGAGGTCTTTCCCCCATTAGGTAAAATACAGTTTTACTATTGTTCTGCAGTCAGACTAAGGTAATTTTTTTCTGGAGTAGGTAAGAGCTTTCCTGACGAGTGAAATAAAACAAAAATGTGCTATAGGTACATTGCATTATATATGTGTGGTCTATCATATCTACATATGGTATATTGTAACATAGAGATGGTATACATACGATGGACATATAAAAGTAACGATCCATGACAACAACACGTTGGAAGCCTTCTGTGCTTTCCTGCGAGACACTCATCTGGCGTGCTTTGCTTTCTGGAAAACAGATACGATACTGCATATGGTCAGCTGCAGACGGTTTTTATCGCGTTACCTGTGACAAAGCCGGCAAGCACTGAAGCGCCCGCCTGAATCAGGCTGCCTCTGTTAGCAGAGGAAAGAGAAGCAAGGTGCACCTTTAACTCCCCGTTGTAAGGGAAATGTTATGGAGAGGTGGACTATGGACGGTGGCTTCACAGGAGTGCCAGGGTTTCACAGCGATGAGGTTTACCTGACGGGCTAGCGTGGTCAGGTATCAGCAAGACAGAAATGCTCTAAATTGCTGGAGAACACCAAGAACAAGGACTTGGAGCATGAGAAGGAATAAGGGGTCAGGAGCTGAGTGCCTGGGGAAGGGAGGACGAGAGCAGAGAATGAAAGAGGGACTTGCAAAGGGAGGTAGCCAGTGCAGAGGAACTTCGGAAATACATTTTCTGCACTCGACAGATCTTCAGAATTCAGAACGAGCCTTTAAGTACGACTTCGCCAAGGAAGTAAGCGAAGGTTTAGCAGGAATGGAAACTGCATGCCCCCCAGTAGGAGAGGAAAGAGCAAGACATTTCAAGACAGCACACGTATAAAAAGTGGTGGGTACTGTGAGACAACTGCAGCGGTGCCGGGTGACTGAACTCTGGCAACTTTTCATTCCAGTGCAGGGGTGGAGCGCCCTGTAAACGAAACAAAAAACGGTATAAAAAGTATTCCCTGATATAAGATACTGCCATCTGAGTATTACTTTGTGTATTGCTGTTAACTGTTCCATTTTGTAGAGATCAATACAAGCGGCTTCCTTAATTTATAGTATTTAAAGGGGCCAGGACACATGGTGAGAATAGAATTCACTTAGCAGCAATTTAATTGAAATATATTCCTCAGAGCTCTTCTGGAGAATGGGAATGTTGGAACATAAGTAAGGATTAATGTAAGAAATAACATACTAGGAAAAGGTGAGGCAAGCAAAATGAAACTTAGTATACTAAATTTCATATGATAGTAAAAATTCTTTTACAAATATTCTTTTCAGAGAGACCAGTTGCAAAGCATAACAAGGAATGAAAAGGTACCATAATATACTACCTGAAAAAGCTCATTTAAAAATCCATGATATTATTAAACAGTGGCAGATTGCTTAATAGCACCTAATTCTCAAACCATAAGAGCTGTAATATATTAATGAGGTGAAGCGGGGAGTCCTGTTGCTACTAGGGCACGCTATGTTTGTGTACTTTATGCAAATCCAGAGAAGCTTTTTCCGCAATTGTTCCAGGCATGCAAAAAACTACCTGAAGTTAGTGAGATTGTTTGTAAAGAAGTATATCTGCTGTCTAATACAGTGGAGTTTCCTTTTGGTTATTTTTTCAAGTGAAGATGCGTATAGCTGGATGCTGGATATATTTACTGGCTTTTTATGTTCTTTCTGCCCTACTTCACCTTTCTGTATCATTCTCCTGAAGTCTCCTGGGTACGCTTGGCAGTTTGATTATGTATCATGTGTCTATTGAAAATATTACTTGGCTTCTCTGTCACTGGAATATTTGATGTTGTTTATATTATCAGTTGCTTTTAAATTGAGTGGGTTTTTCCTATTAAAGTCCACATAAAGTTGAATATCAAAGAATAGCATTTTTTTCCTCACTCCTGCCTGCCTCTTTTGGGGTAGATTTAAAGAGTTCTTTGCAAAGGGTTATACATCTATTACTTTTATGAGAGAACTTAGCTTGTATGCAAGAGACATTTCCAAAAAAGCTTTCTAGGTTTCTAGCGGTGTCCATGAAATACGCTTGACTTCACCCCTGTTGAATTATGAAGATATATACCATAAGGCTTTGTTAGAAAAGCTGAGATGGTGACCACATTGCTTGAGGAAACATAAAAAGATTAATGATTGAGTTCTGTCTGGCTCCCAGATTCTCACTTCCTGAATCGGTGTAGCTGAGACATATCACAGAGATGACACATATTGACTCTGGGGAGGGAGCAGCAATTATTTGCCTTATTATTTTCCATGTCAGGCAAGTAATAGAGCAATATTGTGCCAGCCAGCGAAAGACGAACTTTCTAGCTTGTCTGTCCTTCAGCTTGAAGGACTGTTGTATATACTTCTCAAGGACGGGTATATATTTGGGAATTAGGACCTTACTGAAAAGAAGAATAAAAATATCTAGATCTTCCACTAGATTCTCCTTTGAAGCAAGAGAAAATACCAGAAAGTATAAACAGTGCCCAGTTTCCATATTAATGCCCTTCCAGGGAAGTGGCCTATGGATCATGAGCTCCAGAAAAATTATTTTGATGGTGGTGGTGTGTAGTCTTTCTCCCACAAGGTAGGGCAAAGGTGTTTAATGTTTAGTCATTCTCAAATGTCTGTACATGTTGCCTTTGTCGTTTGTTTGTTTCATAGATCTATTTGCGATTCTTGGACTATGAGATGCAGAATTCCAATGAATGCAAAAGGAATTTTGTAGCTGTCTATGACGGAAGCAGCTCCGTGGAGGATTTGAAAGCAAAGTTTTGCAGCACCGTTGCTAACGATGTAATGTTGCGGACAGGTCTGGGTGTAATCCGCATGTGGGCAGATGAAGGCAGTCGAAACAGCCGATTCCAGATGCTCTTCACATCTTCCCAAGAACGTAAGACCCTAATCGATACATCCACCTTTCAGTTTGTTAAATGATACAAGTCCCCAAAGCTGTTAATGTTTTCTTTGAGCAGAATAGTCACTGAAGAATGTCCCCAAACAAGCTATATAAATATTCAGAACAGTTTTTATTCCAAGCATTTCTAGTGCGCGATAATTTGTAATGCAGTAGATGGAGCACAGGATTCGGAGACAGGAAGACAGGTACGAGTAGTCACGACCTGTCTAGTTGTATGACTGCGACTTTTATCTGATTCCCAAGACACTGGGCTGCTATGTCTCACTTTGCCCACACACGACATGGAAAATAATACAGCTCTGAAGTTTATTATCAAGCGTGATCCTTTTTTAGGAATTCGATTTTTAGATCTCATTATGACGGGTGTTTGAAAAGCACCTTATGATTATTTTATCACGGATGATGGGGGTGTTTGTGCATATTCCAGAAAGCATATATCAATAAATATATATGTCGGGTATTGTTAAGCAAAACATTTAGGTTTTTTTTGTAGTAAGAGAAGTTTTGTAGAAGCCTTACATGGTATTTTGGTTAATATTCTGTCTATGCACCTTGCCTGCATTCATACGTTTATATGATTTCTAGACTCAGCTAATAAGCAAAACAGTCTTTGAAAGAAACAAAAGGTAGTTCTAGCCAGTTTAAAAAAAAACAAACCGATGAGCAAACCACAAAAACCCCTCAACAAAACCCAATAACCCCATTCACTTAAAATGGGTAATCACGGGTAATCACCTGTGAAAGATACCGATTTGTTTTCTTTGATGAAAATAATGCATATTTTGTCCCTTGAGGAAGAACTGTACGCATTTATTTTCACATGCTGATTCATGTTGATTTTTAATGTATTTTTTGGTTTATGCATCACATGTCTGACAGGAAGATTTCTGTGTGGCTGTCAGTGGTTGGAATGAAGGCACAATCCTACCAAACACATTCTTCATCTGTATTCTGTGTGTGTGTACGCTGCAACAAGGCAGTGAGACTCTGTTGAGAACAGCCTCTGTAATTCCTTAATTATGGCTCTGATTAAAAATTTCTGACAGTCTACATGCCTGAAACTGCATACGCCACTGTACTCTCACACTGCAGCCTTAGGGTGGATTATATTTTTCTTGCCTGTAAATCAGGCCAGGGCCTAAAAGATATTGAGAACCCTCAGTTGAGATGATACTGCCCTTTTCTCATTTCTGCAACTGGAGATGTCTTGAATATTCAAGATCTGATTCATTTTTTTCACAAGGCATCCTATCTGTTACCTTAGAAACAACTGCACTGGAGGTTCACAGCATATAAAGAAAGAGCTGGAGAGTGAAGCACTGTGATGACTAACTTGAAATGAAGGTTTGGATAAGTGTGTGTTTGCAAGGCTTTCATATTTTAAAGGAAAATAAGGAAAAATGAGGGGTTTTCTCATACAGTATTCCTAATATGTTTACCTGACATGCTACATCTTACGAGCTACTCCGTTCTTGTAAACAGACGATAGTTTATACTGCAGGGTGTTCTGACTGGGAAGTTGCAAACATTAACATGATGTGTTTTCTGTAAATTTATTCTCAACAGTCATCGCACGCTAAAAGCTGAAAATTTATTAAGGGCTAAATTGTGCTTTGAGATACATATACGCAGCCTGCTCATAAATAGCAGAAGCAACTGCATCTGTAGTTGTAATGCCGGGAATTGACTTTAAAGATTTAAAGGTGATGCAGGTTGTACTTTCTGTGCCGTGTCAGCCGCCCTGTGCCGCAGACGGGTGCTGGCTGTCGGGGCTCAGCTGGAGCAGATGTCCTGCGTGCGCTGCCAGACACAGCTCAGAGCATGTACCTGCAACGTCTCTCAGCCGTCCGTGGGAATAATTAGATGATCTGCATGGAAGAGAGGGAATGTCAGACTTCATTCAGGGAGATGTGCATCAGGGAACAGACACCTGTGTCTCTACTTGGGGACAGAGAAAGAGGAAAAAGGCTGGTTTGTTCACCTAGAGCTGAGGAGAAACAAAATTTATGTCGTGGTGATGTGCATGGGAAAGAGTGACAAAGTAAAATTCTTGCCTTTACTGTTGCTGTGGGAATGACCGGGAGGTGTTGCCAGCTGTAGCTCCCCAAGTTCCTCTCCTTAGCGCAAAGTTGTCGAGATTGTGAGTCCTCCCTTACACAAAGCTCTGTGAACTGGAAGTGCTTTTCTGTGGACACAGGCTACTTAGCCTGAGGAACATTTTCTTTCCGTGCAAGCCTGTTCAGTGTTAATTCTTGTTATAGAGCTGTTTCCTGGGGACTTGACATTTGCAGAGAACAGAGAAATTTTTAGGAGATTTCTTACATGATTATTTTCATATGTTTTGATCAGTGTGCTCCACTTACATTTGAAATACATTTCTTTTTTTGTTGGTGTCTAAAAAGTGGTCTTACAAGTTTCCAAACCTAGCAGTGATGGTCTGCAGAGTAGCAGCTTTATAAATATGTCTGAAGGAAAGACATACAATGCAAGAAGTTGTTAAATTTCCTATGCCAGAATATCAGTAATGATTCTCACAACATCAAAATAGTAGTAGAGCTCTAAGTAACACTTAATAACCAATTAATTCGTAATAGCTGGTCATTTAGAGTGATGATCTGATATTTCATGATGAGTATGATTAGCTATTCCAACTATCATTATGGGTTTTGTCTGCTTATCCTCCTTACCTTTTTAATCTTTAATATATCTTCTAAGCATATATATCTAGTCATATTTTTGTGTATGGTTGTCACTGCCTACAACAGACTTTAAATATCCAATAAATTAATTTAAGAATCAGAAAAAAGGAAAACAAGAAAGCTGCTATCATCAAAAGGTGTCTGTTTTTCTGGTAAGAAGACTTGAAAAATGGGTATTTGTTTTTTCACCCGCTGACTAACTGTTCATTTCATTTGCCATGACTCTGAGAGTGATCTCCAGCCTGATTAATGACAGACTTGCTACACCTACAGCTTCTTCAAAGAGCTGCTCTTGAGCAGACACACCTACGCTTTAACCTAAAAGCAGATTCGTAAAGCAGGGTGTATGGGATAAGAGAAAATCCCTCTGTATGCACAACAGGCGAGACGTTCGTTCTCTCCCCTCTGACTTCTGTTTGATAGCACTGCTTCCTTCTCCACCCCTAACCCTGCATCACAAACTCCAGACCAGAAAAATACCATTCCTTCTCTTACTTGGTTGCTCCCTTGAGCTCCAATCCTGTTTTCAAAGCCCTGTCACATGTGGCTTTCCTAAAGAAGCACCCATTCTACCATTCTTGTTTTCTTTTTATTAACAAAACCTGTATTTGGATAGAAATCTAGGGCCGTGTTTAGAAGAGTAGTGCCTAGCTTTATTGAGTAACAGCACTCAAGTCCTTGTTTACAGCCAGAATCCCTGAGGATGCTCACCCCAGCATGGGCTACTCCCTCATGGGGAGGAGGCACTGCAGGTTTGCAGTATTAGGGACTGTGTTTGTTGTGGTAACGCAAAGGGAGCTCCTGAGAAAGGGAACCCCAAAGCGATAAGGGCAACACGTGTGAAGAGACGGTTTCCCTTTGCAAGGACGTGGGAGTGTAAACAGATTGCAGCTTTGCTGGTTTTGCTCCTTGCTTCCACACTAATACAGGAAAAAGAAAACTTTGGGATTGCCTCCTTACTGGTGAGCACTCATCTGTGATTTTCTTCCCTTCTGTGCTATTTGCAGCTATCTCTAGTGAAAAAACCCTCACTGAATAAGCATCCCAATGACCCTCTGACCCTGAACAAAATAAGTGTTTGCGGTGCCCAGGGTGTATAAACCGAACACAGACCGGAGCTCTGAGCACATGCTCCTGAGCTGCCATTCTCCGGTGGGTTCATATATCAAAAAACCCCCATGAAACCACATATAAGGGTGTTTTAATGACCAGATTATCGATGTGTATCTGGTATTAATTATCTGTAAAAGTTACATTTATCTTGAACAGAGCTGTCTGAAGGTGGCTGAGAAGGAAAATTCGGTATTAAGCACATTTAATTTTCAAGTTTCTAAGAGCTGTGTTTTAATAAGATTTTTTTTCATTAGTCGCAAATGAAAAGATAAGTAATTTTACTTTAGGTAATATACTTGTACTGTACAGTACTAAAACCATCTTAATAATTTTATAATTTTAATAAAGTAAGTGAAACAGTCTCTCAGCATGACTGATGAACTGTGCCTTGGAGAGGCTGAGAGAAAACTTCTTCTGTTTCATGGATGATTCAAGGAACACCTAAAGAATTTCATTTTTCTTTCTGTTGTGAAGGAAAGGAAGCTTTATTTTTCAGTAAGGAACAGTGGGAAAATCCAAATGATCTATACTTAAAGAATTCATATGCAGAGCGTGATGCAATGAGCTATCTTGAGTGCGTGAGGAGTAGGTGTGAAATGTCTAGCGAGTTCACTGTAAAATATTTCTCACATCTAACCATTGTTAACATTTCAGAATTTTCCCATTCACCCTCAGGAGAAAGCAAGACCTCTCAAAAATGCTATGACAAGAAGGGAAGGGGGGCAGAGAGAGAAGCCTAAAAATACCAAGTAGGGCAGGGCACTCATCTAAGATTAGGGAGTCCCGGACTGAAATCCTTGTCTTGAAACAGGCTCAAAGGGTAAATCCACACGGTTCAATGAAGTACGATGTAGACACCCAAGCCAGCTTGCTCAGAGCTAGTTCACACCCTAGAAGCCAAGGAGTTGCACTAACTCGGCGTGGTGCTGAGAAACACTCTTAAGTTCACTGGGGAAAGCACTGTGGTGAAGTGGAACAGCCAGGCTTCACACCAGGTCCGTAACAAGTCAGATTTTGCCTTCGTCTTGTAAAAATATTTTGACCTGGCTGTGCTTGCATTTTACGCCCATAAGTGTCCTGAAATGCTCAGTAAAATGGTGCTCAACACACACAGATGAACATATTTTATTATTAATGTCATAACATAACAATAGTACAATAATTATTCCTAACACACAGAATATTCAATCGCTGTAGTGCTTTGCAAATATTGTTATTTTATAGTACAAATGTCCATGTATTACTTGCAATTATTTATTGTGTTGTCTCAGTGAAAGCAGTATTTTTTTTAAAGATATGCTTTTATTTCATGTTACTTTGTAAACATGGCATATGGAAGAACGATTAATGCTCTTTTTGTTTCTCTGCCTTAGGGCTATTCAGGATTAAAAGAATTTATGATCATTTTGCATTAATAAATGAAAAAGTATAGATTATTGGCTCCACGTGTATTCCCAAAACCTTCCAGAAGCAAGAAAATATAGATGACTGCATTGGCTCAATTTTTATAAATTTTGAAAGCGGTAACCTTCAAATACCAGCCTCAGGGTTTGTTTTTTTTTAAATGCTGTGATGGTAACCTTCTGGAAGTAAGATCATTATAACAATCCCCTAACTTGCACCAGAAACAAAATATATTTATATGTCAGATGACAGAAGTTAGGTTATTACTATAGGATTTTTTAAAGTACAGGTTTCCTAAACCTGAAAAAGAGTCTAGGATATCATGTCTATTCCTGTTAACTCAGTTGCTTATATGTCTTCTAGGATAAGTGCACCATCTTGTGTCCAGTATAAATACTTGTTGCAAACCAGATGTTACATTATAATTAATTCAATAACTATAAAATCTGTTTGTATATTAAGATACAAGGTTTCCCTACACATGACACAATTTTTTTAAAAGAAAATATTATCATTAAGAATAGTGTAGAATGAAAGTGTTTGAAGTTTTTCATTTTGTATATATTACTTTATATAAATATAATTTTACATTAAAATAATTATTGATTCAAATCCAAACTGGAAGAAGAACCTTTAATAATTTTGTTTAATTAGTGATTTAATTTAAATTAAAGTGTTTTCATGCTGTTACAATCCAACAATTTATCAAAGACTTGAAGTTATTAAAATACATCAGGTTGAATTATGTGTATAGTTCTAATTTGCTTGCTTGTGTTATAATCAATATGAATTGTTCATTGTGCTGAATATGCTATCATCTCACTTATTTCTAGGCTAGTACCTTGGCAGAGCTCGACTCAAGGCAGCTTTGGGACACAGGAGAAAGAACATAACCGTGTGTTCCCAGCTGTTACTTTAATTATGCAGCCATCTCTTCAGAGAGTCACGGAAGGGTTGAGGTTGGAAGGGACTCCGGGATATGGTCTAGTCCGATCCTCCTGCTCAAAGCAGGGTCAGCTGCAGCAGGTTGCTCAGGCTTGTGTCCAGTTGGGTTTTGAATGTCTTCAATGATGGAGACTCCACAACCCCTCTGGGAAGCCAAGCTCCTGCACAGTGTTTGACCAGCCTCAAAGTAAAAGTTTCTTCTTGCGTTTAAGAGGAATTCGCTGTATTTAATTTAGTGCTCATCGCTTCTTGTCATACTACTGGGCACCACTGAGAAGAGCCTGGTGCTGTCTTCTTTACTCCCTCCCATCAGGTATTTGTACAGCTTGATGAGAGTCCCCACAAGCCTTCTCTTCTCCAGGCTGAGCAGTCCCAGTGCTCTCAGCCTCTCCTCGCATGTCAGATGATCCAAGCCTTTAAAGGTCTTTGTGGCCCTTTGTTGGACTCACTCCACTACGTCCATGTCTCCCTTGTGCTGAGGAGCCCAGAACCGGGCACAGTACTGCAGATGTGGCCTCACCGGGGCTGAGTAGAGGGGAAGGATCACATCTCTCAACCTGCTGACAATGTATTTTCTAATGCCGCTCAGGATACTGGTGGCCTTCTGTGCCACAAGGGCACATCGCTGGCTTATGGTCAGCTTATTGCACATCAGCACCTTTTCTGCAGACTTGCTTTCCAGGTAGTCAATCCCCAGCACATACTGGTGCATGAAATTATTCCTCCCCAGGCACAGGACTTTGCATTTCTTTTTGTTTATCTGCTTGAAGTTCCTGTTTCTCCAACCTATTGAGGTCCACCTGTACAGCCACCCAACCCAACTACTTGGTCTATCAACCAGTCCTCCCAGTTTTGCGCTGCCTGTGAACTTGCTGAGGATACATTCTGTCCCATCATCCAGGATATTAATGAAGAGGTTAAAGCGTATCGGCCTCAGTACTGACCCCTGGTTTACATCACTAGTGACTGGCCTCCAGCTGGACTTTGTGATACTGATCACAACTTTTTGAGCTTGGCAGTTCAGCCAGTTTCAGTCCAACTTGCAGTCTATCTACCTAGCCCATATTCATCAGTTTGTCTATGAGGTTATTATGGGAAAGAGTGCTGAAATCTTTTCTTAAGTAGAGAAACACAATGTCCACTGCTCCCCCTTCACTCACCAAGCCAGTCATCCAGTCGTAGAAGGCTGTCATGTTGGTCAAGCATTATTTCCCTTTCATAAGTCCATGCAGACAACACTCTTCTCCTTCATGTGTTTGGAAATGGTTTTCAGGATTTTTTACTCTGTCACCTTCCCAGGGTTTGAGATGACGCTGACTGACCGGTAGCTCTCAGGATTCTCCTTCTCGCCTTTCTCAAAGATGAGGGGATATCTGCTTTCTTCCAGTCCTCAGAAGCCTCCCCCAATCAGCATGACCTTTCAGAGATAATCAAGAGTAGCCTCGTAATGACATTAGCCAACTACTGGGGGCATCACATCAGAGCCCGTGGGCTCGTGTCTGTCCAGTTTGTTTAAATATTCCCTAACCTGGTCCTCTTCCGCTGAGGGTGAGTCTTCCTTGCTCCAGGCTTTCTCCCTCACCTCACATGCTTGGAACTCCAAAAAGCAAATCCCACCAAAGAAAGATGGAGGAGAAGGAGGCATTCAGTGCCCCAGCCTTTTCCATGTCCCTTGTCACCAAGTCCCCTGCCCCATTCAGCGTCACACTCTCATTTTCCCCCATCTTGCTTTGGCAGCTGACCTACCTGTAAAAGTCCTTTTTGTTGCCCTTTACAGCCCTCAAGGATTCAACTCCAGGTGGGCTTCAGCTTTCCTAACTGTGTCACCTCATGTCTGGTCAGTGCCCCTATACTTCCGCTGGGGTCATCCGACCCTGCTGCCACCTCTTGCATATGTCCTTTTTATGTTTGAGTTTAGTCAGGAGCTCATTGTTCATCCACGCAAGCTAACTTTCACCTTCACTTGATTTTCTGCTTGTCCGGATAGACAACTATTGAGGGTGGAGGAGGTGACCTGACAGAATCAATCAGCTCTCCTGGAACCCTGGAGACCTCCCATGGCATTCTTCCAAGCAGACCCCTCAACAGTGAAATATTGCTCTCCTAAGGCCAGAGCTGTGATCCTGCATTTTGCCTTATTCCCTCTTTGCAGCATCCTGAACTCCACCATCTCATGATCACTGCAGCCAGGGCTGCACCCGACATTCACATCCCCGACCAGTTCTTCCTTGTTTATGTAAGTACGATACCCAGCAGAGCTCCCCTCATCAGCTCCTTGATCACCTGTATCACAAAGTTCTCATCAATGCACTCTGGAAACCTCCTGTATTGCTCTGTATGTGCCCTCCCATGTTGCCCTCCACAGATATCAGGTGGTTAAGGTCCCCCATAAGGACCAGGGCCTGAGAACGTGAGGCTTCTTCCAGCTGTCTGAAGAAGATTTCATCTACTTCTTGTCCCTGATCACGTAGCTTGTAGCAGACAGACACTAACTACAATACTGGTAGCTGTGGGCTGACACTGGGCTTCCCACTAATCCTGACCCAAAAGTTCTCACTTGGCTCCTCTCCCAACCCAAGGCAGAGCTCTGTGCATTCCCACTGCTCTCTCATATAAAGGGCATTTATATAGTCATGAGGAAGACTAGACTGATACAGAGCTTCTGCGGCGTGGAGAGTTTTGTGGTGCTTTATCTAGTTGAAGCTAATGATAGCATATGCTTTCTTTTGTGAAAACATCCACAACCTTTCCGCAGGTTTAAACATTTACATACCGAGGCATTGCCAGAGATGATGTTCAAGACTTAGGTCAAGCTATCAAGCATTGCTTCCACATACCTTGCCTGCTTGATTCCACTCCCATCCTGGGTTCTGTAACAGCTTCAGGAAAGCATCAGGACCAGATCCATCTTGCTGTAAAAGAATCCTGTTTACTACCAGTTCATTTACCTTTTTGCTATCACTAGAGTGTTCTTGATGCACCATCCCAAGACCCCTTTGCTGAGCCTCTTCAAGGGCAAAAAACCTAATTCCTCCAACGTACAATGTGACTGACAAGTTTTCAGCTTTCCTCGATGCTTTCATTCATTCCAACAAAAAACCTTCATTAGAGTGTGGAAAAAGTACTGATTTTTTGTCAAGCTTGATCATTCCAGGTTCAAGGGACCACAGAGAGGACTTGACTATACTAATTTTATAAACATGAACAAAAGGGGGCTGTTTGTCATTAGGTTTAGGAATCTTACATTCGTGTTTCTCTCGTGTTAAGTTTGCTGTACTTTGAAATTGCTCTGCCTCTCTCTTCATCTAGTTTTGACATTTAGTCACATACCTCTTTCCTCCATAGATCAACAGCACAATGTAGAGAAACTGAAATTTTCTTTCTTTTTTTCTTCCTTTCTTTTTTCTTCTGCCTTTCATTTCCAGATCTGGAGTTTCCCCACCATCACTTTGCGTAATTATCCCTTGTTCTTAAATCTACAAAAATTATCTTTTTTACTGCTCTTACTTTTTATCTTATTTCTGAAAAATTACCTAATATTTTTCATTTGATGTAAAAGCTCATGTCCTTCCTTTCATTTCTTTCCTGCAGTTCTTTCTTCCTCTTCCTTTCACCTCCTTTACCACTTTCCTCTAGTTTTATTTTTCTGCTTACCACCACTATACTTCTAAGTTCCTTTATTTCTGCCTTGCACAACTGTCCTTCCTTCCTTTAAATTGTTCTCTATTCTTTTAGGGGTTGTTTTTCCCCTATTAATCCTTTCTTTGCTATTGCATTCAGATGGATTTTAAAGTGGCAAGAGCAAGTCATAGGCATCTAGGAGGTTCTGCCTGCTCAGACACAGCACTCTGTCCTCACTACTTCACTTCTAATGGCACTCTGCATGGTTTTTTGGTGTTTTGGTGGGTCTTTTTTTCCTTCTTTATGGCTTTATTAGCATAAAACTTTCCTAATCCTGCACTTCTCCCCCCCGCCCCGTCACTCCTTGCGCTTTCTCCATTTGTCATTTGGGTCTTCTTTGCTTGCGCACTTCCTACTTACTACCATGTATTTTGAATGGATGGCTATTTAGGTCTTCCTAGGTTTCCCTTTCATAAATTCTCTCTCTCTCTGTTTCACTTTTTTTGCTTAGAGCAGGCAGTGAGACTCTTCCTGTGTGTTGGAAAGAACCAGTCCCAAAAGATCTCTGCCTTGCCCAGAAAGAGGGATTGCAGCTAGACTCTGAAAGGATGACAGTGGCTGCGGCAGGTTCCCTATATGATGTGTCACACCAGGATGTGACACTGCATCCTCCGGGCTCAGCCCTCACTCTCCCCAAATGACAGCAACAGATAGATAAGGACGGTCCCAGAACACCTGCTCTTGCTAATATGCACGTGTGTTGTTCTGCTCATTCCGTCCAGTTTAAAGTGAAATCCTTCCTGTAACAAACTTAACACCCGATCGGGGTCACTGCAGCTTAGGAGATGGCATACCAGATTTCTCCAAAAATCAAACAGTGGGCAGAACCGGTCTGGCTGATCAATCTTCTGCATTGGCTAAGAGATACAGTATATGTATACTGTTATATCTGAGTGTATGGATGCGTATTTGGGGATGTGTACAAGTTTTGATGGCATTTACTATTGTTTAACAAGCCATAACTTCTCTGAAGAAGACATTATAGTCAGTTATAGATATTTGAACTTAAGCACTTATTGAAAAGTGAATTTCTTGACATGATGTACAGAATCATTAAGTTCTACAATATAAATCCTTTGTACTGTCCTTAGTTAGCAAAGCAGTAAATCGGTCATCTGCTCTGAGCCAGTCTCTGGGCTATGGATACATGTTGTCATAGGAACTTCTTTTAAAGTTGCAGAGGAGAAAAACTGCCATGAAGCGTCAAATTCTAACTATCAATAGTATGAGCATCATAACTCCTTTCCAATTAGTTAAAGGTCTTTCAGGTTATTTTTTAACTTCCCTTAAAAATAATTATAATAAAGCTTTTGGGTTGTTCGAGCTAATAAAATACATAAACAGTTCATTTTTACTGATTTAGCACTGATAAAGTTTGTAGCTCTTTCTCTACAGGAGGGACATCTTCTGGTTTTGTTTTTTACTTCTGGTTTAACTTTATATATATAACATAGTTATATGATTTTGGAGTAGTATCTGTACAACCCCAACACGTAAGGATCTCCCAACACTTGAGTAAGTAGCACGGTTTAGCAGCGTGTAAAATTCCTTCTGATGGCTTCCAAGCTGCTTCTTCACAGTAATAGTACACAGCCTTCAGTAAAGCCTTCACCCTGCAGCTTTAATCTGCATGATTCTCCTAGACCACGGGCTTCAGGGACACTGAAGACTGTTGCTTTTTTTTAATCTTCACACTTGTGATCAAAGGGGTACTTTTTACTGTAGCTTTTCTTATGATCAAAAGGGTTTTAAATTATTTTATTTTCTCTGTGTATAAATGTTCATGGACCATTGATATGGGCACTAAAGTACAGATCTTCTTTGAGTCACCCAAGTTTTCTTATAACACTGGAGTTTCAGGAACAAACATTAAAACAAATTATTTCCCATACACCGGATCTGGCTGGGATACAGTTAACTTTTTTTCACAGCAGCCCACAGAACGCTGTGGTTTGGATCTGTGGCTAAACCTGTTGATAACACATCAGTGACCCCCCACCAATGTCTGGGGAGCCAACCCAGTACAGCCATGAGACTCAAGACTATGGGAAAGTCCATCCGTCTTAGGCAGAACTGAAAAACTCTTGCCACAGAATAATAAACAGTGCGTGACTGGAGTGCTCTCAATGCTGCATGTCGAATGTTATATATAAGGCACCTGTATAACCTATAAGCTTTTTCCTATTACGGATTACATGATCACTCCTAGATGTGTTTCTTGTGGAAAGCCGAATGATTTACTACTTAATCTCAGCTTTTTCTCTCTTGTTTTTAGCCCCTTGTGAAGCCAACACATTCTTTTGCCACAGTAATATGTGTATTAATAATACATTGGTCTGCAATGGACTCCAGAATTGTGTGTATCCTTGGGATGAAAACCACTGCAAAGGTAATGTGTAGAATTGGAAATGTCAAGTCATTTAGACTGCATGGGATACAGCGTATTATTCTTAGTTTCTTTTTAAGAATGTGCCAGATGGGTCAAAGCTCAGGAAGAGTAATTCAGGGAGAACATACAGCAAGCAATAGTGAAAATGAAGAGAGGTAACACACCGATGGATTTTACTTTCAGTGTTTGCATTTGTTTTGCTTGGTGTTGATTACGTCCTTCTGGCTGGTTATGGCCTTCTGGAAGGCTTTCTGATCACTTGGTTTCTGTTTCCCGTACAATCTAAAATGTAATTAAAAGTCATATCTTGGTTCCTTTGTCATAGTTACCTTTGTAGTGGAGTAACATATGGGTAGCAGGTGTCTTTTAGCTGCATGCCATGCCCATAATGGCCCAGGTGGGCTAGAAAGCCAAGGTGAAATGGAAGTAACACTGTAAGAAAGCAACCAAATCTACCTATAATCAAGTGAAATTGAAGAGCAAGGAACAAGCCCAGGAAATCAGGCATAATGTCTGTTTCATAGGTAGGGACAGATTTTCCTAACCGGGTGCTGACAATGGTTTCTAAATGCTGCTCTGCATTTCTGGGGGGGGGGGCGGAGAAAAAAAAAAAGAGCAGCGGCATTGTCTTCAGGGAAAAGAGTGTAACTGACTTACATTGCTGGCTAGGGAGATAGCTTGCTTCCCTCCCGTCCCCCCTCGCTACCAGAGATTTGTTCCTGGAAACATGGAATGTGCCAAATTTAGGAAACAATCAAGAAAAAATTCAGAACAAGGTGGATTAGCAGTCAGTCCATAAATCTGCTGAAGCCTGTAAAACCTGACAAGCAGTGCAGTAGGGTAAAACACAAATGAAAACATACTTCAAAAGAACACAGAAGAACTGTGGCATGGCATAATATTCTTCAAAGAAACTAAACGTACAATTGGGAAATAATTATCTGTTCTCTACTTCTTCAGCACAAAGGGAAAGCGAAAACCTTCCCCACTCTTTAACTTCCAGAATGATTTTCAACTTTCATTTGCCAAGTATCTTTTACTGGGTCTTGTGCATTTATCCTCTCTTGTTTTTCTGACTCGTAAAAGGAAGTTTGCTGATTCCAGCAAAAAGTTTGCTTGCTGCTGTGTTGCTTTTTCTAACTCTGCTGCTTCCCCAGAGTCCGTGTCAGTCGGTTAGAGAAACCCCAGACGAATCTATAAGAGTAGGCAATTGGGAGCACTGAAAAGTTCATTTTTGGTATCTAGGAGATTATGAAGAGATGTATGTTACTGTTTTGGTGCCAATAACTTTCATTTCAAAGGCTTTTCATTAAGTCCTTTGATATGTTTTACGTTGCCAGGAAAAATTACACTAAACGGGGTGTTGAAACTTAATCACAGTTGTCGAGTCTTGCCATGCCTGTGAGAGACTGATGGGAATGCTTTCAGCTTGGATTTCTACAAGGCTCAGGCACCATCTCATGTGTCTGCAGCCATTCCAAAGCAAATCACAGAGAAATATTCATAACAGTAGGGTGAAACTGGTTTTCTTTTTGTTATTTGATTGCATGTTTTCTGTTTTTCGTCATTCACAATGCTGAATTTGCTGGCTAATAGCCTAGAAGCCCCTGAGTAACGGATAGTAGGTAGGGTCAGCTTTTGGATTTTCAGAGGTGTTTAGAAAGGTTGTGGTAATTAATAAGTCAGGAACAAAAGAAATAACTAGCACAGATTTTCTTTTTTTTTTTTTTCCATTTCAGAAACCTCAGTTTGAATAACTTTTCTATTTTCTTCCGATTTAGCTTTTTCATTGGATACTGGAGTCCCTGTCAGCTTATAAATATTAGCACTTCACCAAAGTTCCCAATGCAAAGAATAATTTTTGTTTTAAATCCTGTTTAGTCTTGCTCTTTCATTGGTCCTAATGTCCTAGTTGCATATACTTACTGGAAGAGACAGAAAGTAATGAAGAGAACATCTGTAACAGTCTTGGGGGCTTTAGCAGGCAAATGGAGTTCAGAGGTGACACTAAAGCCATCTGCTTGTTATGGTGGTTGCTTTTTATAAAAAATGTAAATAATTCTCTTATTTCACTAAGCTTGCAATATACCCTGACTAAATCACTTTCCAAGCGAATAGGCACACAGAGGACCTGTGTGCTGTTTATTTGGCTTCCAGAAATACCTGATTTCTTCCTTTTTCCTTTTTGTCAGTGAGGATGATTAAGTGAACTCAGACACAGACTAGACTCAGCTTTGCAGTAATCTGTGAACCCATCATGGTTGGGTTTATTCTTAAACTGCCATTAACGCTGTGCTTTTTTTTTTCTCCTGTCACACAGAAAAAAGAAAAGCTAACCTATTGGACCAACTTACCAATACCAGTGGGACAATAATTGGGGTGACTTCTTGCATTGTGATCATCCTCATTGTTATCTCTGTTATAGTACAGATCAAGCAGCCTCGTAAAAAATTTGTCCAAAGGAAAACAGACTTTGATCAAACGGTGTTCCAGGAGGTGTTTGAGCCTCCTCATTATGAGTTATGCACCCTCAGAGGGACAGGGCCTACAGCTGACCTTGCTGATGTTGCAGATGACTTTGAAAATTATCATAAACTGCGGAGATCATCTTCAAAATGCATTCATGACCATCACTGTGGATCACAAGTGTCTAGCATTAAGGGCAGCCGTAGTAACCTCAGCACAAGAGATGCTTCTGTCTTGACAGAAATACAACCCCAGCCTGTAAAACCACTCATTCAGCCCATGAACAGGAGAAATATCCTTGTCATGAAGCATAGCTACTCACAAGATGCTGCAGATGCGTGTGAGATAGACGAAATTGAAGAGGTACCAACCACAAGTCACAGGCTGTCCAGACATGATAAAGCTGTTCAGCGGTCAGTATCAATAGATTTTTGATGAAGACTATTGTGTAAGGACTTGATTGCCCAAACATTTTCACTCTTTATTCAGTAAAGGCATATTTTCTTTCTTCTTTATTTATTGCTTAAATTTCTGTTTCCTGATAGCACATACCATTATATTCTCTCTCTCTCCCTGTCTCCCTTTCTCTCATCTCTGCTCCTCTTTTCTGAAGGATCCCGTATCTCAGTTTTACCTTTCTACTTTATATCTTTCTTTTTCTTTTACTATTTTACACATACCCGCATGCATGCACACACAAGTCAACAGAGAACAGGTACAATTTTTAAAAACCAAAGAAGATTTTGTGTGACTCTAGTTTTTGAAAGAGCCACATACATGTGGCTTCCATGTAACTGAGGTGGCCTTGAGTATCATCCACTGGTGGTCTAACATCTCTAAAGCAATACATCAATAAATAAAAAATACATGTATCCATTCTGATGCATGGCACAATAATGAGAAAGACAATCCCGGGGTAAGGAAACCCCTTTTCTCATGAAACATTATCTTTTATATAATGAATGACAATATTTGCAAAACCTTACTGTATCTGTTCCATTATTAATCACAGTATCGTGGCTTGTCATATTATCATCTATATATATCGATTAGAAGATGAGACAGCATAGTGGATAGACAGTACTCATTTATTTACATATAAGAATGTAGTTCACAGGAATCTTTCTAATCAATAAAAAAGTCAAGCATGGGATTTTTAATAAAAGAGCTATTTCTACTGTATATTGCACTTTGAATGACTGTAAATAGGAATGATTAAAAGTTTACAAGTAAAAGAAAAAGAAAAGCAGAAACATTTATGAAAAATTTATTTGAAAAAGAACTCAGCAACTTTTAATATATATTTGTGTTTTCTCTTGCATGCATTATTTATGCACTTCTTGTGCCTGTTTACATGCCCTCCATATTTTCTTTGCACATTAAGGCATTTCTGTCTCTTAAAAATAAATAAGTTATTTGATTATTTTAATCTAATTGCATGCCAGTATAAATCACTTCATGAATATTGATCAGATATTCAAGGTGTACTGTTTATTAAGTATCTATATGCATATATTTCTTTTTTTCTATGCAAACATTATTATTTTGAATGAAATAGCCATAACATTCCAGGTTCTGCCTCATTGGGTCTCTAAGCAAACATGAGTCTGAGTACAACACAACTAGGGTCTAAGGGACAAACCTGAGGTAAGTAAACATACCTATACAACAATTGAACCATCTGTTGCTTCCCATTTTATTTGTTATACTGCTAAAATGCATGTTAGTTCTCAAGTTATATGTCACCTTGTATGGAGAGGGTCAGGTTTGAATACTGAGAAAACTGAAAGACAGATGACCACTTTAGCATTGTCATCGAAGCAAAATCTATACACTCCTTATTCTTGACAGCACTGTAATCGTCCCCTAGCTAAAGATAATCTTAATTCCAAACACATTATAAAGACAGATGCTTTGCATGGCTGTGGTGTTTCATTTATTTTTTTATTTATGAAAACAAAACTGAGAGTCCCAGCATGTGAAATAGTATGCAAAACTTGGCAATCTAACCCAAGCCAGGAAAATGTGGAACTATCTGTTTTCAGTTCATTTTATTAATTCAACCTTGTGAAGTGTCGGGGGAAGGGTATGTGGTAGTACTGATAAATTTAGAGATTCTGTAGCACTAATGTTAATGTTTGCAAATTAAACTTCCTTTTTTGAGTCTTTTCCTAGGCCTTTCATTTTGTATAATTTGTTATCAACACTTAATCAACATAATCTCAGATGTTTATAATGTAGTTATAGATAGCTGCTAGTCTGACAATTTATATATGTATATGTGTGTATATATATATAAACATAAATGTGTATATACATGTTTATATGTGTATATATGTATACAGCAATTTTACTGGGAAAGAATCCATCAATGCTTTTATTGCTCCTAGATAGTTTAGGTCAATATTTTTCTATATTTTTCCTTATAGACAGAGCGTATTTTAACTTTGGTTTGCTTTCAGACAGCTATTCATGCAATCATGCAAACTCTGAATGGAAAAATCTATAGTGAATTATTTCAGCTGTCTGAAAGAGAGAGTGGACATGTTTCTAATTTCATTTCATTGCCTTTTTCCAAACCTAAGAAGTACAGACATATCTTACTTCCTTAGCAAGACATTCCCATTGCACAATAATGTTTCTTTTGTAATTTGGTTGCTGGCCACCAAGTGCTCCTTAGTTTTAAATACATTTGGAGATTTGCTGCAAACTTGAAGAAGAAATTAGCTCCTAACTGACACCGTCTTTTTTTTTTTTTTTAAATCTTAGTTTCATTTCAGTTGATATGTTTTATGTCTGTTATTTACTTGTATGTTGTGTGATATGTGGAAGAAGATTTACATTGAACTTTTGTTATATGTACGTTGTTTTCATTATATAGACTGCTTGAGAATAGTGCGCTCCTGGGTGATTTTGAACATGCTACAATGAAATGTGAAAATATCGTCCTTGGAAACACCAGCTAGAGGTTTTATGGACTCTCTGACCAGCTATTCTCATATCATGACAAAATTCAGCAAACAGTGTTGAGTAAAATTACTAGAAGGCAATAAGACTTTGGTTATTATGCTTATTGGTCATTTCTCTTTTTCTTTTTCTCTCTTCTTTTTGTTGCAAGTTAAATTCCCAGTTTCAGGAACAATTTATTGAAATCAGGTATTTAGCCATTCATAATCACTTCAATAGAAATGTTTGTTGGATAAGCATCTAGCAATATGACTGAATTTGACATTGAGAAAATAATCTGCATGTATGTGACTGAATATTTGAGTTGGCAAAAATCCCTTTCTTAGATACATTGTAAAAAGCATGCTTTCACAATTATTGCTGTTACTGTTCCATTTCTGTGTCATATGCTTGCTACTTGTAACTTTTTATATAAAGATACATAAAACAATGTATAATACTTTCTTACCTTGAGTTTAATGGCAATGTTTTCTTTTACTAAATTTACAAACCTTGTGTAATTCGGAAGATTAAGCTCAAAATGTAGCTTCTAGGAACCTGAAACTCAGATACGTCAGAGAATCAGCTCTCTCTCATCCCTCACTTACTGAAAAGCAAAATACATTATTTTTTTTTAAGATTTAAATTAATTCATATTACATAATGTTGATCACCCAATTTCAGTTTAAAAGGTTTCTGATCACCTTTTTGTTCAATTCTCTACTCTTAACTGATTTATTTCCGTGGCAATTATTAGGAAGTTTGCTTCAGTGTAGCAGAGTAGCAGATTTTTATCAGTTATACAAATGTTAAGGCTGGGCTCCAATTATAGAGATACAGGTACAAACCACTTCCTTATGCAAGACAAAATGATATTCATAATTCAAGTTATAAACACTAGTAACCAACACCGAAATCAAACTTGAGAGGTTAAGTTATTAAGGAATTATTGTAGGTTGAAAAGCCACAATTATGTAAAGTTGAAACCTCCCTCATTTAAGAACTCAATAACCATGCATAAAATCACAGTTTCATTGCCTATTTAAAGTCTTATCTTCCAAATTCTGTTTCAAAATAAATCCCAGCTCCTTCTTAAACATAGTGTCATTCATGATTGTTAGGTTTTCCTGTATAAAAATTCTGCTAATTTTATTGAAAAGATGGGAAGAATTCCATGGATCTTCCCAATGTATAAATAAATGGGAAAAGAGAAAACCTGAAAGACAGACATAAAAAAAATGGTGATCTATATCAGCTATTTAAATATGTAGCACATAATTTACATAATTAAAAATACAGGAAATCTGATTTCTACAAAACAATTTCTACGAATGAGATTTAGGAATGACATGAGAAAAAGAAGGGTTTCCGGTGTTTGCCTCCTTTTTTGTACACTGTATTTGCAATTTATTTTACATAATTTGATTTTTAGCTTGATTAATTTGTTTGTTATCACATATTAGCTACAAGAACCAGTCCTCCATCCTCTGCAGTCATTGAGTGTCATTGAGTCGTCTTTCAGTTACATGGATTTTTAGCATGCACTAATAGTTTCATTTCCAGATCAGTATCTCTCTCCCAAGTTCCTATACTTTATCATTGGTTTTTTCCTTGATCTTTCCAAGTCCTATCTCATGATCCTTTCTTAATCCTTTATATTATGTTATTTGCCACATCCATGCTTAAAATGGATGCATCTATGTATCCATTATGAAATCAAGGAAGAATGAAAGACTTGCTGAAAGAAATGCATATACATGCACACACATTTATGTATACTTATAAATATTTACTAATGGAGGTAGTATATGAATAAATATATAAGGAGAAATCTGAATATGTGAATTTAGCTTTGAATAAATTATATTGGTCACCTAGAAACATGCTGAAGCCTTGGATTTTAAAGTTGCTGTGTAAGTGCCTAAATCCCACTGAAACATAGAGTTGGTCTAGTCCCTCCTAGACAAGCACACAATGAAATCTATTTTATGTTTTTTTCTGGCGAAGTGTTGACTGAGAGAACTTAACTGCAGAAGACATGAGTATTAATGATTATGTTGCATGCACATCCTTGCTTTCTTAAAAAACCCTAATTGCATCAGGGAAAATGAGTGAGAAAAATAAAAACCTGTGTAAATAAAGCAGGTCAAACAAAATGAGAATGGTAATGCTTACTTGATCTTGGAAGCTCCTTTAGAAACACATTGTCTAATAGCTAGGTATACCTTTAAACCAAAACACCATTGTAAGTGACAAAATATGTGTATACTGGGGAAACAGGGTCAAACTATAAAATTAAAAATAACAACAAATTCAAACCCAGTTAAAATATTATAATTGAAATATTTAAGTAATTATATTCTGTATATAGTCACTGTAAATAATAGCCTAGTCCACTATACTGCTAACAGTAAAGATTAACTTTTGTTTGGTATCACAAAATAGTAGGATATCGTAATGTGATCTATAAAACTCAAAATATTAAAATAAAAGGGGTTGTTGCTGAAATTAAACAGTTTGCCTTTCCTATGAGTATTTTTTTATTATTATTATGAAGCCACTTTTTAAAAACAGAAAGCGGTTCAAGCAAGCTAGTTCAGACAGACAGGCTAGTTTAAGCAACTTCAAGTTCACACAAGTTTAATTAGCTATAAAGAGAATACTCAAAACTGGTATTTGGCCACATACTATAAGTGAAATTTAACCTATTCTATTACACCTTTTCCATTTGATGGGAAAAAAAAAAAAGTTTGGCTTGTTAAATTAACACAGCTACATGTATTCTGTGTACCAATTTCGTAAATTACTGCGGATTAGCTCAGCTGGTAGTGTTACCTTCATGCATCTTACCTCATGTTTGCCTTAAGCTAAAACTACGAATGGTAGTTATTAGACCAGTTTTTGGTTTGACTGGTGCAATGTGTGTGATGTATAGCCATGTTGGCAGTATGCTTATTTCTTACATGTTTTTTAAAGATGAGTTTTTGTTATCACAGTGCATTGCCATATTGTTCATAGTTTTGCTATTTTTTTTTCCTTTTTCCCATTGCTGTAGTGTTATGTATATACTTTTCTTTTTAGATGATAGTGTGAAAAACCACTGCCAATAATTTTTCTCTGCTCCAGGAAATACGGCCTTTTCAGTTTGTGAAGTCTTCTCTGCAGCATCATTTAAAAATCTCAGGAAGTCCATTTTGTAAACCATCCCAGTG
>JANZLQ010000050.1:7957850-7990956 GCA_026212715.1 Elanus axillaris | reverse complement strand
CCCCCATCATCATTTGTTAATATTTTAAAGCTCTCCAAGCCTCTCAGGAGCTGTTATCCAATTTGAAGCTGACTTTTGTCAGTGATGAGTACCAGCTGGGTCAGGAGAAAGATCTTTGCATTTGAAGATTGCTAATATATTTTCTCAATATAAAGAACAACTGAGTACTATAGCCACATGGATCCTTCTACTGTTAGGGGAGAAATAAAACCTGAAGTTCCAGCTAGCTAGGTTTATGCCATGGTTGTATTTTTCCATGTGAAAACAGTCCTTATTATCCTCAGTTTCAAAGTTCATACAAGAGCAAGTGGAAAGCGAAGGAGGCTGCTAAGAAAAAAACCATCCAAAACCCCCGCAGTGGTAAGTAAATAATCATTGTACATTTGTGCATAAAATTAATGTACAGCATACCATGGAGTGGAGCCATTTCTGTTCCTTTTGGACAATTTGCAAATCCTCTAATGAGTTTATGGGGTTTGTTTTTAGACATGGATCAGGTATTGTCTGCTAACATTTTAGTTATGTTTGCTTCATCTAGTTCTAAGAATTACAAACTCTCTACATTCCTAAATACTTTCGAAAGCTGTTAGCCAGACAGTTTCAACAGCTTCCTCTGCTCTATGTATTTTATAGATCATTTAGAAACAAGTACTATGCTACAGAACTCCTGTTGAGCATGGCAAAACATTGCATAGCTATGCCATCTAGCCAGTACTGTAATCATAGTGCATTGTTTGAAAAATGGGGAAAAATGCAATGATGCAATACAAGGTCACATTCAAAGACCCAATCCACAGAACCCTGGAAAAGGACCTTTTAGTGAAAAAGCAGTGCAGAGTTACTTCTGAGGAGCTTTTGTCCTTTTTTGTACACTGATGTCTAAAATGATAACAAACATTGTAAAGGAGAAAGGGAGAACAAAAACATAATCCAGACTTTTTTCTTTCATGATAATAGTAATGCTTATCTACATCTACTGCTTGGGTGATGTATTGTTTGGAGAGAACTCTGTGCTGATACAAGCTTTCAATCATAACATGTAATGCTGATGCTTATGCAAGCCTCCCCCTAGCTTGTTATTGAAGTTTTATAAAATTCATAAATCCAATAAACATGATATGAGAATATTACAGCATTTTGCCTTTGCTGTTTTCAACAGGAAATACATTCTAGATTAAAAATCTGCAGCAAGCTCATGTTTGAACAAAAGTCATGAATCTCTCCTCTCCCCCCAGTCATGCATATAGTGCAGTTTAACACAGACTAATTTGTAAAAATGTGGTGCATATGCTGACATATGCAATCAATTTTCCAATATGGCATGCTTTTCATCACTTAGTATGCATATCTCCCAGGTACATGGGTACGCCATTATGAACACAAGAGCTTATATGTCCCCAGACAGCAATAAGCAGTCATCAGATTGCTGAAAACTGCAAATGTGCCCAAGCTAATGCTGAAAGTATTTGGACTGATATTGCACAAAGAAGTTGGACAGAGAAATACAAAGGAAGGCTTTCATCCACTTCCGGAATATTTCATGCTTGGCATTACAAAATGTATTTCAATTGCTATGATGATGAACATAAATTAAAAAGATTTATTAGTTCACTTTCAGAGGACACTGGTAGTATTTTATGCTGGGGGAAAAAAGTTGCAGCTAAAATGTCATGATGCTTAGAAAACATCTGTTCTACCAGATCATGACTAAAGAAACTCCACGCTTACTTTATTTGTGTTTTGTTATTGGTTTTTATGTCTTTCAATCACTCTTAATGAATGTTAAAAGCTGTTTAGTCAAAGGTACGTAATGTCTCAAAGCTGAATCTTGGTTCAAGATCTTGGAAGGCTGGGACCCTCACTGGGATAAATACAGCAGGAGCCAAAGGGAACAATGGGTACTTGGCATTTCCCCAAGCCTGTGCCACCGCAGGGAGAGTAGGGAAGGGAACAACCTTCTCTGAAAAACTTCTAAAGGTTCATTGGATTCCTTAACCCTATTGTACATCAGAAACCAAAGCACTGTAAATAAAGTCCCTCTTCTGTAAAAGTACTTCTTTTGCTGCCATCAAAAAAATAAGAGAGGCAGATTCAAGCTATCTGACATTCTTCTAGTTTATTACTAGGTGATTGTTCATCTGCATTATTTTTCATTAAACAGAATTGGTTTCCTTCTGAAACTGATCTGGGAGGTTTCAAGCTTGGTCTCCCACATGAAAGAAAATGGCCTCCAACCACTGGGCCAAGGAGTTGGACTCTTCCTTACTCCTCTCCCTTCAGTTGCCCTCTTGTTTTAATGAATGGTGGTCTTTAAACAGAAAAGGCATAGTTCTCACAAGAGTAATTTGACAGAGAACTATGCGAGAACAGCTAGAGTGTTGCACTTGCAGGCATTTAGTTTTGGAATTGTTTTCGTTAAGTTACTTGAGTTCATAACTTTAGGTAGCACCATCCGAAACCTTCCAGTTGAAGTGAGGCTCTGATACTGCATCTGTCTTTCCATGTTGCAGTTCTGCTATTCCAGGAGAATTTGGAAGCTCCTGCTTCTGAGGGCTGGAAGAGAATCCCTACAGAAGAAGGGCTGCTCCCCAATAGATGTCTTAGATAGCTAAGTCTCCCTTCATCTCAGCTCAGAGACCAAGGTCAAAGAGGTGTCAGGAACCAGTAGCAGCTGGAGGAATGAGACTCTGAGATGGTGTTGGCAAAGGGAAATGGAGGTCTTTTCCTGGTCTATTATTACTGTTCTTTCACCAGTAAGAACTGATAAGTCATCTTGCAACCAGTAAAAGGGAGTGAAGGTTTCTTTGGGCAGTTCCTCCTCATGCAATCTTACACCTTATGTGAACTTACAGCACGTGCTGAGAGGCAGAGGGGACCATAAGCACAAGGGGGTGTACCTTTTTCCCTCAGTTAATTGTTTGGTTTTTTTTTCAGAGAAAGGTTCAATATTTATGGTGTTTAGAGCTACCTTATCAGCAAGGTGTTTAGACACCAGAAGTTTTAGTGCAGGACAGGTTTTAGACACTTCAGTAGGGCAGTCAGTTTCTATCAGAAAGCTCAGCAGCCAGTGTTGTTATTTCAATGAATTCACAGTCCAAGTAACTTTCCTCATGAGTACTTATTTCTTTTGATCTAGGTCAAAACAAACTCAATTATCTGCCTCTGTGACAGATTTCAATAAATCTTTCTTATTTCTTTCTGCTAAAATGGGAAGAAGAAGGGTAAAAAGTAACATATTTTATCTGAAGTCAGTTCCTAATTCAATTAGAGCTTCATCTTGGCCCCATTGAACTCACCGGGCTTTTTGCCACTGACTTTAATAAGTTTAGAATCAGACTCATAACGCACACTTTCTTATTTCTTCCAGATAACCAATTAAAATATTAAATATCTCGGGGTGAATGCTTCCTTCTCATCTACCTGTCCCTTCATATTGTATTATTGCTCTTTCTCCTGTTCTTCATTAAGTTTTAATTAAGAGTTCCTTTGTGCCTAGGTAAAGGGGGGCTGTTTTATTTTAAAACTTTTCAGGATATGCTTCAGTTTCAACGGTTTCTAAAGAGACAAAAAATATGAACATGATTTTTCTCTAGTGGAGGCCTAATCTACCAAATATGCTTGCCTGAGGATGAATTGGGAAATGAGCTAACAAATAAGGGATATGAGAGCAAGCATGCACTCTCTCTCCTCTTTTAATTAAAAAGAAAAAAGCATTTGGTTAATAAGAGTCCTGGTTCTCATCAAGGCTTTCCAGAGAAAACAAACTTCCTTTCTATTTCACAGAACGTCCTTTGTAAAAACAAGATTAATATTACTGATAGTTGGTTTTATTTCTGAAGCCTCATAACATTCATATCCATTCATTCTTCTTTTTAAACCTGTCAGATCAGTGCTTATTATTTTACATCAGTGACAACTAAAAGCAATGCCTTTGGATCCAGTTTGTAGCATTGGTTGCTATGCCTGACAATACAAGTGAAAAGAATGTGATACCAGGGACTACAGATTCAGATAAGAGCATGAAGGAAGAGATGTGGGCAAAGCAACACCTCTAAAAACATACTTGAATGCTGGTATCTTCTTCTATAAAGAACGAAGATATTTACCGGAGTGGTGGAGAGAAGAAAGAAAAGAAAAAGGGAATGATTTGTCTTGATTTTCATTCAGATTTGTTCTAGTGAGTGTGTACATGTTGGGTTGCAGTGTATGTACGAGTAGTACTGCCTGGCTAATACTTGAATGAGTGTATATTGCCCTCCTTCCAGGTAAATATTTGAAAATCATAGCTTTGCTCTAAGCAAAGATTTTGCACTACAGTTACTCACTTAGGCCTTATGTGCAAGGCCAAAAAGATGCTAGTTATCTCTCTTCTGTGCAGTTACACACAGCATATTGGTACATGCATGATGATGGTTGAAGACCTTCGTAAGGCATCTGAAATTAATAAAAAACTAATTTTTTGCTTGGGTTTAATAATTGTAGGGGGATAGAAGGGGAGAATGCAAAATCCCACCCAATCTACTGACTTGCCAAGTCAGTAAGAAGTTATTTCTAATGGTGTGCAGTGTAATTAAGTCTACTAACTTTTTTTATTCTAAAAACCTCGATTTCACAGCCTAGGGTGTTAGATGCATGATAGTGATTCGCACTCCTTGTAAGAATTGAACTGTTGGCTGCTTACAAGTTTTTCTAATGTCAAAACTGAGATGTGAATTTATTATGGCCTTGTTTATGAATTTCTCTAGGGAACATTACACACTGATCTGAAATTTCTGTCTCAGATGTATATTGAAAGACTTAGAACTGCTGAAAACAATCTATTTAATTTACAAATACCTTTGTCTAACTGTTGACTTTAAAACTAGCTTAAACAATGTATTGGATGTCATCATGTCATTAACTTTTCCCTCTGATGAGGGTGTTTGAGTGTCCTTCTGCACGCTTTAAGTTCCTTGCTGTAGATGGAGTAAGGGCAAGAAAGAATTTTTCTCACTAGAACATTGTGCTGTGAATCCTCTCCAGCAAAGCATCTTATCTTGACTAATACTTTTTCCTTCTGTCTGAAAATCAGTGGAGAATGTTTTCTATGCACTGTACACCCTGGACAACTTCCAGGGTTTGAAATTTGGCCAGTGTCACTATGAGACTCTAGGGGCAGGAATTTAACGTTTGTTTAGTTGGATGAAATGGGAGCCATAGATCAAGATGTTATTTATAATCCAATGACCCAGGCTAATTTTAGTAGCCAAGCTATATATACCTTGAGCAAGCAGTTGCAAAACCTTGCTTAAAGAGCTTTGATGTCTATTGATCTTGCTGATTACAGCTATACCTTTCATCTGAAAAGTGATAAATGGACATCCTTGCATAGATTGAAAACCATATCGGAACAAATTTATGCCTTTTATTCAAACAAATAGATGTGAAACTCTGTCTATATTGGCTCCAGCCAACAGCATATAAACTGCATGAATTTTCTTTTTTCACCTGATCCAGGTGGTGGGAGGCTTTCATTTTCTCCATCAAGTTTAAGAGACTATGGTCTGAATGAAACAGTACTGACTAGATATCAATTTAAACAGGAATTAAAGGATGGAAAAAGATACTGAGTCAAACTGAAAACAGGCCTTGTACTTCACTTGTTCAACAGGTTTGTAATTGGTTTAGCTTTTGTGTTACCAAAAACTAGATTCTAAGCTAAAGTAGTTTATCTGGCCAGAAGTTGTTAGATGAAGAAGAAAAAGAAATAAATGTCACAGACATTTATCTCAAACCAGGTGTTCCTTGATGTCACTCATGGCTATGTGAGTTTTAGATGTGATTGAAGTTATGTTGTAGAGCAAGGCAAATTTTTCTTTGCCAGAAACTGGCAAGATTTGTAAAATAACCTGTTTATTCTTCAGAAAAAAAATCATATGATTTTTTTTTTTTTAATTCAACAAGGAAAAAAACCCCACACCATTTTATGATAATATTCAGGTGTTTTGGAGAGAAATACGAGTCTGAGGTGATTTATACCATGGATCCAAACCTGAGGTTTTTCCATATTTTGGGAAAGGCCATGGATAAGAAAGTTTGTACTTATACATATGCAAAATAAATCTATTCCTCTGGAAAGCTGGCATATAATGATGTAGACATTTAAGATCTGCTTCCTTTATCTCTGAAATTAATTAGTATAAATGTTATCAGCAGGTTTTTGAGTTGCTTAAAGCTAAATCTGAGTGGTCAAACAGTATTGCAGAAATGGCTCTGGTAAAATACCTGAAGTAAAAGTGAAGGCAAAACCAGTTTAGCTCAAAACTTAGCTTAAATGGATCTATTTCACTGGCTTAGTGGAAGGATCGTGACACGTCTGCAAGCATTCACAGATCAGTGAATGTGCTGGTCTCTTAATAGTAAATCCTATTGAAATTCTGGTAAACTTACACTGATAATTTTTTTTTAAGCACCAGAATATATACTTTAGAAATATCTTTATTATAAAGTGCATGGCAGCCTGGATGATATTTTTTAGTGCAACAAACAGTAATTGATTACAAAAAGAAAACGCTTCAACTTTTGAGACATTCTTGTCAGTATGAATAACCAAGGTAAAATAATAAGTGTTGATAGTGGCAATTTAATGAAATGTGAACAATGAGTAATGCTAGATATCTTTTGGAATAGCTCATCTGTCTAGTGGTTTATCAGGAATACAAATTTTAAACAGCAAAAGCACAATTTTTTTTGTTTCATATTTTTATTTTATACAAAACTGATGATAATACAGATATATTTTTATATCTGATTTAATAACACTATAGTAATTCTATCCATTTACCGTCTGTCTGTCAAAGTTTGTACTAATAAAACATTCACAATTCACATCTGCAAGTTCTGAGAACTTAAGGGTGTTATTACTATTTGTAATGTTAATACCTTTCTGCCATTTTTCATTATTTATGAACCATTTGTGCTTTGTTCTGCAAACTGAGAGAACACTGAGAAACCTTGTATCTCACCTTGTCTGTTAGTTGAAAAAGAAATACAATCAAAAACCTGATACAGTTAATTGTGCTATAATCTTTAATTTTTCCTGTGTAGTCAGGCTCTACGCTGATCTCTCCAAAAGCATCAACATACATCTGTTCATTGATCAAATCACAGCCCACACTGTGTTTCTGAAGCTTGCACTGAATAATGTATAATTTTTTGGCTTCACTTGTTCTTGCTGTTTTCTTATTAGGATGCTTAAGGATTTTGAATGAACTGGTAGGATTGAATCTAACTAGGAACTGAAAATGACCCCAGTTAAAGATTTCTTGTCACTGAAAAAGACTTCGGCTTCACCTTTCAAATTCCAGTGGATGGCAATCTAAAGTGAAATTGTTCAGCTGAAATTGCTGGGACCTTAGGTACTCCAGGCTACTGGAAAGACATCTTATTATTAAGCCTGCATTAATGAAGAGATTGGACTTAGGGCATGATCCAGAGCCCATTGTAGTCAATGGGAGTCTTTTTCCATTGACTTCAGCGGGGTTTGGATCAGGCCTTTACTTCCTAAAATGAACAGACTCCCAGCGAAAGTCTGCTGTAAACAAGTGGCATCCTTTCCTGAGATCCTGGAAGATACTGAAGACAATAGTATACTTCACTCATGAGTACAGCTATATGTATGGCTCACTGCTCATGGGAAGCATCCAGTGTATCTTAAAAGTAAAGAAAACCCTTGAAGACTAAGCATTGCTTGTCACATTCAGAATTCTTGAAAAGAAAGTGGGGATTTATGTTCATATAATAAATTGGTAAATTATGAGAAACAATGAAAATAAATTTCTGAGTATTCCTTAGTTCCCAAGGGAAAGGGGTGAATTTAAGTTTAAAACTCCTAGAACTCTAGTACGTGAGTCCTAGACATTCTGAAATAAAAAGCAATGATATCACTAGAGACTTCACTTTTTGTCACAATGACTGTAATGAAAACTAATATACCAACACAAAATCATTGATTTTTCTATGAGGAGTGATCATTTTTCAAAATTTCTATTTCTATAAAAGGGATCTAAATATGCTACAAAATAGAAGGAAACTAAAGGATTTCTTTCAGAAGAACAAATAGTAGGAGATTACAGAGTTCCTGTTTTGTTGTTGTTGTATTTCCTGAATAAGTTTAAACAATTTTCCTAAACTGAAGAGCAAGTAGAAAAAATGTAAATACTCCCCTGCCTCTTGAACCAATGTACTTTCCAAGGAAAAAGTTCTGTTTCGAATCTGAAATCATAAATGCCTGAGAAAACAGACTAAGCAACGGCTTCAAGGCTTTTGGCTTCATAGTCTTGATTAGTTACGTGATGTCTGTCTTAGACATCTGCAGGACTGTCCCTGTGTCTGAACTAGTTGCTCAAGATTTCCTTTACCGATAGCAGTTTTGTAGCAGAAATCTTATCATGCTCATTCAGTTGCTTAAAGTCTATCTGATGAACTCTGCCCCAAAACTACCTCACTTTCTCCACTCGTTGTGAAAGGAATAAATATGACAAGTCAAAAATACGTCTTACATTTGAGCACAAGATTTGCTTCTGCCTCCCTCCTCAGTTGATGCAAACTGAGAACCTTAAAACTTTGTGATCAGGACCAACAAAAAGCTTGTCATCATGTCTTAAGGTTCAAGAGCGAAGTGGCTGAGAAAGCCTTTGGACTTCCAGCAATCCTTATTGTAACAGTGAGAGGACTTGGACGCTGCCAATTGCAATTTCCACAGCTCTAAATCATGTGATTTTCAAAGGGAGGAAGAGGGAGCCTGAAAGATTTCTGCCACATGTTCAGAGACACCTCTAGTCCAGACACTCCTGATACTTTCTTCTCCTTTTCCTCCTTCCATGTGAGGGTGCTCATATCTTGCATTTCTGGCCAACAGCCAGAAGCAATTATGTTCTGGTACTTTGTAGAAAATTCAGTCAAAAATTGTCATTTTTTTAGAGTTCTGTCCTCCTTTCCTAGGTGCAATGAGACGCAGAGAGAGAAATAAAATGCCTCTAAAATTCTTTTTTTTTTATCTGGTACCCCTGAAGAGAGCTATCTGTCATGTTTAATTAGCATTATCTTTGACAAAACTAACCATTTATAGTGAACAAATATTATGGGGCAGGTTGTTGGCACTTCTGAGGCAGTTCCATAATTCCATAATTCCATAATAATTCCATAATTCCACAATAATACCATAAAGGTTCTGTCACCTGCCTGACCACAGTGGGACTTAAATGGAGATGGAGCTGCTTGGAAAAATCTGTTTGGAAATAGAATGATATTGTGGAACTCCTCAAGAATTCTTGCTTTTATATCTAATCCAAATTTATTTTACCATTACAAATTGAATGTATTAATCTTGTGAGTTAACACAAATTTTACAGAAAACTTTATAGTCAAAGTATGTATCATAATTAGGTTCATTATTTCACCTGATAATTTGTTTTCTTATCAAAAGCTACATATCTTATTAGGTGACTCTAGTCATACTTCTCCCTTGATTGATGTGACCCTATTTGATCCCATTTGTGCAGTTTATAATAGGTCAAAAATTCTCTTTGAACACTGGAAAGGTGCACTATTTTGCAAAGTTATAGTCCGTGGGGCAGATTGGCATGACTGTATTTTATAATGCAAACAAACTGTAAATCTGTAAAGTGTAAATACAGTCTTGAGTTTGACTTTGGGCTACTGTTTTCTGAAGGTTGCTCTTATATTGTATAGTTTCCTAATAAATGTTACACTCGTTTTATTTGATATTGTCTCTTCACTTCAGTTTATAATTTTCTTATTGCTAGTTCTTAGACTTCATGCAAGAAAACTAATTAAAATCTAATATATTGCATGCTGTAATGAATCTCTTTTCCTAACTTGCAAGAGAATATTGGTAGTGTGCCTCTTTATATTCTTGAGAAAATACTATGGTAACACTGTGAAAAGTTTTGAAACTGTTTTCCTTTATAATGTGTAAATTATTTCTGTCATCTGTGTTATTAGATTTTAATTCAGTAAAGCTGAGCTAACAAACTGTGAAGGGCACAGACTATAAACCTTTCAACAGCTTTGGCAAGAAGTGTCATGCAAAGAAAATACGTGTGCAAGTATGAATGGGGATCTGGAGGATCAGCTGTGTGAGTGAGTGATGTTATAAAAGAAGGACTGTATTTAGTATTATGGATGATGATTTACATCTTCAGCTTGAAAAAGAATCTGTATATGTTTTACAGAGTATGATAATTCCAAGTGACCAAATTACAGGGATGTCAATAAACTTCCTTTCCTGTTGTCCACGTAAAACAAATCACTTTTTTTCTTCTCTTCTTCTTTGAAATAACACAGAAATATGAAATGCAAGAATTCATTCAAGTATGCCGCTGTGGTGTAGTAAATTGCATATTGTCCCAGCTCAGATCATTCTGCAGAAACTTTATCTGTTATCTCTACAATTTTGTGTTATCTGCAGACTACCTAACAGCTGCCAATCTTATTTGTAAGAATCTTTTAAGTGATGTTAGCTATGCAGCTATCTATGAAACTATCACTGTTTCAAATGCATCAGGAATATCTTATTGCTAGTTTCTCATATCAAATTAATGTGTATGCATTAGCTGTGAACAGAGGGGAAAAGGCTGAACATTAGAAAACCATTCTGATGGGCAAGTTGACAAAGAAAATTAACCCAAAATTACAGGGAATTGATTGTCTATATAGGTTTGTTTTCTCATTGAATAAGGTTTATTTAGGACAGTATCTCAAAAGCATACAGAAAAATAATTCATCCTCTCATATACAAAAAGAGAACAAATGGGTTCTTATATGAAAACTAATTACTTAAATCGCTATTACACACAGGGTTATTGAAAGAAGCATTGTTGCTGGCAAACAGTATTGATTTCTTTAAACTGCATGCAATGATTGAAATAAGGCTATAAAACAATTCATTAATGTGGACAGACATCTTTTCTGAGTACTAGAGAGTGATAATGTTGATTTTGTATGGAAGTGATGCATGTTAGAAGAGAAACCACATCAAGGCCTCTTAACCTAAGAATTTATACCCAGAAAGCATAATAACCATTTTGGTTCACAGAGAATAGTCTCAAATAGACTTGTGTCACTGGAAATTAGTTAGGTCAATTAGACACAAAGACCTAGATGTTTCAACATTTTCACTCTGCATAAAATCTGCATCCTTTGCATGACTACAGTGGACCTCTCCTGTTACTCCTCTAACAATTGAAACTCCCACAATGAAATATCTTAATAATACTTTCTTCCATATCCTTTATAGTTATCACTAATAAGTTCTGGAGCCAAAGTTCTGTGTTGTTGTCAACAGTTACAAACTGCCAAATGAAGTTGAGAATGGTAAACGTCATGTGAATATGACGTTGAAGACAATTTCTGCAACTATTAATTTACATTTCAAATTATCTGTTGTCAGTATTCAACTATTACTTAATCTCCCATACTAGCACTGAAGGTGTGATGTTTTGTTTTGTTTTGTTTTAATAGAGAATAACCTGCTGATATATTCTCTAGGGTATATTAGCTTCCAACAAAGATGATGAAGGGTATATATTCTCTAGGGTATATTAGCTTCCAACAAAGATGATGAAGGGTATTTTAGGTTTAGACTGACAGACTAGAATATTTTCCTTTCAGTGTCTGTGGCGCTAAAATCCTAAACCCTATGCTTCTAAGGGCCAGAGAAGAAAGAGGTTTTAGATAAATTACTTTACTTTGAATCCACTTCTACATACCACACATGGAAAATACAGAACATAATTTTGTAAGAAGATCTGAGAGGTGAGCTATCAAACTTATCTTTTGCTTTATGTCTTTCATAATCTTACTAGGTAAAAAAGAGGTGAAGGTTTCAACAAGGCTCCTTCTATTTTGTCATGTAGTCATCTGTTTGTGTGTGTTCTTAAATTTCCTTTTTGTAGCTTATGGCACTCTCTCTTCCAGGCTTCTCATTTATTTATTTTTTAGGAGTGACCCAGAGGAAAATAGCAAGATGGATCTGATTTTGCATATTAATTTTCAGAGCTCTAACAAATAAGCATAGGTGTTTCTATTGCTGTAGGAGATAAAATGCAACCTTTTGGCTTGTGAAAATACTGAAAGTATTGTATGCTTTCATGGTACCAGATGGTTTCTAATTACTAAGGCGGTTGCCTTGAATACTGTTTTTAGTCACTGACAAACTCACATCCTATTTGCATTTAAATGGCTCTCAGATGTACCTAATAGCTTCACTATACTCTGTGAGCAGGGACACAATTGTGCACTCCAGTTCCATACAGTAGCTTCACTGAAGTAGCTAATAGCCTGCTGCCTGTTTAGAAAATGAACGTTTCATATCGGGGTAAATACCTGTGGCTCTAGTGTGATGACTAGTTACCTTTTACTTTATTCTTCAGAACAGAGCTGCCATCTCCCCGCCCCTGATAAACAAACTTCTATCTTTAACATGACAATCTCTTACATCTCTTTCGTTATAATTTTCCCAGGGCTAATACAGTCTTCCCTAATGAAGTGAGTAACTTCCAAGTACTGCAGGTACTGTGCCTAAAAATTTTCATTCTGCTTAGAACAAAGAAAGAAATTTCCATTTGTTTACCTAAAGCTTTCATCATAGCACTGTCAATGCAGAGTCGTTACTGCATTTCATCTAAAGTTGACAACTTTGGTTGAAAACCAAATTCTGTTCAGTGCAGATGAACTTCATAGAATAGATTGTACAAAACTGTACTTTGCTTCAAAGGCAACAACTCTGCTGTGTTGCTTGTGAATCCTGTGGTGGCAAAAAATTGTTTGGGGAACATATGTAACATAAAAATACAGATATTTAAAGGTTTAGGCAACAACTGTGTTATCCCCAAACTTATACACTGCTGATCACTGATATCCAGAAACTTTTCTTTGAATATTGTTTCAAAGATTATGCTTCTGAATTTGATTATTCTAAATCAAATCATCAGAGAGAATTGTTTTCTGATTTCTATAACTTAATGAAGGTGATAGGGTGTACATTATGTGATTATGTGTCTCTATCTCCATGATATTTATTCAGAGGCAATCCTAAGAATTTTTCCATATACAGTTTTGTTTACAAATTTACTGTAAGGCTTTTTTAAAGTTTATAATTTTATCATTTGAATTCATAAAGATGAGAAAAACATTAACTCCTTATAGTTCCATTATCTCAGCTAATCGTGTGTACTATTAATTTCTGCAAGCTCTTCTTTTTAATTTCTGTTTCAGTGATAGACCAATGTATCTATCTATATTGCTACAGCAGGTTTACATATTGTTGCTGTTGAACAACTGCAATGTCCACAAACTGCAGTGGCATACTATATTGTCTCAAACCTAATGGAAAGATATGTATTATGGACAGGTTTTGTGACTGTCAGATGAGGTGAGCATGTACTGATGTTAAAGGAATTGTAAGATGGGTAGTTAGTTGTTTGCACATAACGTATTGTTACTGTACGTACTTTTTAGTTTAGGGTTTTAGCCCAGAAAAAGAGGAACTTTTCTGGGACAAAACTTCAGTCCCGCTGAAGTCAATGTTAAAAGGCTCACTGAGCTCAACAGGCCAGATTTCTCCTCTGGTATTTATGTCCACTGTACATCAAGGTAAAAGTTAGTGCCAGCTCTTCTGTATTGTGCTGTTTGCTTGGTTTTGGGGTGGGGGAGGTGAAATTAGCCAGATATGATCACAGACAGTGGGGATGGGATTGTTTTTATGAGGGAATGAGCAGGAATCATATTCTGGATCAGGAAAATCAGCTGCTAGAATTTCTACCACCCTTCCTTTAAAAAAAAATACATACTTTGCTGAGGCACATTATTATTGTATAACTGGTGGCAGTAGTCCTACAGCTGGCAGTTCACATGACAAAGGATGGAGGCCTGATAACAGTGCTGGGAATTTTTTCTCTGACTTCACTATGATTCTGGGATGAAATGCTGGCCCTATCTATAGTTCATCTACATCTTGTTTTGCTCGGTTCCCCTTGCAGTCAGCGGGAAGGCATAGGCCTCTCTAGAGAGTGATTCATTCCATCCAAAGGCAAGTATGAAGAAGTACGTGGAGGGTGATTCACCTGAATTATTTCCTTCCTTCCACTTGGAGGGAAATGAAAAACATGACTAATATAGGCAAGTCAAATATCCAGATCTCTAATGAATCTTCTAAATGGATCTTCAAAATATCATGTTGAAAATCTTGACATGACTAAATATAACACACAAATATAAGCTTAAATTTAGTTTCAAGACCTACAGTCAAATTATGCTGAAGCTTTCTAGCTGAGCAGGAGAGAAGGATGAAAACAGCTTTCATTGTTAAGTCTTGTCTCCTATATAAGGTTCTTCCTATGGTGCAGGCTGTTTTCTCTTCCAGTAGCATTTTTAAAGCCATCTGTATAAACAGAAACCATCAAGGGCAAAAATCCATTGGTCTCTGCCAGCCAAACCGGGCAGGCATATGCTCTATATTGTTGGAGGGATATAAAAGCAGGCATGATCCCTCCCTGCTGTCTGAGAAGCACACAGACCAAAGAATCTACATAAAAACTTTGTTTATCCAACATAGCATGACTCGCTTGGTTCTAATAAAAAACTAATTTTCAAATCAGTATTGTGATGGCTGCCTTTAGGGAGATATACTGCTGTAGCAATGCTTTGGTAGAAAGTATTAGAAATTGATCCTGACTTGAATAAATAATGTCAGAATCTGCAACTGCTGTTGCAAAGTCCTCGGCCCAGGGAAAGGAGAAGACATTCTGGTAGGTACTAAATATGTTCTGGTGAGCAAACAGAGAAAAGCAAGGGAACTGTAGACCCCAGATCCAGGTCCCACATCAGGAAAGTATCTCTGTCCAGCAACACAAGCTTAGTGTACGCTTTTCATCTGCATGCACCTTTGGCAGGGCTGGGTGCTTAGGAGGCATTCGGAGGAGCCGAGCAGCTCATCTCTTGGGAACTTGCAGCAAAGACAAGCACTCATTGGGATCGTTCTGCTGAAAAAGAACCAGAATAAAACAATCCTTTCCACACATTAGACTTGCATCCTGCTGAGGGCAATGCAGATATTATCTGAAAATGTATAGAGGAACATTTGCCTCTATATTTTTCAGTCATACAACACCTGTTAGCTTCTTGTAGATCATTATTAATGGCCACGTCGGACCAAACAGAAGTAATATGAATTCAACAGAGTCCTAAGACAACATCCCAATTAGGCATGCATGCTTCAAATTTTGAAAGCTGTAAAGCATATCTAGAAAAAAACCCAAACTTCTCTTATCTTTACCAAAACTAAGTCTTGAACCACTTAAGCCTGAGTTACACAGTCAACAGAAAATTGCTATTTTGGAGGGTTTTGTTTGTTTCCCAGACGATTAGTTCATTCCACACTACCTGAGCCATTAGTTTAATATTTATAAATTTTGGAGAGTTTTGAGAGTTAACTGGTCAGGAACAGCAACACACTAAATGTTAACAGAACCTCCACAGAATTACTAGCTTAATAATAATTAGATTACTCCAAGGAGTATAAAAAGTAATTTTGTCTTTAAAGGTTAAAAGAAATCACAAATTAATGGAAGAGAATGGTTGTTAGCTCAGCTTTAATTGCAACATTTATTAATGACAGACAAAATGGAAGCTAAGGATCATATCTTCCTCATTACAGTCTACAAAAGCCTACTTTTGATACCTTTATATAGATTTATCTCTCATACAGAAAAATTATTACAGAGTATTATGTAGATCGTGATGAACAGAACGAATACATAATGAACATTTTTGAGATACCAAATGTTTTTGAAAAAATGTTACTGTAACAGGCACAGATTTATAGATTCCTAAGGCAGGTTTTGGTAATATTTTTGCTCTGAACCACAGCAGATAATGTAAGGATCTGAAAATCCTGATAAACTAACTGGGTAGAGAGCTGTTTGACTTGCAGTTTAAAAACAGTAAAAAAGGCATCCTTGGCATTGATATTAAATTAAATCAGTACTCCTGAATGTGACTATGGAAGAAGTGGCACAATCACTGTGAAAATTCTCGAATTGGACTAAATTTAAGGTGTTTGAAGAAGCTTTTGGCTACGCTTATGTTTCAGTCAGTGTACACACAAGGGACCTTGAAAACAAAGAGTCAACAGTGTCTGCCAACAGGGCAAGAGTAATATACTTGAATGAAATGTAACAAAATTTTTGGTTCTCTGGGCAAAGTGGGTTAACGAGAGAAAGCTATATTCCAGATAGGGAAGACCTTTGAATGACATGAATTACAATCAAGGAGGGAAAAAAGATGTCCTTGGTACAAGACTGTAGCTATGAGTGAAGAAACTGATTACGGGGGCTGTTACCCTGGCACCTGAGTCACAGCACTGTACGGCAAAGCGACTGCTTTGTTGGAGAAGAAAGAAATACCAGGACTTGGGCAGTTACTGCTGGGGTTGAGACCAGCAGCAGTAGTTCCTGGCTCTTGTCCTATACCCTTCTGAACTACAAGCTTGGATGTACAGGACCTTTATTACTCTTTCCTTCAGTCCCTTTCTTGCTCAGCCTCTCACTTCTAGGGCAGGAAAATCCAGTTCTGGTTTTATAATCTTCATTGCCACCTTCTTTCCTAGAAAGAGGCAGGGGTAAATTGTGAGAGCAACTAAGGAACTTTGGGATATCTAGATCCGTAAAGCACCTGCAAAAATTTACTAAATGGCAAGTTTTCTGCCATGTCTGCGCTCTATAAATTAGATTTTTTTAAAATGTACTTGCCTGGTGTGCCATTCTTCTACATTTCTTTGCTAATAAAATGGCTGTCATTCTTTAATCCTTTAATCTCAAGCAGTCTGGCATTAAGAAAAACCCACAAAAACAAACAAAAAATGTATCTACTAGAAGTATTTTGCTATTTTGAATCAAGCTAATAGAGCAGTGTTATCAGCTGAATCTATTAATTTCATTTTTATGTCAGCCTACCCAAACCAGGTTTTCTTCATTAAAACCTTTTCCTGTTCATCAGTCAATCCCTTCTAGATTTTGGCAATTTCTGCTAACACATGGAACAATATAATATTTTTTTCTCTAATGAAGAAAGAACTGTGTCTCTATATGAGCATAAAAGGCTATGGCTGGTATGTAAATTAACCAACAAGCAGACCACAGGCTAATCTATTTATTTATTCAAGTACCATTTACTTCTGGACTTGTTTTGCATCCAAAGCAATTGCTACTTATATAGCAAAGTCTTATATAATTAAAGGAATAAATCCTTTTGCTTTATAGCATTGTTCACTAAATCCAAAGCCTCTTTCAAAGCTGAAGGATGATTTTGCTTGCTTTAAGGAGTCCCTTCCCAGCAGAATTTAATATGTATGCGTGTGCATACTTATTTAAGCTAGCCTAGTTACAGAATTTCTCTGTTGCCTTTATCATAGTTACTGCTTTAGTGAGATACATGTCTGGGTACAGCATTATGGCCTGGAGAGAAGACCAAGAAAACCTTGTGCACATCTGGTAACTGTGAATTTGTGGGAAGTCCTTTCAGTATGATTTTTAAAAGCTTGTTGAACACAATGAACACACCAAAATTATTATTTCTAATTCACTTGCACTCAATAAATTATATCTGTGTAAAAATGGAATTTAAAAACCATCCACGGTTATCAGCTAAAGAAATGGCTTTAGATCTGAAACATCATGAGCAAACTTTTTAACATCTAAAGTGGCAATTCCCAAAAGGAATCCACATACCTTAATTTAAACAAACACAGAATCCAGGTAATATTACTAGAATTCTGGACAGGTTAGTTTCCTTTAAGGTTAGTTATTTGTTTTCCTTTTGGTATTGTGTGGTCATGCTACAGTAATCAAAAACTGCAAGGAGTTAATAGAGTATGGTCACTGTCATTACTGATGGCAGGATTTATGATGAGGCATTGATGCAGCACTATACCTCCCTATTGTTAATTGTTTGAAGCTATTGTCTCCATGACTGCCTGTCCATGGATATGGAACTGTAACATGCAATACTGCACTATGTTATTAAAAAACATTTTATTATTTGACTTGTTATGCCTCCCACTGAAGATTTTAAGTTAGCCCTTGCCATCTGAAAAGAAACAATTTTATTAGTGGCAGAGCTGTCAAGGACATTACAGGGCTCCCTGGAATTCTTTCAAGGAAATGTCAATTTGATCAATACTGAGGAAGTTCAGAGGTCTATGAAAATAAGGCAAAGCAGGACAAAGCACAGTTACCACATGAAATAGACAAAACTGAAGTTTCAAGAACAGTTCCCTTGATATAGATCTTCATATGTGTAAATTTACAGTTTAGATTCAGCAGGCCAAATGGGGGGATGTACAAGGTAGATGAAATGAGATAAGGTACAAGGTAGATGAAATGAGATAAATTTACGTGCAGTTAGACTCTCATAAACCTCCTAACACCTATTCCCAGATAAGTGAATTCAAGTGCCACACATAAATCTACTACTATCACCACTGACCTAATTTATTAATTTACACCCACACTTTCAAACAAGTTTAAAAAACAAACAACAGACAAACCAATGCAAATACTATAACGGGAATCCAAGGGACCAGGTTAGACTACGCACATTCTGGATGACTAAAACTCTGTAAGATGATCTCACCATTTTTTTCTGACAATTTTGATAGTAATTTTGAGCTAAATTGACTTGAACAGGTAGTTTACACCTATTATTGACCTACGTTCAGTGGAGGTGCTGAGAAGTAACTGGGCCAGAAGTTAGTATAGCTCTAGTTAACTGGAATATAAGTCATCATGGGTTAGAAATACAACAGGACACTGAATTAAAGCCTGTAATGATTCATAACCTGCATTTTTTCAATGAAAACTGAAGTCTTTGAAAAATAACTGGCCTTAATAAGTGCTCTTTTCTGCTTTATTATTTCACATTAGTGAAGAGAAAAAGTATCTAGCTTGTGTTCTAAGTGGATCAACAAAACTAGTAAATGTTCCTCACCCAAAAGACCAAACATCAATAGACAATATTAAAAAGATTTCAGCAACTTGTCCTCTGTCAAGAAACACTTTTGTCTGTTTGCTTACACTGCTCAGGATGAGAAAGAACATTTCACAGAAAATAAAAGCAATGAAATTCCACTAGCAGAAGGGAAACAAGACAATTATTAATGACAATAGGCTGCATAAATGTCTTAAATCATAGCCTTAATCATCCAAAGATTTGAAAATGCATATTATAAAGAGGGTGTATAATGTTAAATTTTAAAATGAGGGAGAAGTAATACAGATCCACTCCTTTGTAATGCAATGCTGAGCTTGTCAAAGGGAGCCTGTAATATAGATTAGCTGGGCTGTTACGCACGTGCCATGCCTTGGTACATGAGCATTTACAGGACCAAGACCTATGTTATAACTAATCTCATTGCAGCACCATATGTCAAGAAAAAATGAAGGAGTGCTATTTGGATTTTTCTATATGTATATATACTCATGATGACATTTTCATACCACCTGTCAGGTTGTGAGAAGTGTGACAATTCTGTACAAGACATAATTATTTCCCCTAAGATAGTGAGATAGAAGGAATCTGTCACCCTATGTGTACTTTAAACAGGAAATGCTTCTCCCATCATCTTGTGGGCCAGTGAAGTGAGCTTCCATTTGCCTGGCACAGGGTTTGTTAAAACTCTAGTTTTGCCTTATCTTCTGAGAACAGCTGGCTGGTAAATGTTGCATATTGAATTGCTTGAGCTCATTCATATTTCAGAACATGTTTATATCTGTCAGTGAACAGTTTTATAACAACCCTCTTATATTTTACATCAACAGTATTAACTACAACTCATGTTGTTCATTTGCTATTAAAAGTAACAGATGGTACACTAAGCTGTTTTTTCTTCAACATAAAGCATGCACTCAGTTGACATTAAAATGTGTTTCTGTTCTGAAAAGTGGTTTTCATAAAATATACTTTACAGATTCCACATTTATTATTTCTCAATGATTCTTGGATGAAATAATCTCTTTTTTCTAAGTTATAAATTGGGTTTTCCAACTGCTTGCAAATTTGGTGTTTTGTGAAAATAAAGCTGGTTTTAATGGTATCAGAATTCACAAAGGAAAAAGGCTTTGCAATGAGGATTTAGGTACCAATTTTGTTCAAGTCATGCAGTCAGGCACAGATTCTAGCTCCGCCCCCAGATACATACTAGCCTTACCAAAAATGAGGACCAAAATAAAAATATGTAAAACAGAATATGTAAAACAGAATATGACTAACCCTTCTCTTAGACCAGCCAGATAAACTCTTGAAGTATTTCTGTCAGCTTAATGGAGTCCACACCAGCCCGCAGCTGGAATTGCTGTCATACTGTCTGTCACCCTTCAGAAAGTACCCTGGGCTGCTGGCGTTTGCTTAGGAAGTATCTAATATTTAGGCAGATCATGTGTCCTTGGCTAATCTGGCAAATGAAGTTTCCTTGCTGCCCAGGTAATACAGATTATTATGAAAAACTCTTGTATCTCATTGCTACCTGTGTCAGGGCTACTTCCTAAGGTTTCTATTTCGACTGTGCAGCTTTGATTAATCTCTTCTTGTAAGGTAACAGGAGTTGCTGAGAGGTGTTATCTTATGGCTAGCTCTGTTTTTCATTTATTTTCCTAACTCTTTTCTCTCATAGCATGGTGGTATGGAGGCATCTGGCATAAAGTTAGCTGAATGGTTTGCATTCTAGAAAAACCCGGAAACTTTGGAAAGCTGTAATACAGAGAAAATAAAAAGTTGGTGCATTTTGATTAGGAAACAAGTCGATAATTAAATGACAGTATAGAAGCAGTGAGGGCATAGAGATTGAAGAGACAATGGATACCTTATCATTGTAAGATTTTATCTCCCTGTTTTGCTCCACTTGAGAAAGAGATATGCTGAAGGATGTCAGGTAGAAAATTGCTGGAAAAATACTTTTTCATACACATTTTTATTGATGCTTTTAATTTTATTTGTACTCTGAGAAACCAGTATTAAGAAATTCCTTTCTCTGTGTTGGGATGTAACACTCCAAAATTTTTGCTCGTTAGTTTTCCTGTATAACCTTTAAAGACTTAGGAAGAGATGCATTGTACCATCTTTAAAACGACTAATATACATGTTGCCCCTTCCAAATAAAAGCATAAGAGAGAGGGATAAAGGGACTCTAAGCACAATTCAGGAAGCACCGAAAAAGTCATGCAGCATTTGGTGTTTTACAAAGGATAACAGAGACACCTAATGGCAAAGAAAGGTAATTTGTTAATCCTGAACAAAACATTCCTTTCAGGGAAATTCGAGGTAACGCGAGATGGGTTCCAAAGAAAACTTTCCTTTTGATATTCTAGTCTGGTTATAATATAGATGGATGCAGAAAGGATACAAATTTATGCACTGGACAATAGTTGGTGATAGTTGTTACCTGATCATTTCTTTGGTTCAAATAATTAATTCTAATTTAAAATTTATTTTCTTATCTTCTGTACAAATATCACTGCAAAAATGCTTGGTTAGTGGTGAGAGAAATATATTTTTTATTTATTTCAAAAGACTGTTCAATCAAAATATAGTGCTTTATCAAAACTTCAACTTCATTGAATAGGATTTTTAATACAAGCCCAAAGAGTTAGGGAGATATGAAGGAACTTGTTCTGAGGACTTTCTTAAAAGGAAAAGCAAACAGCTGAAGAGGAACCATGCCTCTCCTCTGTCTTCTTCCTAAAGTTGTGGTGGAAGTAGAAATCAAGTGACAACTGAAAATCAGGTTCCACCTGTTCATTAGCAGGCAAAGATCAAATGCAAACAAGCATATCAGGTTCATATATAAGCCAGATATAGACACTACCTGAAACTCAGTGCGTTTGGAATATCTGCCTCGCTAAGCAAATGCTACTCTGCTGGCATCAACAGAGAGATCACCAAAATCACAGTGATACATGGAGGTGAAATGTTGAAATAGTGTCGTTCCTGGGTACACTAGAGAGAATGGTAATAGGCAAAGAAAAGCAGTCTAGAACCTTTACAAAAATCCCATGGAGTTACAAACTGGCATAAAACATGCTGAATTCTCACACTGGAAGAGAAAGAACTGCACGGACAGTGTTCAATGTGTTTAACACACATTGTTTAGGTTGCACAAGAGAAGAAAAACACATGGTTGGCTGCTGCTCCTTTCCTATTAATCACAAAGGAACAAGAGTGAATGTGAGATTTCCTCCTCCATGCTCAAGCATCAACAAGAGAACAGGGTCAGAAATTAGCAAACAGATTACTGCAAAATACTCATGCCAGCAGCAAAAGAAAAGTAGGACTCTTGATCTGGTCACCTCTTTGCCCTTGGGAATGTCTGGCTGTCCTTTATTAGGCTGGATTGTACGGTTATGATAACAGCCTGAAGTGAAACTGCCAGTTGCAAAATATTCAAAGACATCCATAAAAGTGCATAGTTATGCTGTAATTCTCTTCTGGTTTCTTTGGTTTTAGATTAATTGCTGTACCACATTACTGACTTCATGCCTACTAGACTGGTTTGAAAAATGAAGTTTTTGTGACTCATTTGAGGAAGTGTTTAAAAGATTGTTCATTCCAAAAGGCTTCAGAATTTTTTTATTTTTTTTAAAAATCACCTTTCTATAGACAATCTTCTACTTAAAAAATATTCAGTGTTATCTGGCTGTGTTTTCCTACTCTATCCTAGCCACATAAAATAGAGAGGATGAAGTCTGAGGAAAAATAAAGGAAGCCATTTCCCTTTTCCACTCTCTCAGTAGTGGAAGTCAAAAAGGCCTCACTCCCACAATACATCAAAAACATGTGGAAATTAAAAATTGGGCTTCTTCCTTATTTAACAACTCCTGTTCAAAAATGGTATTTATAACCTTTTCATGGGTTTTCTCATCCATACTAATCCTTGTATTATGTTTTCATATAAACACTCTGTAAGTGCAATGTGTCTTTTAATCTCTTTTTTAATTTCAGTATCAGCAAATACAAACCTCAGGAAATAGTTTTGTCTAACATAAAGAAAAGTGAGCTCTTCACCCAGCATGTATTTATAAATACAGAGGATCTTAACATAGAGCATGTTTCCATTTGTAAATGTCACAGTCCTTTAAGGATCATTTTCTTTATCATGAAATTTACTAGTGAAACATACATTCATACAGAGGCAATAAATTCATGGGTTGTTGTGCTTTTTACACTTCTATCCTTAGAAAATACGTATCAGTAGACAAATCTACCCCAGTTTAAAGCTCTGTGCTTGGTGTGACCAGTAGCTTTCCCCACCCTTACAATGTCTTTTCCTTACAATAAGCTTCAAGTCTCCAGTTTGCCAAGATAAATTTTAAATCTAACTTGTAAAAAGCGGCATCAAGTCTTATGGTGTCATCATGTGGAAACACTAGTGCCAAGAGGCAACAACTGTTTCAAATAAAAATTTCAACAGGGAACCTTGCCTACAAAAATCCTAAAAATTACTTGGTTTCAGACTCAGTAATCTGTATGCAGTAAAGCCACTCGAGCCCAGAGGTGTCTATTGACTTAATCCTAACCTCATACCTAGCTTTAATCACAGCCATGCAGCCCCTGCCAGACCAACACAAAGCTGGCTGGCCCTGCAGGTGCTTGCATTAAATTTATGCTAGTGGCCCTGCAGGTGCTTGCATTAAATTTATGCTAGTGGCCACTCTACGAACAGCTACAGCTCTAAAGTATCAGATCTCTAGAACAGTCTTCCTGTACCCAGTGCCAGTTCCAGAAGACAAAACCAACCAAACCAAACTAAGCCAGGATTTACTAATAGCTTCTTTTATCTCTCCTGGAGGCAGCAGCCAAAGCTGTGGGTCACCAGGCTCTGATAGTCCGAGCAACCAAGCCATCCTTGGCAGAATCGGAACAAATTGAGAAAGGCAACAACTATGGGAGTCTATTCAAAACTGGCCACCCTTGGTGGCCCCAGACACCACCATTGGACCAAAGCTTTCAAACCCTTGCTGGTTGCAGCACTAATTCTGAACTAGTCAGTCTCTCTAGACACAGCCCTTAACTTATGTTACAGTTCTTTGCTAGCCGGAACAATGCTCCCAACCCTAATCTTAGCTTTAATTACACACAGGAGTCATACAGCAGTTCCAGAGCAACACAAAGCAAGCAGATCTCTTCTGCTACATTAGTACTACAATGGTGACCTCTAAATCCTGCAAACATGCCTTTACGTAATCGAACCAGAATCTGCTCTGGTAATCTCTGCTAGACACTGGTTAAGTACCAGTCTCACAATAAACAAAGCCAAAGAGCCCTTTCTGGCCTAGCCATAACCTAGTTTATTGGCTTCTTTCATTTGAACTGGACATTTATCCCTAGCCACAGGCTTAACAAAGATCTAAGATCTAGCCTTGACAGTCTCCAAAACCTCTTCTCCACATGCAACATTCAGGGGAAAATTGATCCAGACTGGGTTTATTGTGTCTTGCCATGGAACTAAAACAAGAGGTTTTGATAGGTTTTGAGGGGAAGGTGAAATAAGTGGACCGACCATGAATCCTGGAGGATCTTCCAGGAAATGGTTTTTGCATCTCTATTCCTTAGAAGCATATGCATACAAAACCTCAAACATGGCAAATGGTTCCCATATCCAGAGGTCCACAGGGAAAGAGACTGAACAAGTGTCATGCATGACATACATGCCCTATGTTTGAATATTTGCATTAGCATAATTTTGTTCTAGATCTGTCAGCTGGATGAAAGGTTATTTTATTCATAGATCTACAAAAAGGAATTATGTATTTCATCTAAAGAAGATTTCATGTTTTCTCTTGTATGTCTTCTATGTGTGGATTGTTGTATTTTTGGTCCTTAACTTTTGTATGCTCAAAATTAAATTCAGTAGGTAATAGCTGACATGACGGACTAGAATTTCATTTCTAAATGACTGTGGTAACTACAGCTGAGTTTTGCATTCAGTGTAAACAACATATCTATCCATGAAGAAAATATGAAATAGAAAGTAACAGTAAACACAATGAACAGTATATTAAATTTTCCGTACCAGATGAAGCAAAATAAACATGCATATTCATTAGGGGAAAAAAAAAAAAAAAGACTTGAGGACAAATGACAGACATTAGCAAACAATGTTACCGACACTGAAAGTCCTAGCTGATGTTTCCAGAATTCTCCCCCTCAACTTAATTGACTCTAAAGACCACATACTGCATGAAGAGACTAGAAAACTAATTTTCTGAGACAATTTCAGACTACTGCTATGGTAAGCAACAACACAGAACGTGTGAAAGCTTCCCAGACTAAAGAACACTGGTGTACATATAAAATGAATATTGCAACAGTATTTTATGCTGCCAGAGATGAAATTATATCATAGATATTCAAATGAATACCTATTAGTTTTTTAGAATTAGTTTTAATTCGGGTTTTTTTTAGAACTGTGGTGGAAGTATGACCTTCCTTAAACTGTTGCAATCAATAGCGGAATTATTACCTTGCTAAATAAATGGGCTGTTTTCCAGGTCCTCCTTGTCCTGAGGTAAAAGGCAACAAGATTAAACCTATCTCAGCCTTAAATTCTGTACTTCTAACCACCAGGGGGGCTGACATAATCTTTGTAAATAAAATTTGGAGAGCTTAGCTGATGACAGAGAGTATTTAGTGAAAATGAGGATATTCACACCTTACCATCAAGTAAAGAAGAGAATATTCTTTCTTCCTCACCATTAAAAATTCTTCATGAAATATTTAACAAATCTTTCTGATCCATATGGAAGTAGGCCTAGCATCTCGTTAGACTTCTCCAGGACTCATGGTTCTGTGCAAACTTGTAGCTGCTCCTTTGTTGGAACATCCAATTTCAGCCCATTTTGTGTCTGACTGGGTGTCACTACTGGAAGAGAGGAACAGGAGGAAACTGAGGAATCCCACTGTGCCCCAACAGTGGTAAATGATGCTCATTTTCAGATATAAGTCTCACAAAATACCATCTGTTTTGGGTTTGTGTGGTGGTGTTTTGCTGGCAGGGCAGGGGTGGCCGGGCCTGCTCCTGTGAGAATCTTCTGGAAGCTTCCCCGGCTCCAAGCGGGACCCGCCGCTGGCCCGGGCCGAGCCCCTCTGCGAGGCCGGTGGTGCCTCTGGGAGAGCAGAGGGAAGAAGGGGAATCTGCGGGGAGCGGGGGAGCGGGATGGGAGAGGACCCCCTCCGAGATCCCAAAGAGGGAGAGGAAACCGGGAGCGGGGATGAGCCAGGAAGGCAGGAAGGTGGTCTAAGATTGAGGTTTCATTTCCCATTATCCTCATTTTGATTTGAGTGGTAACAAGTTAAATTGATTTTGCTTCTTTCCCAAGCTGAGCCTGTCTTTTGCCCATGACCACAAGCAGTGAGTGATCCCTCCCTGCCCTTGTCTCGACCCACAAGCATTTCTTTATGTTTTCTCCCCATCCCACAGGGCTGGACAGGGAGAAGGAGTGAGCGAGTGGCTTCATGGCGCTTTGTTACTGGCTGGGCTTAAACCATGACACTGTCCAAAGGAAAGAGTTTTAATGATGAAGAAGGAGAATATTTTTCTATGAATCATTGCATTTCTTTTACAAATATGTTGCAAGATATTGTTGAATTGAATGAATCTTAATCAATCAGAGGCCCCAAACACCTTTGATGTTAGCTCTGCTTTGAATAGGAAATTGGACTATGTGACTTTCAAGGACACTTTCTGATCTGTGTTTTTTCTGTGATATGGGGTTTAAGAAAACCAAGTGGAATATATTACTTTCAGTGTTTCTGTTTAAGTCCTTTAGTTGCCTTAATGGATTCTAGAACTTAGTGGAAGATGATTGTGTTGGTAGGACGATAGACTAGGAGTAGGACCTTGATGCAGGCAGCCTATGTGACATTGCAAAAATCACTTTGTAAATCTTTTTCCAGTTTTGCTCTCTGTGAGGTGGAGATATCAGTTATCTCCTTCATAATGGTGACCATCCAGTGTGGTGATGGAAGTAGTCAAGACAGTATTAAATACCAGCCTGCTTGTGAAATAAGCAAACTGGATCCAAAATATGGTGGATCTCCCTGCCTGTGGATCTCTGCAACTACTCCCTTTCTTAAGAGGAAAGGCAAAGCATGATTTAACAATCTAATGCATTTCCATGAAAACATTACTAAGACTGGGTTGATACTAGGGGAAATACTTTTTTTCATGAGGAAAATGTAATTAAGACAATTCTTTCTATTGAACATGGCCACTAAGCTATCTAGTATACAGGGAAATGATTTCTTTTTCTTTTAGCAGACTGCTTAATACATCACCACAATTATTATCAGGCAGCTGAGATGGCTGTTGGGCAGTGTTGAATAAACTGCAGCTCCCACCTGTACTTTACAAATATGAAGTGCTGTCTGCAAATGACATGATTTTGCAAAATCAGTCATCTCTACCCCACTAGTTCATGTGCTGTCAGAGTAATGGCCATGACATTCTCAATATTGTCAGCAATAATGCTCCATTGACAAAAAGAAAAGAATGAGGGCACACACAGCCCCAGGTCTGATAATATTTGCCTTTTTGCCCTTCATAACATGACATGTGATGTGTATGGTTCTGTGTGTTGCCCTTTCTATGAACAAGTGCTTTGGGGGAGCTTACATAATCTGCGTGACTGGGTAGGCACAAGTAAAGCCAGCTTCCTTGTTCCTGCATGTCAATCAAGCCAATCTGAAATTTGAATTAGATTCACTCTGTCATTGAAATTATACTTTGCTATTGTAAAACTTTAAAAGAAGTAGTTAAAAAACAGATCTTAATGCTACCATAACATTTCCTGTAGGAAGAGACACATAGGTAAGAAAGCAACAGCAAATTTCATAGTTCTGTTTTCTTCCTGCTTGACTTCATTTTAATTGCCTATGGTGTTTTTTGTAAACTTTCAGCATCTTAAACCCAAAGAAAAGGTAAAAATTTAGGCTGTTTTTTGGGGGGTTTTGTCTAGGTACTGAGAAGAGGAATAGCTTTTTCTTAATTGTTTTTGACTCTGGAGAGCATGGTGGGTTGAAATCTAAGTGGGTTGAAATTTAAGCAGTTTAATGTTGTAGAGCCTGCTTTTAGATTTGAGCAGCCCTGGCATTTTTCCCAGGGCTTGTAAGTAATTTTGTCATCATGTCAGAAACTGGTACCATACTTTTGGCACTGTGTATGACATCTGGGGAGCCAGCTCTCAAGCAGTAGGAGCCAAACACCACCAGAGGGTGCTAAGTACTTTCATAAGCAGGATCTCCAAAATAATCTGGTCATTAGCTTCTTAGCATTTATCAATGCTACATTATTTACTGCGTGGACTTGTTCAAAAGGCTGTGCTGGGTATTATACTGACCGCCAAAAGCCTCTGGGTGACAATTCTCCTGAGCATAAAGCCATGTAAGCCATAGAATGCAGCACACTGGCCTGCAATCCAGGGCAGTGTGGCAAATGCATCTGGGCCCAATTGCAGAGACAGGATTAGGTGTGTGATTTGAATGACTACCTGCAAGAGCTATTTTAAACCATATGATGTTCCACAGCTGAGAAATCTGCAGGCAAACAGGTGAGTAATAAGGTGTGAAGACAAAGGGTTGTATTAAGTGGTCTCCTTGCAGAGCAGGCAGCAAACTCCCAGCCTCAACTTCACTCCTTCATGATTCCTGACCCTTTGCCTCCACAGTGGTGTAGGGCAATGAGGAATGTGGTTCATGGTCAGTCCATATCAGGTCTTTTCTGCTGCTCCTTCCTCCTCGCACTGTTTCCCTGCTCCAGTATGGATCCTTCCCACAGGCTGCATCTTCCTTCAGGCCATGTCCACTGCTGCAGCGTGGGTATCAGCTTCACCATGATCCTCTCCAGGAACTGCAGGGGAATCTCGGCTCCGGCGCCTGGAGCACCCTTTCTCCCGCCTCCTTCTCTCACCTCGGTGTTCGCAGAACTGTTTCTCACACATTTTCCTCACTCCTCTCTCTCAAATGCTGCGCAGCATAATTTACCCTTTCTTAAATATATGTTCTCAGAGGAACCCCACACATGGCAGAGGGCTCAGCTGTGCCCTGGGTTGGAACCGGCTGGAACCAGCTGGAACCGGCTGTGTCCGGCCTGGGGCAGCCCCGGCCTCTCCTCACAGAGGCCGGCCTGCAGCTCCCGCTGCCTGCGCCTGGGCACCTGCACCCAATACAAGGGATTACAGAGAAACTACAGCATTTAAATACCAAGATGAAGGGTTAAACGGAGAAAAGACTGAAGGAGGAAGGGGCATCTGTTGGGTTAACCAAGGGGCTGGTTGAAAGAGGGAGCTGCAGGCTGTACAGCAGGGCACCTGGGTCCTGCAGGACACCAGACAGGTCGTGCTGTAGCCAGAGCTCTGGAAGAGTTTTCTAAGGGAGAGAGGGATGGCCGACAAAAGAAAACACTTTATCGGCGGAATAATGAATACTAACCTTATTTCATTTTTCTGAGGGACTATTTTCCCAAAAGAAATAACAGAATCAGTTTAAGAGGAAGATGGAGCCAGAAGTGGAGGTGAATTAAACTCAAGACTTCTCCATGCCCTGTGGCACCCCTTCTTTGCAAAAATTAACTAGCTTTACTGTTTCACTGTGACATACTCTTGTGTTTTACCTGGATGTGCATGAATTAATTTATGTGTCCATTCATATCCCATGCCAAGCCACTGTCTGACCCAAGGTAATGTTATTGACATCTCCATTTTCCAGCAATTATGTTTCTTCCCGGACAACAATGATAAAGCAATTAATTGCCTGGTGATTTAGTTTTAGAGAGGTTAAGAGCTGCAGGTAACCAAAAGTGTCTGTGGTAAGTAGGAAATCTCATTCTTGGCTACTGAGATTGTTGGTGAGTAGTTTTGAGCGTAACCAAAACACAGCAGGGAAGGATGCTCACAGTTGCCTGCTGCAGTAAAGCATCTAAGATACCACTATTTTAACTGTGAAACTTGTCCTATTTTGAATGTGGTAGGACTTCTTACAGGCTGAAAGTTAAGCTATAGTTCTCTGCTGAATCTAGGTCAAAATGATGATAGGAAGGAGCTTGCATAACTAATGTGTTTGTACCCCATTCCCCTCTGCCTCCAGCTTCAGAAAAGGTGTCAGGTGTTTCCATGCAGCTGCCTCTGCTCAGAGCTGACCAAGCAGACAGGGGAAATACATTAGAAAAGAATTGCCTGTATGTGGGGAAATGTTAACTCTTATATCTCTTTAAAGCATTGTAAGTGCCCATTAATGAGGAAGTCGAGGAGTCAGTTGGTCTCGGGAGGGATACCTCAGCATTCACTGAAGTGTTTGTGTTGCAGCCCTTGACTTTGTAACATGACCCATCCCTCGATTCCTTATGAACCCCTATCAGGTCTGTAGCTTGTGTGATCGGGAATGTCATCAGGAAGCATATAGGAGACCAGATCTGCAAAGGCAGTGAGACACCTGCCTGTCCTGGATCTTCATGTTAAGTAGGTACAGGATTCCCTCCAGAAAAACCTGTATGTTTGGCAACTAAAATGGTAAACTAGTTTTTATCAGTTTCAGGCTGCTTCTATTGCACATGAAAATGACTAATTTTCTACTTCATTGTCTTTGGTATGATGTAAAATTTTTAGACTGCTAGGAACTCGACGGAATGGATCAGACAGGTGGTTTTGGCAGGAAATTGCCTGTCTGGGTTTGCATGACATTCTCCAGGCATTGATTGCAGGTTCATACACATAGCACAAAGCTGCGTCTGTTTTCAGAGTCTTGGACACAAGGAGGCCATCTGAGGGACCGGAGGGAAACTCCAAAATGATCCTTGATGTCAGTGGGGCATACAGGAGTTCATTAAGGTCTTGTGGGGGATGGAAAGTGATTTTAAGTAGATCAGCCATGATTTCTGTCCTGACAAGAGTGTTTGAAATGTCATATGGAGGAGTTGCAGATTGATTTCGAGTGATTGTCAGTTCAGTCGTGGGTGGGATTGCACATGGAAAAGCATGTCATCCTCCAGTGTTAATGAAATTCCTTTGGTGTTCATGGAAAATGTGGATATTGGTTAATGGTAGTATCTGACCATAATTTGTTATCTTGTTTGTTATTTCTGATGCTTTTTTTTTTGCTATAAATAGTACAACTTAATGGGAAGATTGCCTTCAGGAGAGATGATACTTGGACTTTTCCTTCTTTATACATAATTACATTATGTTCATTCCCTAAAGCCTGGGACAGGTAGAGCTACTTGAAAGGGACATTGTTCCTTGCCTTCAGTGACTAGTGATCCTGATCAAATACAGAAAAAAACTGCAAGGGATGTTGGGAAGAGCTAGAGGAAAGGCTGTCAGCAGTTCAAAGAGCAAGACTGCAAGGCTGCTGAAAGGACCATGGGGAGGCCAGTTCTAGGGGAGAAGGAAGGGCTTCTCTAAGTTCCTTTTCTAAGCTGTGCAGAGTTTGCTGCAGCTCAGAAAGTTATTGAGTGACTCAAACCAAGCCTGGAAGCAAGACTCACTTGCAAAGATGTATGAGGCAGTGGGTGATTTGAGTATGAGCCCTTTTATCCACATTATGCTTGCCCAAGTTGCTTTGAATTTTCTTTGTTGAAGTTGGCTGTCTCGGTTTATATTTTAATAAAATTGTGCTTATAGAACTTAAAAGTCTTGGCCCTTATGGGGAGCCCTCTATGGAAGGGTCTGAACACATGAACACCTCTCACCAGCTCAGGAATCCATCACAGGCTCTTAGGACAATTGCTGTTTATGGTCTTTCTCTCCGTGTATCTGAACTCTACTACCTATATTTTGTCTATGTGGGTTTCATTCCCACTTCCTTGTTTTCATTAAAATAGCCATAAAATTTTTCATCTTGATGTTACAGCATAACTGTCAATTACATTGTCAGCATACATGCAGTTGATACCAGTGGGATACAGTGAGAAGTTTTCATCTATATTTTTAATGATCATCAGTACTTGAAACTTAATAACTGAAATTTATGGCAAGTTGCAAAAAAATCTAGTGGAACCTTATTTGTGTGTCTGAGTTATCTGTTGACTTATATGAAAACTCAAGAAGACAATGTTCCATATAGTTACAGTTACTTCTTCTTTGTACTTAAGATATCCCTTTATAAATATATATATATATTAAATGGAAAGTTTGAAGAGCTGCAGTAATCCTACTGTGCAATCCAAGCATAATTTTCCAAGAATCTGAATGACAAGAAATTTCAACTCCATTTTCAAATCCATATGATTCTCAGCCACAAGTGACAAGTAGAGAGCTACTATCATATTTTATTCATATCTCTCTCCAGGTATTTAGGTAGTTCTAAATACAACATATTCGTTTAAATTTACAGAATTAGATCTATCTGAAGGTACTTAATCAAAAGTTTGTATGGAGAAAAAAATAGGTATAAAGATTAAATGTTATTGTTTGAGAAATATTTTTACCATTTACTTCAAAATGAAGCAATAAACCCATAAAAACTAAAGTTACACCCAGAAATTAGTTAGAAAGGTCACGGAGTTAATTTTCATTTTATGTGAAAGTAACTTTAGTTATCCAAAGGCCTTGATTTCAAGAAAGGATAATTTAAAGTGTCAAACTCCAGAGATGCATTTTAGGCCAAATGCAAAAAATGTAGCACAAAATGTAAATATATTTATGTAATGTGCTCATAAATGATTCAGTGTTTAGACACCAATCTAATTTTGTTTAAACTGTATCACTTTATTGTAGGCTACAAGATTTTGAAGTTTGAATTAAATTAATGAGCAATAGAGATTTAGCTTGTGGGTGGGTTTTGTTTTCTTGGTTTTAATCTCTGTTATTTTCCATTGTGGGGAAAAAACCTTAGCTTTTGGGGGAGGAAAAAATAAAATAACAAGGAATAGAGAAAGATCTTCCTGAGTAAATAGCTGTTCCTGAATTTCTTTGTTTGACATTCTACAGCTATGATGGTAAGTCTCCACTTAGAGCAGATGTTCTAGCTTTCTCTCCTATACTTCACATTTTCGAGGGGGGGG
>JANZLQ010000050.1:7933177-7957750 GCA_026212715.1 Elanus axillaris | reverse complement strand
GGGGGAGGGCGGGGAGGGAGTGGTAGTCCTTAGTAAATTAAACTAAGCTTATCAGAGTAATCTCCAAATAGAAGTCATAATAATGAAAATAAATTCTGTGAAAACATAGTGCATGAATTAGTTTAATTGATGCAGTGGTTCTGTGCATGTGAGTATGATCTGCTCTTTGGTTGTCTGTATAACCAGCCTCAGGGCGACCCAAGATTTTGAAAGGACACATGTTTTACAAATTTCATCTATTGTACAGCTATGGAGTGCCAGATTCTCCCAGAGAGAAAACAGCTCCAAAACAGAGGAAGCCAAATGCTTAGGTGCTTGTCTTTCTTTGTATAAAAGAAAATTTCACCTTTTGGAAAGAGGAAATTTCTCATTCCTTAATATAAAAAATGCACTTCAATGAAAAGCATATGCTTCAAAGGTTTCCCATCCCTAGAAAGAGATGGACGTCAAGAAACAGAAAGTAATTCTGGGGACCAAGCTCTTAATTAAGAAGACAAAAACTCAGTACGAACCCCCTAACCAATTCTAAAATAGGTAATGGGTTGTGTTTGTTTTGATTTGGGTTAGGGGGGAGGTTTTTGGTGGTGGTGGTGGGTTTGGGGTCTTTTTTTGCTATAGAATAAAAGCCTCTAGGTTATTAAGCTGGACTAAGATGTGAGCAAAACGTAAGTGACCAACATATGATCAAAAGAACGTCGTCAATGAGATGCAGTGGAAGTTACTAGATGTCACTGACTTTTTTTTATGTTTAGGGGAATAAAAAGAAAAGAAAAAGAAAAAAAGCTGATATAATGTTTGAGCTGGGACAACCAACCACAGGAGCGACCAACAGAAAGATTATAACACATGGCAGAGCAAGGAATGACACAATCTTATGCATAGGTGGGCCACGCTGAATGGCCATCTGGGTTAAAAGCTCCTGTGCGGAGCTTTCTTTTGACCTAGTCTCTTCAGCTTGCTAGTAAAATTCCTGAAAACTGTACAGCCTTCGAGAAGCCAGTTATACTAAGTTCCCCACAACTGGACTTTCAGAGTATGGACAATAAATTTTGAGGTGGGTAAAAGCTTGGTAGTGGGAAGGAGCCCTGGGTATCTACTCCAGTCATGTACAACAGGAGAGTGAAGCTCAGAGTTATTGGGGGGTGGTTCTCTTAGCTACTCGTATTTGAGTTTTTCAGCTTGATGTGGTGTTTTCCTTTTATCCCTTTGCACAGATTCCGTTTGATTTAACGTAGTTGTCATTGTGAAGAAAGAACTGCTAATTTCTGAGCATCCAGAATGAGAGATATGGATGTGTTTCAATACTGAATAACAACAACTGATTTTGTGAATGCATTTTCCAGCTATTAATTAAGCTAATAAAGGTGAGCTATAATGTCTTTTATGCCTTAAAGAGTGCACCAACATAAATATCTGCAGAGGATATGCTTGTTCTGAAAAAAATGCATAGTGTGTGGAGGAGGAACATGCTTGATAGTCTTGTTTTGAGCTAAGGAATAATAATGTCATGAGAGCAAATTGATGTAATAGGCCTCAGGAACGACTGGAGCAATGAGGTTGTACCCTCCAGTAAAAGTTGTGCAAAATACAGTGAGTTCTAGATAGATTTTTAGATGAAAGAGGATACATTTAGAAAAGTGAGGGCGCAGTGCCATTAGCTCCCTGTTAACATCAGAAAACAGTCACCTGAAATGTCTCCTAGTCTTACATGTTGAAGCTTTTTATTAACATTTTGAATTTTCAAGTGGTAGTTTTCTGTTTAGTACCACTTGACTTCTCAGCAGATGTCTTCTCTTGAAGTCTCTTCACTCTTTTTTGGTTTTATTTAGCAAATTAATGATATTTTCTTAAGTGAATCATTATCATTCTCTTCTAAAATTTATGGCATTGTGTGCCATAAGAAAATGGAGTTTAATACTTGGTGATCCATTGGATATACTTGTTACTGTTTCCTTTGACGTAATGAAATGCTTATTGTTGTCCCTTAACCCCATTAATGTTCAGGTTTCAACTGTTAGGGTGCATATGTTCTATGTTTTGGAATACAATTTTTTTCCCTCAGTAAAATGACATCACTTTTCAATTTGTAAGAAAACGTTTTGTTGCACCGTAGAATAGCCTTCCTTTTTACTGTCTCATTACTCAGAAATGCTTCTCCAAGATTTCTGAAACATGGGATCAGCTGTGGTCTGAACTCTGGAAGCTATACAAAAGCTTCTTTTGCTTTCAAAAGCCCTTGTGTTTTTACTTGCTTTTTAAAAAAGTATAAAATGCAGTTTCTTTAATTCACTAGGTAAACTTTTTTAAGGGTCTGGTTTTTCCTGAGGCAATTTCGAGAAACAGGCTATATGGCTCAATACCATTATTTTTGCTTAATGTGCGTGTTGGAGAGGGCCGTTAAAATCATTTAATGGTCAAGTTGCTACCATCATGTGAAGGTTTCCTTCTACTCAGTATTCTCAATGTGTTGCTGTTCCCACTGAGCAAAACAGGAGGCTATCTATGTGTAATTGTGCTGAAGATAATGTTCTGCTACAGCATTCACTAAAGTCATGTTTTCTGTGTAATAAAGTCTCAGTAATGGAATAGGAATTTACCTTACATATGAGAAATTTTAGTTAAAACATAAGAAGTATCATGCAGAAAAAGTTTTATTTTTTAAAAATTAGCTATCCAAATAAAGGTCTGTTATTTTGAATTGTTAACATTTTATATTTGTATTGCAATACCATAAATGCTTCTGAAGGGAAAGAGAAAATCTCAGCAGGGCTGCTTATCTCATCTGCAGGTTCCATCCATTTAGATAGAGATGAAACCTTCTCGCGTAAATTAGGTTGCCTGCAGAGGCTTTCCCTCCCTACTCCTGTCCCAGCTTGGCTCCTCACGTACTCAGAACTGTACAGAGCATTTCACTGGTGGTTCCATGAGGGCCTTGTGCAACGGCTGTACTTCTCTCCTATTCCTACTCTGAATATTGTATTTGTTTTCATTCCGTTGTCTCTCCCTCTGAGCTGACCAAAGGAAATGTTCCTTGTGATTTCAGTCATTCGGAACCAAATAACAATAGCTTTGTAGGTCTCTTTTTGTAGTCTGTTTTCCTGAATTCAGGCTTGAAGTCTTTGAAGACCACCTCTGACAGTATGAAATTGTTCATAAGGGGAAGTTTTTGTTCTTTTATTTTACTGTTATTTTTATGCTTCCAGCATTTTAATTACAGTCTGGTTATTACCGCTTTTCCTGTCGTTCCCAAAAACGAAATCTGTGGGAGCCAAAAATAATTGGAAGCATGATAAATCTCAAAAGAAACTGAAACTGAGGGTATGATCTTTTGTTTGTTTCTTTCTGTAGACTCTTAAATCTGATAGGCAGCACCTTCAGACATTAGCATCTGACTAGTCTGAATACTTCTGACATTTGAAGACATCATAAATAACCATTTAACATAATAGGCCTTAGAGCTTTGAACAGTTCCTGAATAAAATTGTATATGTGTCAAAACTGAATGTGGTGCTTTCATTTGTTTGCTCAGGCTTACCCTAAAATATAATCCCAATTTCAACTTCAGACTTAGAGACAGGTATTATTTATTACAAAAAAATATTAAAGACATTTTTTTGGAGGAGGAAAGAAGTCTGCCATTGAAGCAAGAGCGGAATGAGTTGAACTTTGTCACCCTATATAAGGTCTGATACTCCAGAAATAGTTGGGATATCTGGAAAGCTTGTGCTACAGCTGGCTTCAGCAGTTGTACTAGACTGTGTTTTCTTTAATTTCTTGTATCATCTAGTTAACTTTTTTTTTTTTTTCAGTTAGAGTATGTTAACATTTGTACGTTACTGGGTTAACGAAACTTGTCATATAGCTGCCAAAAGTCCCATTACACTTGTGCCATTATTAAAAGTGTCTCCTCCCATGATCAAAACAATTGTTTCTGAAAGAGCTATAAAAAAAAGGATACATTGCATATTAACAAAGTCAGTTTGGGAAAGATGTGTTTTAATAGCATACATTCCAAAAGAAATAAACATTATGTACAGAGTCTTTAATTAACACAATTGCTTTTAAGTGTTGGTAGTTAGGATTAATGATGTTGGTTATGAAGTGCCATTTTTTTAGCTACAATTATAATACGGGATTTAGAAACTGAGCATTGGGGTGCTGACCTTAATTCTCCCCAGGGCAAAATAAAGTGTTTTGCTGACTCAGACTCCTTCCATCTTCATGCCAGAATGACATAGGCATAAGGGGGTTTTTGTTGTCTTTACCTAACTTAGTATGTAAATTGCCATTATTTGAAGTTTGTGCTGCTTTCAGCTATGCTGTCTTGGTGTAACATTTATAATCATTGTTGAATTTTAATTTGGATTAGAGGATAAGAAACAGGAGAAGAGAAAAAATAAATTATCCATATAACTCATGATAATTAGGGGGTTTATTAAATTACATTCTGGTGAGCCTTTAGCACTTTCTGAAGGCAAAAGAGGAAAGCATATGGAGGAGCCTTCTTCAAAACCACTCTAATGATGCCAACCCCTAATGTGCTTCTTATGTTCATGTTTCCATCCAAGCACCATAGTATTCAGCCTATAAACTCTCATTGGAGACAGAGGGAGAGGCATTACAAGATAAAAATTCTGCTTTCTTACTTTCCCCACCTTTAAAGATGGTAACCAAAAGGCTAATGGGAGCAAACCTATGTCAGCCTTTTATAACTCACAGCTTTACCCTATGTTATGGCTATTCTGTGAAAACAGAACTGAAGGGTTCCGTCATGAAAGATGCAAGCTACCACCTGCTTCATAATATCTCTTCTGACGATATCAAATCAAGTCTTGGTTGTTATCCACAAAATGTGAAGGCTAACCCAACAAACTGTGATACTGTTACAATGATGGGTTGGTGATAATCATGGATGTTGGTCTCTTAGGTTTTCTCAGTAGGTTAGTCTTGAAATGAAGGATAGCTGTGTTGTCCAGTCTCTTGTATTGCTCCTTTAAGCTCTACAATGATGATTTATAATTCATAAGTTAAGGAATGTGAACTCTCTGCCCTGGTTATTTATAGAACTGACTCTCCATTTTTTGATATGTATTTTAAATTAATAATGTAAAAATCTATTGATTTTATTTATGTGTTTCATTTAATATACAGGAATACTTGTTGGGGCATTTATGGAATAGTAAAAATAACTCAAAGAGATAGATGATGGCTTGCTTACATTTAAAGTCTGCACTGGAGAGGAGTTTGGATTGCCGTGACTTTAAGTTATTATTGCAACTTTTGATCCTCAAGGCAAGGCTTCATACACACACTTGGAAGTGCTTTAAATAAAGTGTTGCACCAAGTTAACTCATTCTTTTTTTTTTTTTTTTTGGTGGTGAGTTAGCATTCCACAAACAAATTAGCCATTACATTATGAGATAAAACAACAGAACACAATGTATGCTGCTGTTAGTTCTTACAAATCTACAAGTCCTGTGGCTGTTAGTCTTCTTTTCTTTAAATATAGATTATAAGAACCAAGTGCTCCTTGAAGAAAACCAGCACCAGATTTATTCTAAATCAAAAAGCAGCTAGACATTGCTCCAAATTCTGAAAAATTACTATTTTCAGGTGATAATAAGGGGGAATGTTGTTCTGGCCTCATTGGTCCTCTGATCTATAAGAGCATATATTAGGCAAAATGATTTGTCACCTTTCTTGGCTTGTTGTGATACATGCCAAGCCACTGACCCATGTTCCATTGAATCTCAGGGGTTGGTATTTTGTAGTTAGCATAGAATTCTAAATATTGTGAATCGAGTAAATCTTAAGCTGCGTTGCTGGTGTAATTATGGTTTTGAAAATGTGCAAGCTTAATGATGAGCATTTTGCAAGAAATTACTGAAAGCAAGTAAATCAGCTCTGAAGTGCGTGTGTTTCAGTTAAGAATTAATATGGTGCATTTCTGTTATTTCTGAATGATTTGTATTGCCTTGCAGCCTACTTTACACTCCTTGACAAGGCAATCAACTTGAGTCCAAACAATATCAAAATGCAATTTGTAGTACTTTTTGTGGACCAAACTCAAACTAGAGGCAAAACTCATGTATGAAACTCAGAACTCTGCAGAGAAAAGAAACCCAAATGTAGGTCTAACAATCATTTATTTACTTCAGTACATACTTACTATCTACTGTGACATTAGTTTGTAGTCAGTAATAATGACTACTAATTGCCCATACGGTGTTCCGTCCAAATTCTACTATGACAGGTAGCTAAAGCTAGTCACATCTTCTTATTTTCTGAACTCCACAGATGTTTTTTCTCCTTTCTTCAACATAAATGCAACCATTAAAGTACAGAAGATATATTAAATCTACTAAAAATGCTTTATCTTCAGATATCAGGGTAAGGAAGTACACATGGTTTCATTGGGTTCCTTTCCCTTTTACTGCCTGACACTGGACTTTATGCTGCTTTTCTGTGTGTGAGCTGAGATGCTCAAATTGCTAAATGTAAATCTGAGGAGACTTTAGTGCAAGTAGTAAAATTACACTGATAGTAAATTTATTTCTCATTTTAAATATCTAAATATCTCTTGCGAGTCAGACTTATCTGGGGTTTGTGTTCATGGAGGGAAGGGTGGTTTATTTTTGGTTTGTGTCTGCTCAAGCAAATTTCTTAATAATATGCTTATATGAGCTAGAAAATGCACTTCAAACATTACTACCCTGATTCTTAGTATGGTGCAGCCAAAGCCTTTCTGGTAATCAATAAGGTTCCTGTAGAAGGATTCACTTAGAGTATCTTACTGATTTCTTTAGATTCATAAGGTAAAAATCTATTTCTAATTTCCTTTCCTTGTGCTAAACTATATGCTATCTGAAAGGCTTTTTAATCTTGCAGTGGCTAAATACATTATACATCAATGTCTTGGAATGCCTACCAAGGGGAAGACTTCCGGTGTCTTATTTGTAAGCAGTGTAGAGGAGAGAATTTTGATACTCATGAGAGAAGCAAAGGAAATATTTCCATTTCTACCTGCTCTCATTCTGCATGTTTTTGTTTATATGGGCTCTGTTACTATTACAGGTAAGACAATGTTATCCCCTCATGAGTGTTGGAAGTAACAAAACTGATTTCATCCTTTCTTATTGATATCACAGTAATAACACTGGTTGTTTTGTTTCATTTATGTTACATTGTCTAAAGGCATTTTCACTCCAGTGGTAGATTCCTGAGTCAGTTCTATGGTAGAGGGACTTTAATGTACCATCTCTGAGACCCAGGTACTTATGTATACTACTACACACTCTTATGTGTACTGTGTCCTTTAGAAATTAGTTGTATCATCAACACTGCTAAATAGCAGGTTCTTTTTTTTTTTTTCCTACAGCCTGGGTTGAAAGACTCCAATATTCCAAATGTTAAACTATCAAGACAGGCAATTATGTGTTAATTAGTTTTGTCAATTCAGCCTGCTGTTGTTCTTGGACTTTGCTTGCTACCTTGCTTGTGCTTTGTCCTTTCAAAACATCAACAAAACTTGATTTATTTTGCTTGCACAGTCTCCACTAATCACAATATTTTTTATGAGGAGTCAGGCACCCACCTTCATCTTTCTTATTTCATCTATACTATTTTGCTCCTTTTTTGTTTGTTTGGGTTTTTTTTGTTTGTTTGTTTAATAAGTTATGTTCTTTTTTATTGCTACTGAGGTGGCCAATTCCATGTAGAAACCCTTGTCATTGAGGTAAGGGCTATAAAATGTGTAGTGTCATTTTTTATGCCATGTTTTAGTTTATCTGGCCTTCTCCTGACCTTTCTCCATAGTAAAAAAACCTCTAAAACCAAAAACCTTGCTCAAACCTTACACAAAATGTTTTTCCCTTCTCATTATAGTTGTCAGGCAATTCATACTTTTCAGAATGAATTTTACCTAGCAATTAATTTAATTTTCTTCACATTTATTGATCTGTCTCTGGGAGGGTACCAAATTCTCAAGTAGGTTTAGAAAAAAATGAAGAGCTTTAATTGTCAATAATTATGCAGGAGAGTGATGCACTGAGATAGCTTTCTATTTGTCAATTTCCATCTTTTTCATCCAGATATGGATATGCTTCTAATGTCCCTTTCATCTGGGAAAATTACTGACAGAGTATCCTTCTCTAGTGGCTGCAATATATATTGACATCTTACTTAATTATATGGCAGGGTAGCAGCCAGAGTCCATTATGAAGAGAAGAAATCAAAATTCCAACCTGGGATTTCCCTGTGGTTTTCTCAAACAACACATTGTCAGATAAAATATGCACTATTGTCAGATAGCCAGAAAACTCCCTCAATCCGTAAATTTAATTGGAAGGAAAGAGGAAAATCTAAGTTGCACTTTTCAGGACCCTTCAGGCTCTATGCATGTTCATAATAATATCTCCTACCTTGCTGTTTGATTTAGAGTGCAAGCTAGTAGGGTTTGCCTGGAACATCTTCCTTTTGTTGCAGACAGAAAATGCTAAATGGGTTTCAAAAATAATGGCTTTCACAGAAAAAAGGATCATTCCTAAGATAGCAATGCTAAGAGCAGTTGAGGCCAGAGAAAAGTTCGAGCTGAACTTTTTCACATTATGGCCATTATTGATAAAAGGAAGCTCTAACAAGAGAGTGAGCTTTTCACTCCAAATAATGTTCAGATTTTGTATTTAAAAAAAAAAGAAAAAAATAAAATAAAAAAAAGCAGCAAAGTTCTAAGATGATACCATATTGCTCAAAGGAAACCATTTAGAACTAGCTCCTGGTTGCATGCAGTATTCAGTTGCTGAAGCTGTGGCCAGGCTCAGGAAGGACAAGGGTGATGAGGAAGACTCAGCACAAATTCACCAAGGGCAAATTGCGCCTGGCCGACGTGATTGCCTTCTGTGATAAGACTAGTGGCACTATACAAGGGGAGAGCCCTGGGTGTTGTTGACCTTGATTTCTGCAAGGCTTTTGACATGTTCTCCCATAGTATACTTACAGGCAAATTGATGAGAAATGAATGGAATAGATGGATAAGAAACTTGATGGAAAACTGTCTGGAGCTCTGGGCTGAAAAAGTTGTGATTAAAGCTACAAAGCCCGTGCAGAAGTTGGTTACCAGAGGCATTTCTCAGTTTGCTACTGGACCAAACTGGGGAGAATGGTCAATACTTTGGAGTGCAGAGCTGCTATTCAGAGGGATCTCAACAGGCTGGAGAAGTGGGCTGACAAGAATCTCAAGAAGTTCAGCAAAAGGTAATGAAAAATCCTACATCTGGGAAGGAATAACCCCATACCACCATACAGGGTGGGGCATAGAGCAGCTCTGCAGGAAAGATCTTGGCCATCCCAGCGGTCCACAAGTTAAACATGAGTCAGCAGTGTGTCCTTGTGGTAATGTCTTTTCCAGGTGCATTCTGGGCTGTATTAGCAAGAATCTAACCAGCAGGCTAGAAGCAATTATTGTCCTCTGTCCAATGCTTGTGAGACTGTCTCTGGGACTCTGTGTCCAGTCTGGGGCTCTGCAGAAGAAAAACATGGACATACTGTGGATCCAGCAGGGAGGCACCAAGATGGTCAAGGAACTGCAGTGCATGAAAAGGCTGAGAGAGTTGGCTTTGTTCCATCCTAAAAAGACTAGGCTGAGGGGAGATCTAGTTGTCTTCAGATAGATCCTAATAAAAGATACAGTGGAAGATGGATCCAGACTCATCCTGGAAGGGCACAGTGACAGGACGAGAGGTGAAAACCACAATCTGTAACATGTAAAATTCTAATTACATACTACAAAAATATTTTTACTGTGATACAGTACAATACAGGTGATTAGCCACCTGATCTAAATTGTTGTGAGAAGCAAGTTGAACCAGATAACCTCCAGAGGTCACTCCAACCTAAATTATTCAGTGTCTATATGCTGAAACCTATTTTCCCTTTCTGTGTGACTACTTAACTAATATTCAAACCCATGAAGATAGCCTTCTGTTAGAAGATATTAATCTGGGTATTTTACTAGTACAGATGTGTTTATTTAGGCAGAAGATACAGGGAGAATATACTATTTCTGTGAACCCAGCAGAGACAAATACCAGAAGGCAGTTTCTCAACTCATAGTTAATATTTCCTTTTCTATCCAGCACTGTTAAAAGAAATATTCCATCTTCCTTGGGGTCACCATGCTACAGTTCCTCTTCCCTCAGCTTCTCTAGGGGCTTTAGTTTCCAGCTAACATGCCACCCTTGCTTTTCCAACCCATTCCCAAGTAACCAAGTTAGTTTGAGATGGCCCTTTCTCCAGCTTTCCTGCATTCTGAGCAGTGATCTGTCTTGTACCATGTAATCCCTGAAAGTGTTTTTAGTTTGTTTGGGGATTTTCTTGTCTGTTTGTTTTGGTTGGTTGGTTTGGGTTTGCTTTTTTTGTTGGGGTTCTGGAGGGTTTTTTTTTTCTTTTTTAGGCAAAAAAAGTCAGGCGACATTCTTAACACAACTGTCTGGCTAGAAAACATAATTTATTTTGAGACTGTGTGGAAGAGAAATTATCATAATTTAGATGAAACTAGAAACCTTGACATTTTATAACTGTATGATTTCCTTATGGAAAAGTTGACATTCTCACTGGAAGATGTGAAAATAATAAGAGCCCCTCAGACAGGCAGTTGACTTACCATTGCATCAAAATTATATCACAAGATGGACATTTCACTGTGGATGTGTTTTATTATTGTGATAAGCTCATTTTAAACCATAAATTTGTATTCATTCTAGACATAACACCAACAAGTTCTTTCAAGGTCTGTAAATGCTCAGAAGTGAAAGACATGATTGCATAAAGTTATCAACAACCTCCATAATAATACAGTAGAAGTATGTTCTTCAGTATGAAATTTGTTCTGTTTGTCAGTTTTGGGGGGTTCATTTGAGGGTTGTTTTTTTTAAGATGTTCATAAAATGCCACAGGCTTTCAGAATTCAGTGACACAAAAAGCCCACCAAAGAAACATTAAGGTGTTTCTTTCTTATTTTAAGATACAAATAATCTCTGTGTAGACAGAATGTTTGTAGAACTACCATAAACCATGGAAAAGTTAGATTAATCTGGCAGTTTTCTCATTTTTTACCGGCACTTATGTATAGTTTCAAAATAAAAAAAAACAAATAGGTGAACTGAAGCAATTCTAGCTATGCAGTTCCTTACCAAAAAGGTCAGCTTTTCTCAGACTTTCTGGTGTATAGTTCCACATTCCAAATAATAATTATTTAGAGTATAGTCTTTTTTAATAGACATAATTTATGAGCACTTTTTAATATCACTGGTGCATAACTATGCATTTCGCTTTATGTGATTCATTGCTTTCTGGTTGTACTCGAATCTCTGATTCATATTCTGTAATAATTTTATTGTGTGGGAATCCCCTAGTTGGACTGTAAAGGTTAGTGTAATTATTGCATCTCAGCCACTTTTATGGCATGTACGTACACATCTTGTTGGCCACTTCTGCACTTCAGCACCACATGGCTCCTTCAGTTAGAACTAGTAGCAGTAAAAAGCCCACCATGACTTTTAATCTCTTTACTTGTATAACAATTCCTCTCCCCCAAAAAGGAGTGCATTCTGACATAAAAATGAAGTGTGGGTGAAAAGTTCTCAATGACTTTTTCCTTTATAGGAACAATAATGTCATTAAACTTTACACCCTGATTGGCATACAGGATGGCAGCTATACTGTAAGGTTATTGCAGAACAGAAATTGAGTGTTGGAGAAAGATTTTTCTGGTTCTCCATTCCACATTGTTACTGAATGTTTTGAAGCAATACATTATTGCTTTTTTTTTTTTTTTACATTATCTCTGAACATTATATGTAGATTGTGAATATTTTTACAGAGGTGTGCTTCCGTAGACAAGTTATAGTTGGCTCTATACGTTCAGCTATTTTTTTTTTCTTTTGCAATACAAAGAGTAGTCATTCAGTTACACTAAGATTCACATTTGGTCCAGAACATGCTGTAGTAGTTTTAACTATCACAGGAATGTATTGCAGATAAATACTTAGCGTGTATGTAAGAAACATGTATTTATCTTCTGATACAAACTTTTGAAAAAGAATAGTTCATCTTCAACCTTGATAATGTGAGTATAAGATTTGACTTTGCTGGAGTCAGAATTTCATCCTCAGAAGTAAAATACTGAAGATCTTTCTCAGTGTCACTACAAAATGTATTTCAGAACGGTATTTAAGCATAAATATTTTAGTTATGCAAATGATACTTAATTTCAAAACATTAAAGAAACAAGTCTGATCTCTAATCCTTGCACAGTCACAGGGAAAAAACACTGCTTTCAGGCATGTTTTCTGTGTTCTTCTTTTGTCTAACAGAGCAGAAATTTTGCACAGGAAAACAGAGCACAGGTAGCCATAGGATAATTTTCACACGTTTCTTGAAACATAAAATATTTCCTGGTTTCACATCATAACTTTCTTTTCATATTACTTGTTGATATTTGTGAAAAACAGGAATGGAAATACATTCAGAAATACTGAAATAAATACAGAATGGTAGTTGGTACAACCTTCTGCATTATTGAATTGATAACCATAAGCAGCAGCTTTTTAAAAAGTATTAAGCTCTTAGAAAGTATTAAATGCCAAAAAAAGAGTATTCAATCTGCAATAGATTTTGTTTTAAAAAGTATAAAGAACTGTCATTGAACATCTGGAAGTAATTAAACACTAATGTGTTTCCTGTCATATCATTCATGAAGTCCAAAAAATGAGAAGCAAGAAAAGGTTTCAGCAATTCTTTATGTGTTTTCATATGTATTTATAAAGTTCTTACATTTATACATACACTACAGCTTGCACATATATAAATAAGTATGTGTGAATGTGTAAATGTAGAAGTCTGTATGCATCTAAACATCTATACAGAGAATTTATGGTGTTGTAGTACCATGCATGTGTTTTAGTAAAATAGATTTGGGGGACCATGCTAAACCAAATTTTTTAATTACTGTAAAACCGTTTGTGCAGATCCATGAAGAAGTAATGCATTCTTAAGTGTAATAGTTGTTTTATCTTTAGGAGCAGTCTACTTTTGGAGACCATTATTTTGGGCCACACTGGATTTAGAAGCTATGGTTAGGCCTATCAAGAAAGCAGGAATTGCTCTAGCCTAGACACCCTCTGCTTTGTGGAAAGTATTATAGACATAAGTATGGAACAATATGCATGTACGTTTATGTACACAGGAATTAATTTCTATAAAATAGTACAGCTTCTTCTTGTCTCACAACTTCATGTCCCTCAAACTACTTTCATTCTTGGACCAACAAAGCCAAATCAAATCTGATCCTTGTGGCCCTTTCATGCAAACTTGCTGGACTGCAGACTGAAGTCTAGGAAGACATTAACAAAAAGTAAATTTCAAGCAATACAGATTTTGATAGAAGTTTCTTTATGTTTACTTCAAAACTGCTGTGACAAAAAAGTTAAAACTAAGTGAGAAGAGCAAACGTAGCCTCCTGGACTATTATGCTGGATTAGATATGGCCATTTGACCACTGAGTATATATAAACATACCTTAAATATGCATATTTTAAAGAGCAGTGTACAAGATAATCTATAGCTTTTATGTTGATGTTATTCTAGTACAGACATTGTGGTAGTTGTTGGCATAGATACAATAAAAAGGGAAACTGAACTGAAGAGAAGGGCTTATTGTTTAGGTTTATAGGGAGCAAACATAGATTTCCAGAGTTTTGGTTTAACATTTACATGCTCTGCTCTAGGATATACAGTTTGTATACAAAACCAGGCAGCCATTTATAGGTGTGGGCCCTGGTATCTTTCAGGGGATAACACAATGAACAAATGGATTTTAGGAGTGGGACATGATAATTCAAATGTATTAAAATGCGTGTGGTGAGCATGTCTTCTGTTGTCTGTAAAAACATTTGTTGTCATGAAAATGCAATGAGTCATGAGTGACTTCCTTTTTCTCTCTTCTCTATAATTTCATTTTCATCAGAGAAAAGCAGATGTCAGCTCCCTGAAAGAGAAAACAATGTTTGTTATCATAAATAGTGGTTGTCAAATCAATACATCCCTCAATCTGGCTCAAGCTAAATGCACTACTTGGAGTCTATGAATGAAGATGATAGGAGAAAATTTTCTTGAATATCATTATCCTTATCCTTTCTGGGTCTTTCGGAGGAAACGGAGTTCTTTTCATTCTCAGCCATAGGAAGGCAGTAAGAGCATAAGCATGTGCTAGAAAGTAAAATTGTATGTTTTTTCTCAAAGTGATACTGCACTGTTGGTTTGAGTCTCTCACTTCTGCTGGGTACATCTACACTACAATTTTAGCTTGATTAGCTAGCTGTGCTGAGATTGTTTTGAAAGCTGTGCTTCTTGAACTGCTTTGGTTCTCAGAGTGGAGCCACTTCAGGAGTGCATGAGCTAGATTTCTTTCAGATGAAGCTGTTCTGGAAGACGCTCCCTAGGACCACATTGAATGCCATCCATCCGCTATTGAGAAATCAGGCCGGTGAACCAAACTAAAACAAGTATAACATGAAAAACAGGTAGTGTGGACACTGGATCCTTAGCACCATCCATTTCACTTGGTAGATTCACTGTTACTGAGCTACTTGGTGGTATAGACATAACCCTTGTGTCCCCTCCTTTACTGGAAAGTTTTTCAGAAATGAAAAACTTTCATTCTTCCTTCCTCCCTCAGTTACCACTAGTTTTAATATTTTAATTAGGCTAGATACTAGCATTCTGTTGCTGAGTCAAGGAAGGACTGTTAGTTCGTTACCTTTTAAACTTCTTTGAAAATATCCACCCCTTGGATCTCCATATTCAAGATCAGCCATTCACCCTAATCTTACTGGACAAATGGGGATTTTATCCCTTGGCCACATAAAAGGCAGCAAGAAGGAATATAATACAAAGTGTAGCAGCCTTCTGCAACCCAATACCCTGCTAAGGTTTCAACCACATGGCGAAGTTAAACCCTCATCTGTTTGGACAAGGAAAAGGCAGTGGGTGGTTAAGAGGTGGTGTATCTGCAGATCAGACAGTGTAAGATAGATGTGCGCACTTTGTACCTGAATTTGAAAATCATATCTGTTCTGCCATTAGCAGTACATACTTAGCATGTTATCTGAATATTCAGCTGAGTTAGGTTAAATATCAAGATTCCTACCTTTCTATTTCTGGTTTAAAGTGTAATATGAATATGACAAAAGGCTATCTCTGTTTATGAAAGCTGGGGGTACTCTGTCACTGACAAGCAAAGTAATAATTCAGGTTTCCTAAGTAGTAGCAATTTTTATTAAAAAAAAATACCTGTTGATCTTTTGTTCTCTCCTCTCCGGGAACATTGTAAAGAATCTTCCTCCAAAGAGTATGTGCACAAGGTAGTTCAGATACCAAAAGCTACTCAGTTTCTGGAGGCAGTCTAGCTGCAAGGTAGATTATCCAATATGGAGCTCTACTGCTGTTACCATTGCCTGACACACTTCTGTGAAAGTTCAGTGGTTTGCTTCATTTATATGTTCATGTACATTATTTTCCTTAACTTCTTGTCCTCTAACTTATCCTAATGCACTATAACATGAGTTGTTACTGTCTTACCCATTCTGTCTCTGTTCCTGATTTCTGCACACCAGTAAGTTCTTGTCTTGCCAAGCTCAGGTCCTCCTCCCTGAATGTTTTCTTTTTGTTTTCTGTCCAAGGTTTCTTTTGCACACCTCCTCACCCAGCAATTCCCGGTCTGTCCCTGCCCAGAGATTTTTCCTTTAGTCTGTTGGGTTTTTTTTCTGTTGGTTTGCTGTTTGGTTTTGTTTTTTTTAAATAAAAGAAACTTTTCTCCAGCCACTGATACCTTAAATCTAATGCGTGTGTTTGGATAAGGACGCATAGACGTGTATACAGACACAAATTTAGGGGACATCAAGCACTGAGATTCTTGTTCTGACTTCCTTTACCACTATGTCTTTTACAAGTGTTATTCTAGCTTTTGAGTCTTCTGTCGTATGTGGAAGGCCAATAAATCAGATCAGATGAGTGCAAAGTGTTGAAATTAAGTCTGTATGATGACTACCTAAGTACATGCATTTTTTCAAATGGAAAATGGCTTTTTCCCCCTTCTCATCTCTTTGTATTACCATAATCTGAGACACTGTAATAATAGTAGGGTGCAGGAAAAGAAAAACAAAACAAAAATATGACTTAAAAATTGACAGAGGGCTTTTAAGTACCATCATTTGCTTCAAAAAAATCCCAAACAAAAGCACCTTTATTCTTTTGTTTATGTGCCAGCTTCCCAGCTGCTTGCTTTTTGGGTCTCCAAGGGGTTTATTTTAGAAATGTCAATCCATAATACACCTGCTGGATGGGCATACTTTGAGATGAAAAAAAAAAACACCACAAACCCAATTAAAAAAAAAACAACCAAACAACAACAGCAAAAAAAAAAGCCCAACCAAACACAAAACAACATAGATTTTTCATGCAAGTAGAGCTAGAAAAACAAGCTTGCCAAACTAAAGTTGTACATTTGCATCTGGTACCTAGTCTCTTAGAGGTCACGTACTCTAGGGGCTTAAGAAGAGGGTGACTTTTTTTGCTTGTGGGGCAGTGATACATTCTGAAAACCAATGAGGCAGGAATCCCTTTTCAAACATTTATGAACCGTTTCATACCCTGGAGTGGTGGTGTGTCTGTATAGTCTCTATAATACCAAACATTATGTGTCTTAAAACTAGCCGGCTGATATACCATGAAAGACAGGGAAAAAAGTTGGAATACAAGAAAGAAAGCGAGTTGTCCCATGACCAGAAATATTACGATATTTTTATATCTTAATAGCATTTTTAGAAAGGGGAAGAGAGGAGTCTAAAAATAATTAGGTTTCTACATACAAATTACCTTGTTGCCTTTCATTAAATTAGTTCCTTGTTATTTCTCCAGCATATTAAACTAAACCTGCAGTTGTACTTAAGGTGTAAGTGCACTGCTGGTTCTCACCATTTACCCTTTAGTGTGACATTTTTGGTGTAATTTTCCTGCTCTGAAAATGATCAAAAGACTTAGTTGACTTGGAAAGATCGCTCAGCTTATCCCACAAATGCCAAGATTTTCATGTGTTGGGATGGGTGACAGAAACCATGTGTGACCAGTGCATGAATAGGAGTGGTATGAAATGACAAAAATACTACAAAAATCACTGAATTTCTTAATGAGCATTGCATGTTATTAAGTACTTACGGAATCAGTTCCGCTTGTCTCTGATGAGTAGCTACCTGCTATCTCTCTTTGTAGAGATTATGTGGTCAATCATAGCACATAATTGGTGTCCACTATCTGCTAGTAGCAGCCATCACTGGTCAATTAACCTGACCTATCTTCTTTTCTGACAAGCTCTCAGGGTTTACACTTTTTATTAATGTACTCTGTACCATTTGAGTATCCCTTGTTGATTATACCCCAATATTGGCAGGGCTGTTTCCCTTTTTTTTAAGGTTTGGGGTTTGTTCTACTTTTTAAAGTACTACTAATAAGAAATGTAATATTTAATCACTGTTTTTAATAACTGTTTATTACTTGTCTAAAAAGTTAAATGCCTTTGTAACTTAACACATGCACAGAAATTACTGTGAGCTGGCTCCATTACCATTTCAATACTTAACTTCCAACAGTAGTTATTTTAGTTTAGAAGAAATAAACTTCCTCTAAACTACAGGTGAGCAGACAAATCAGGTACGTTTCTATGACATGAAGCCAATTAGAACATGTCAGAGTAATAGAATATACATCAGCCAACACTGACATAATGGTGGCACAGATTTATCAGTCATAGTGAAAAATTAATTACAGATTATTTGTTTTATCTTTTTTTAAGAAATACTGCATGGTCTTGTTTCCTTTTTATTGATCTTTCTATATCAGGCTGAATCAATGGAAAATGAATGTGAATTTTATTCATTCATAGAACTCGGAAAAATTTTCAGGTTAGTGTTTTGTTTGGTATTTTGGCAGCTTCATGATGTAATAGGTTACAAATATGTGTTGGTTTGGACAGAACTGACTGCATTCTTACATCCAGTTCTATGGAAAATGCTCTTCTCATTGAGAACTAAGATTTTGTTGTGAGACAGATTCGACTGTCAATAAAAATAAAATAAATAATAATAAATAAATAAAAATAATAAAAGGATTAGTCAATGATTGTTCAGATGGTTAAAAAAAATCTATTTGAAAAACATAATTGTTTGTGAATTTTTTTGGTCAATTTTAATCAGAACTTCAGTATGCCATACCACTTCGGTTTTGGTAGTTGGTGGGTTTGGGGCATTTCTTGGGGGTTTTTTAAGATAAAATTTTATACTAAATTAAAATTGTTGTGTTTGGTTTTTAAATGTCAATTTGACTGAAAATAATTTTGGCATTTCCAAATGATATTTGACTATAACTGACATTTTCCTGTGAAAAAATATAGTTTAATTACAACTGTATTTTTAATTGGGAAAACTATGTGAACAATTTCTGTGATATGTAATATTTCCTTCTAAATTCTATGGTAGTTCAAGAGATTCACTTCTTACTTGTAACTTGGTATTCATAGGGGATAAGTCCTTTTAATGTTCTCATGGAAAAAAATGTAAGTATACAAGTATTTTAAGCAACTGAAAACACATTATGGAGCATTTCTAACTCAATATATTAAAGCTTTTTGTTCACCTAAGGAAAACTGCCTCCTTGTAGGTATCCTCATCTGTTCCTCACTTGACTAAACTTGGGATCTTAAGTAGGGGTAGGGCCTATTTTGAAATTTACAGGGGAATTCTCAAAAGGTCTTCCTGGGGGTAAATCCCCTTCTGCTCAAACCTTTCTTTACCATTGGAACACACCTGAAAAGGAAAATGCCTAGGCTTTGTTGGTTTTTCCTAAGTTCTTGATCTAGTATAAGATAAAATTTCAGGAGGGAATAGTATCAGTGATACTGAAATGTCAGATAGCTTCGAAAGTTCAAGGTACTTCAGAAAGCAGCAGAAACCTCAAGGGCTGTCGGTGTTCTGTTACTCTGCAGTGGAGAAGCAGCAGCAACTAGAGAAGGCAACAAGCATGCTGTTGAACTCATGGTTGCATGATACGGAGTGCAGAGTTTAAGCAGTAGGAGAATTGGAAAATATTTTTTTAGCACAATGGCAATTGTTCACCCGCTAAATTTTGCCTGGTGCGAGGCCTTTGGGAAGCAAGTCACTCCTCTTCAATGAGACTAGTCTCCCTGATGAGATTGTGCTGAAGAAATGGGCTGTTGCTATCTTCCACTATGTCTTGCTGTCATTGCCACTTTTTCTCCCATTGTACCAAGATCACAGACTTGTTCCAGACTGTCTCCAGGTTTTGTTGCTGATTTTCACATACAGTGAAAATCCCTTCCTCTGCTAAGTAGCTGTATGTGATGTTGCTTTCAGAAACAACTGGCAACATAGTCAGTCTCTCCTTTCAGTCAATATAAGACATAGTGTTATGCCTATAGACTGAGCAATAGCAAGTTAGCAAAGCAGCTTAAGTGTCTTTTATGTCCTTACTAAAAAAATAAGAGTGTCTGGTAAAAAAATCTGGTCTGAAATAGATTGCTCAGAAGTTATTGGACACAACAGTGGTCTTATGTTAATCTATGGCTCACTGATGGCTGCCAACTGCCAAATTACTCCTGATATACCGTAAGTTAATAAATAATTTACTTGCTGTTAATAGATCCAAAATCTGAAGTTCCTGTTGTAGAACTGTATTGTGCCAAGTCATCCAGACTTAGTAATGAAAAAGCCAAAAAATGATGTTGAGTTAAAGTGCTTTATGATGTTTACTCAGAGTGTCCTTGGACTATCCATCATAAACACTTGGTTCTCAGTACAACCTGTAAATTTAACTTTCACAGTCTTTTAGTATACAAACTTTTCTTTAAAATAACAATTTTTTTCCCAAATAATTCCCCATATTTCCTAATCAGAGCTGCAAAAGATATTTGCAAGTCCACTTTTATTACGGAATGTAATAAACAGGACATGGACTCAGTGATCCTTATGGGTCCCTTTCAATTCAAGATATACTATGATTCTATGTGTCAGGAAGAAAGCATGGCTTGAATCTTTGACTCCATTTTCCTTTGTAACTGTTACCATTTACATAGCTGAACATACATTGTTAGCGCAAAGGACAAACTTCCAATATAAACTCCTTTTCATTCTTCTGCCCTCTGTTCCCTTAGTGTATTGGTTTGGGGCTGAAATGCTTTGTGCTGCAAATTAAATTAGTCAAGTAAAGAGTCAGTCACAGCCTTCCGTCGAAGGCAACTTAGAACCAATTTGTCAAAGCAGCAAAATTAGGAATATGCTTAACGAGATAGTGCATATAGTAAAAATCAATGTAAGAGCTCTGCTGAAATATGATTTTATTAAAGAAAAAGGACTACTATGCAGCTTCTGTTTCCACCTTCCTCCTCACTTACAGAAAGGTACACTTTTGTCTAGAGCTGTAAAACACAAACTGGTCTCTAGTTCAACACTAATATAAAGACAAGTAAACTTGACAGTACAGCTTAACTCACAACTTTAAATTTAACCAGTGACTAGCAGCAGGCAAGGAATTAACAACTTCTATTACACAATTATTAACACAATTTTAATCTTTTTTTAACATAAGCAGATAAAGATGAGCAGTAAAAAGATACAATATTATGATTTTTTTTCTCTGTCAATATTATAGAAGTGCATTAAAATAAGTATTTATAAAGGAGATCAAATAAATTGACACTCAACACCTAATTAGCTCATGCTGAATTTGATTACCCAGGTTCACCAGGCTCTAGAATTAGGTTATTAATGTATAATTACATACTGTGTGCAGGGATTAAAAACAAATTAATATCATTTACAAACTCTATAGTTTACTGCCAGAAAAATATTCAGGAGCTGCACAAAAAACAGTAACACATATGGTCTAATGGACTGCACAAATGACTGCCTTTTAGTTCTGGTTTACTGCATAAATCATATATCTTCGCTTCTTTCCTCTAGCCACATTGCAATTCACTTTGCTACTCCTCCTATAACCCCAAGAGACTTTATTTTCAAAATAACTTTATCTGTCATGCCATGTAAAATGTGCTTTAGAATTCTGAACAAAATAATGTCAACTACTACCCTTTGTCACTTTGCTCCATTATCCTCAGAAAAGTCAAATATATTTGTTAAAGTAGAGCTGCTGTCCCTGAATTCCTACTGATCTGGAAGTTAATGAAATTTCCTCCCTCAAAATAACTTCCTTAATGTACAAACGATACCCTTCAGTTAGCTTCAAAAGATCCAGTCCTACAACAGGAAGGGGTGTTTTAAGTTACAGAATACTAGATAAATTCCACCCAGAAATTACTTATTTCTACAAATCTAGTGCACAGTAAAGAGTAGGCCAATTCTCATCATTGTCTCTCTTAATGCCTGTTGAGATTTCTAGCATTGCACGTATTTTGCCTTGCTACAATGGCATCCAAATTAAAAATCAAACACAATAATTACAATTATGAACTGTCATCACTGAATTATAAATGAAAGAAAAGTACATCTGAGGAAAAAAAAATGTTAAAGACACAAGCAAAAAATAATGGTCATCTCAGAATACCTTTTATATATATCCTTCTTTTAGAGAGTTTGGACAACAGTACTATCTTTGAAATCATCATGGAAAAGTTCTCCATCCACAAATTCAAAGACAAAGTGTATTGTTTCCAGAATTAGAAGTCAGTTGTCCTTGAATATGTTATCAAAAGGTCAAGAGTTTTCATTGTAGGGTAAGTGTACTTAATTTTGTAAGACCTTACACTAACTTCTTATACACTGTTTCAATAACACAATACATTTCAAAACCAAAGAAAATTCTTAAGAGAAGCTCCTAAAGGTGTTATCTTAAACCAGTTGTTGTTGGAGATGAGAAATCTCAAATTCAGATAAATACATCTGTTTCTCTCTATTCACAAGGAAGAGTCATCTCTCCAGAATTTGAAGTTTTAACAGCAAAAGCAGTGTAAGATAAGGAGTTGCCACCTTTTCAGTAACAACAGGATTTAAGCGTTCCACTTAGAGAATGACAAAACCATTTTCATGACATTCCCTTTGTAGTATCTTTGCAAAATACTGACATATGGCCTTGAAGCCATATGGTGTTATGTACTTGCTTGGGGAAAAAAGAAAGAAAGAAAGAAAGGAAAAAAAGTGTGTAGAAGCAAAATTAAAGGTCTGAGACAGAAGGGCTGCAGAAACTGAAAGACTATGTCGCTGTCTACATCAAAACAGGTACAGTTTCCACTGCAATCCGTGTTTTGCAGTATTTTCTCTTACACACACCCAAGTTAACACCCTCAGTCTCTTGTGTAGGTCTCAACATGAGCTAATCCCCAAGATTCACCCTTGGGGAACATCACAGAGTTCTCGTTGCCAAAGCCAGGCCAGGCAGCCAGCCACAAAATAACGTTAACCCTCCAAAGACTCTTCAGAGTCCCCCTGAAGCTGCACGAGACGGGTCTTCAGAGTTTGACTGAACATACTTGCCATCATCTTTTCATTGACTCAGTATGTGCATGTGTTGGTTCTGTAGCTGCTGAAGACACTCTTAATAAATATGCAGTAAGCATTTAATTGCTTTTGCTCTTGAGAGCATGGAATCCCAGAACATGTTTCTAGTTTGTGTTCTAGATTGTTGGGTTTTTTTTTCTTTTGTTTTCCATCTTTTGAAGGACTTTTAATGTCACTGTAGCTTAATGGGATTTGAAATTTTATTTCAAGGAAGTCCAAATGTTAGTACATCCCATAGAAAGTAAGTTTCTAGTTCTAAGAATCATCTTTATTACTTGCGCAATTCTTAAGGAGAATGTTTTAAAGCTGAATTATCATCAAAGGAGTCCATGTATGTTCCTGTCTTGTCTCAGGAAAGATTTCTTCTATCTTTTTAATTATAGTAAGGAATTTGCTTAAGCTGCACTAGAAACCTAAATAACTTCTTAATTTTTAACAGCACTTTATATGACATTATTCATTTCTCTACAGAAGACATAATATACTGCCTAGTCTTCTTTCCAAATTAAACTGTAAACGACTGTCAGTCACGTAGTATTTTATTAATACTTTTAATAAGAAGCTCTTCATTAGTTCTTTCAAAAAATTCTGTTCACTAGATATCAGCAAATGTCAGCTCATTACTCACTGGTCCTAAGGGGCTGAAAAAGGAAAGGAAAGGCCCCTACATATTTTATTAAAATTTTAAACAGAAGCCAAGTATATTTGTGCTTAAGTGAGAATTCTAGGGTTTAATTTTCATAAGTAAACTGTCCGGGGGGGGAAAAAACCCACAACACAACCAAACACCAGAGAGGACCCAAACTGAAGTTTGGCATACTACTTGAGACACTTTATCCCCCAAAGTCCAAGATGGGTCTGCTATTTACAAGGCCTGAAGTAAATGTAAGATATCAAAGCTCCAAACTGGAGACTAGAACAGTGGGCTTTTTCTGTGGATGGCTGTATTAGAGATGGTAAATTTGAGAGAACATCTGATGCCACGAATCAGAAGAAAAGTCAAATTAACCTCTGATTCATAGTCTTCCAAGAGTCTTACCTCCCATTCAATAGTCAAAATATTTTTTAGGTAATCAGCAGTTATGGGAAAGGGAGTATTAAAGCATTAATTATGTATTTGGGAAAGAAATGTAATAATATTTTAGCCCAAAATAATTGCAGATGTTTAAATTAATAAATATTCTCTAGGAGACCAGAAGATCCTAAATCCAACCAGGGAAAATAAAGTTTTTGAAACAAAAATTCTTTTCAAAATTTGTAATGGTCATGTCATTCATGGATACTTTGCCCTGTGTTTTGAGAAGCTTCAGCACATAACCTAAGCAGAACTGTGTTTTTTGATAAGAAATCTTTGTTATGTTGATGTAGCACAATTGATAATGTTTATTGCTGATATTGATTTCAGGTAAGAAGTTGATCAATAAGTGAATATGTAGCTAATCCACATTTTTTAGTTTGTTGCTCCATTTGATCTTCAAATAAAAAATGCTGACCTTGTAAATGTAGTTGTCATTTATTCATCAAGTTCCTCAGCTAGTGAGAAACACAATAGCTTAATCCAATTCAGTACGATTACATTGGTCTTTCACGTGGCAAGGTTAAAGCAGTTAGGGCACATCTAAGTACCTTAGAATCATTGCATCATTTAGGTTGGAAAAGACCTTTAAGAACATCAAGTCCAACTGTCAACCCAACACCACCATACCCACTAAACCATATCCTGGAGTGCCTTGTCTATGCATTTTTTGAATCCCTCCAGGGATGGGGACTCAACCACTTCCCTGGGCAGCCTGTGCCAATGCCTGACAACACTCTCAGTGAAGAAATGTTTCCTAACATCCAACCTAAAGCTCCCCTGGCACAACTTGAGGCCGTTTCCTCTCTCCCTGTCTCCATCCACCAGCCAGCAGAGACCAGCCCCCACCTCACCACAGCC
>JANZLQ010000050.1:7920109-7932901 GCA_026212715.1 Elanus axillaris | reverse complement strand
ATGCCGTTGGCCTTCTTGGCCACCTGGGCACACTGCTGGCTCCTATTCAGCCGGCTGTCGACCAGCACCTCCAGGTCCTTTTCTACCGGGCAGCTTTCCAGCCACTCTTCCCCAAGCCTGTAGTGCTGCGTGGGGTTGTTGTGACTGAAGTGCAGGACCCGGCACTTGGCCTTGTTGAACCTCATACAATTGCCCTCAGCCCTTACTTTCTTTCCATTTCCACTGTCTAACTTGGTTAATTTCAGTGGCCTAGTTCCTCATTTATTTGGGACCAGTGTGTTCAAATTCAGGCCTTAGTAACCTGGTTTGACCCCTGGTGTTGTGGCCTCTTCAAGATGGACTAATGATTTCACTGGAAGACATTTGCAGGAAATGCTGCTGGTACTTGAACCTTGGTAGAATTGTATACAGAGGAATAATCTTTTCATTCCTAAGGCTGTCAGCTGATACTTTCTCACACAGTTAATTCACTTACTAATTTAGGGTTACCAACTGCTCCTTGTTCACAAGGGAACACCTCTTGATACCATTGCCAGCATAGACTGAGGACAGAATGTGTCTTTTATAAAAGAAAAGGAGGAAACATGATGCAACAAAACACACCTTGCCTAGAATTTGGAAAAATTGTCTTTTCCTTACCTTATTCACCATTCCATTGCCATTCTATTTACCATTCCATTCTCCTTGACAAAAGCTGAGAGAATCGTTAACACCAGATGCAGTACAGGAAATAGGTTTTAAAGTCAAATGAGTTCACTTGACTTGACAGTTGTTCTGTATGCTGAAGAAGGCCACTGGAAGGTTTCATCCTCAAACTGTAGTGTTCTGTCACGTTTGAATCCTTAGGAAATAAAGGACTCCTGTGAGTTGCAGATTTTACTGGTCTGCAAAAATCATTGGGATAACTTAAACACAAGTATGATATACCAAGGTTTATAGACATTTGTGCAGGACTACCACCCTCTCACATCTATTCAAGGAGAATAGACTAACCAAACCCAAATACAGAGACAATCACAGTATTAAGTATTGTAAAACTCTGCATATATCTGTAACTAATTAGTTTGTTATCTGAGTCTATTTAGTTTCCACACAGTCAATGTGGTCTTAAATTGCAACAAGTAGTCACCATAATTGTTCGTTTTTCTTCCTTTTTATTCACTTTGGTTTGTTGAGAAGCCCAGGTATTCTAGCTACTTATTGTCTACGACACTCATGCACACACAAAATTATATAATGGAATGAAAAAATGCAGTTCTCTGCAATGTGGTCATTCACCTAAAGTATCTAATTTTAAGGGACAATTTCCTTTTATCTTTAATTCATTTTGTCTGCAGAAATACATTTAAGAAGTAAATGCTTTGTAATAATCCCCTATTGTAAATTGCCGTTCCCTCTGAAGAAGGGACCATACTTTTCTGCTTCATCTGACCTGGGTTCTTAGGAAAACAACTTCTGCAGAGGGAAAAGGTATCTACTTCACATAGGAAAGAGATGGACAAGGATATTTTAAGATGACTGACTCCAGCCTGAATGCTACCTAAGGCAATCTAACTGGAGACCAAGACGAGAGAATGATGCCTTTCTACACTAGGCAGCTATGGGTTTGAAGATAACAATAATCCTTAGAATTGGCTGAAACTTCATGATCGATCTTTTGATAGATCCAGGTATCCATTTCTCTGAAAGATCCCTTATGTCTTGGGAGAATGGCAATACCAAGGATATATGCTCTGAAGCAAGAAAAACTCTCTGTCACTTGTAACTTGTCACTTGTAAAAGAAATCCTAAAGAGAACTGCAGCGGACCAGTGTGGGCTTTATATATTACAAATCACTGTTTGCGGTCTGATTCGCTTTAATTTTTAGACACCCGTCATGACTCTTAAGGTTAAAATTAATGATTAGAAATTTAACAATGTGTGGTTGATTGGAGGAAATTTCTAAGGATTAGAAAGAAAAGATGCTTCAACTCCAAACCCCTGGAGTGTTTCGTATTTTGAAATGTTGCTATTATAGTAAGGAATGCTTTTAAAACTGAGCAGGGCTTGAATTTAGGTATGAATTATCAAATTAACTTTTCTATATGTTCCAGTGATTATTTCATCATGCATACAAAGCTGGCCATCTCCAAAGGAGGAATAGAGAGACGTTTCAGTGTGATCCAGGGCTAAACTGGCTTGTATGGAGTAAAGTCTGCTTCTGCCTCCAGTGAGTTTGACCAATTCTCTAAAAGAGAAAAGAAAGTTTAATAGGCTTTGGCATCGAAGAGGCTTATTCATGTGTGTCCTCTTTGGAAACCTTATTATCGTGGGATAAAATCCTCAAAACAATTCTGAAACTCAGAGTTTCATTCCATGTTAAAAATTCACATGATTGTATGAAAGGTCTGTTTAATATTTATGTAAATATTTACCTCTTATTTTCTGTACTGTCGTGAGTCGATGTTTTTTCTGACAACACATGTGAACTAGTGAATGAGTGATGATTCACTGCGTAACCAGCTTTCAGAAGCCTCTTTCTCTATTTCTAGACTTGTGCATGACCCAAAACTAATTTGTTTTGGTTTTCTGTTTGTTGTTTTATTTTCAACAGAGTCTCTGCCCTTCTACATTCAAACTATTCTGGAATCCAAATTACTTGAAAATCTGAAAGAAACAGCTTTTAATGGTTTGTCCAATTGAAACATACTGAAAAAAATTGGAAGAAATTTTGCCTTGTGGAGGATCTGAAGGTAAATATTACCACCTACAAGAATTTGCACAAAAAAACTAATGTTTTTTTTTTTTCTGCACAGACCTTGATCTTCATTATCTTACAACTAGAACATAAATTTTGGTATGATGCTATAGGATTTAATCCCACTGATGAGACAGTTACGCTTTCATAATACACCACTGGGCTTTGTGATGAAGTTTCCAGGGGTTGCAAAGCTGTCGTAATTATCTGCCTAATGACTTTTTTTTTTTCTGCATGGGTGCATGGAGCTCCCAAAAGAGGGTCTAATCTATTACCTGTGTGGACCATTAACTATATCCAGATTCAGAGAGCCATGAAGATGAGTTTTATCCTCTGTTGCAGGCTGCTTGTAAGACAGACATATCAACTCTCCACTTTGCTTAGATATGCAGTGACTTACAGATAGGACAGGAAACAGTAAAAATTAAAGAGTAAAACAGATGAATCAATGAAAAAAAAAAAAGACAACCTTCCAGTGACTCCTAAAGTATTCTTTTTTTCCATTGTACTAGATGGTCTTTTACTATTAAAAATGTATAAACATTGAAACCTAGTGCACTCCCAGAAATTCTTCGCAAACTACAAGAACACTACGTAAATTGTGCTCTAAATGTTTCTGCTGCTGCAAACACCAGCGCTAACTCTGCAGCCCCAGTGATATATATTTTTCCTAGTAGTCTTTTTATGTTTGTAGGGTGATGCAATGAAAAGAGATTGTAGAACATGTTACTTTTACTCAAGAACATTGTGTGTGTGTGTGTGTGCGCGCGCGTGCGCGCGCGGACACGTGTGCGCATGCAGGTAGGGATGCGTATCTCATACAGGATCAATTGCAGAGTGTGATGACTCAGTCTTCATGGGTTCAAGGGTTGTAGGTGTGCCAGCTATAGGATGGATGGATGGATGGATGGATGGATGGATGGATGGATGGATGGATGGATGGATGGATGGATGAATGTAGTCTATAGCCCAAGGAGCTCCAAAGCATATAAGAGAGTGTTTGAAGTCAAGCCTGAGCAGCCCAGCTCCACTCATTTGGCTTTTTAGATTTTTTTTAGTCTAAAGAGACTTTCTTGCTTAATGTTCAGCATGTGATGAACTGATTAACTGAGTTTGAACTGAGGCCATTTTTACATCTTTGCATGTCCTTTGATACAAGTTTATTGTTCCTCTTCAGGCAGCCGTACTCTTTCTTGCATACTCGTACTGCAGTTATCCAGTTTACATTTTATGTGGATTGCTGAGAAAATATTGATTAAAGGGTTTAGGTATCATCATGAATCAAAAATACTTTGTTTAGGCTTCAAGATGAATTGGAATTCAATTATGCATTTCTCTGCTTACTTTTATAAAATGACAACATAACAACATAACTTACCTTGCGTTTTTTTGTTTTTTCCTTGTGAGAAATCATGGGATATTAGTAAAGAATATTTAAGGCTTTTCAGGTAATTCACCTGATTATAGCTGGGGAAAATCTATAAAAGGAGGATGATGCAAACTGCCTGAATGAAGCAGTTGGAGAGGAGGCAGGCAGCAGTTGTTTCAGGTGGAAACTCTGTAAAATATAGAAAAACAGACAGAACATTTCCAGATTTGAAAATCAGTATTGGTTTGGGTGAATTTTCCTTTCAGAGTTTCTAGCCCCTTTGGGGGGAAAAAAGCAATGGGGAGGGAATAGGGGGTCATTCTTCAGCCCTAATATTGCTGGGAGTTAATGTTTACATGTTATTTGTAGCATTTACTGCTTGTTCTTAAGTATTATACTTAAAAGCCAGTAATGAACAACCATATTGTGCAAGCAGACAGCCATCAACTGGACTGTGATTAGTTGTAGGTATTTCATAATTTTTGACAGATCAAGAATTATTTCCTTAAAAAGGCTGGCAGAGATGCATTACTTTTGGTTATTCTGATTTTGCAGTCTGCTTTTGGGCAGCTTTAGATGCTAGGAGTCAATTATTTACATACCTCTTTTGGGGGTATATAGTTTGTTGAGTTCTTGTTTTCTCAAGATTGACCTTAAAAGGTGAAATCCCTGCCTCCCAGCCATGACTCACCGGTTTGGCAGCACTGTCTTCCAGCACCCGGCACGGCCAGCTGGCTTTGCTCTGACTAGTGTGTTTCTAGGCCTAACTAGAAGGGTGCAGCAAAATCCTTAAACACCAGCAACTGGACGGGATGCATGGGAAGCAGACTGTGGTACAAGCCTGGGCTTAGTCCTGGCCTGAGAGTACAGTGTTGACGTAGCCTTAAATTCCATGTTCATTAAGTGCTGCATATTGTAAACTATAAAGAGTGATCAGGCCCTTGGAAAACAGAAAAAAAGTTAGCCACTGAGAGAAAAAAAAATATAAAATGCGTGCTGTAGGTACACATAGTGCATAGAGAGACACTGCCTTAGATACATTATTATTGGTGCTCTTCACGAACAACGCTACTCATTATCATCATACTTGGAAATTTTTTTATATAAACCTTGTTTGGCCATAGCTGTGAGGAAGCTGAACACTGTGATTTTGGGAAAGTGAGGGTTTGTCATAGCCCCCTCGCCAAAAGGACGCTGGAAAGGGGGTACCCATGCTCAGTGCTTTGCTCAGGGCTGACATCTCAGTACACATGACCTGGGTCTCGGTTTTCTCTTTGAAAGCTGATAACCTCAAGCGTGGTTACATTGCTGTTCTCAGTCGTGCCTCCCCTTCCCTTCCTCCAAACAAAAATAACCATTTTGTGTTGTCTTACGCTGGTGGAACGTTCAACACAGATAAAAGTATGCAAGTAGCTTAAACACATCTGTCATTGGCACATGTAACGTTTAAACAGAGCTGTAAAAGATATCAAAGAATTGTGCTTGGTCTTGAAAAGTGACAGTTACAGAGATGCCAGCTGCTCTGCAGTCATTGCAAAACCTATCTCCAGAATCGGTTTCTGCCTTTTTACAGAACAGAGCTGACATCTGAAAGACATGTCCGTGGCACAACAGTCTCTACAGAGCTGCACTGAAATCCGTTTTGTCGCCGCAATGACAAAGCATAATAAAGCAATAATGATACTGATTCAAGAGCATCACAAGCGCAAAGTCGTGAAAAGAAATGCTACCAAACACTTCTGGTATTCTTTTCCCCTGTGCTGCGGCTCCAGGCCTACAAAGGTTTATGTACATAAAGGGCAAAGCACAGTGGGACTGTTCATGCGCCTCAAGTAAAACACAGTCTAAATCTTTGTAGGCCTGAGACTTTCAGTTCAGGCTATCCGCACATTAATTTCCCTAATACCTATATATTATGCAGTGTACCTAATACATATATAGAAATTGCTACTTAAAGGGATGATTCTCAATGTAAAACCTATTTTATTTTAAAAACACGTATTGTTCTTGCATTTGGCAAAAGTGTATCTGTGTATCTGGTTCATTGTTTCTTCTTTAATTTAAAGTCATTGAATTTAGTGTCATTCAGTCCAGTGTACTGAAAAAAGCTTCAGATGTGAAATCCCTTGTGAAGGCCTCAGTATTAGAATTGGAAATGCTAAGTCTGCCTCAAAGTCCCTAATGTAAATGCCTGAAATTTTACAGTTGTTTTCTTGTACTGAGTGTTTCAACAATTCCCTGGAAGGAAAAGCACAAGGAGATGGGACTGACTGCTTCTGTGTCACCTCTTTTTGTCTGTGCCTTCAGATGCCACTATTTTTCTATGCAGTCACATGCAATAGACTATGTTGGGTGGTCAGTGTCCGGGACAGACACAGATCCGGCCATGTGAGCCCCTCTGCAGTGAAAGATTACCTGGGTCTACTGCTCTGAGAGTTCCGCCTAAATCAAAGGGCGTGATCAGAGGTGTATGTGGTTTCCCGGAGGCAAGGGACAAACAGGTATAAAGATCCTTCAAAACAGATCAACAAGTTACTTTACAAAAACATCTCTCTCACCTGTAGCAATACGTCCGAGGAGAACAGGGAATGACTAAACAGTAATATATGCCAAAGGTTCAGTTCAGGACAGAAAATACATTTTCAATTCTTCTTCCAATGAAGCTGTTAAAACTAAAGCCGACAACTATTCCAGACACAGTGACATATACTCCTCAGGCCCCTGGGCTTGGCTCTCCAGCCTTTTGGCATCAAATAAGCTAGCTTCCCCTCTCTAATCCCTTGGGAACCTCAGACATTTACTGGACTCGGGCTTTGGGTCCGATTGTAAGGAGAGACAAATACCACTGTTCCCAGACGCCCTTACCCAACCCCAAAGAGCTTTCATCCACAGTGGATTGTGCAAGCGTTCAACAGGTAATGTTCCATCTCCTTTCCTACCTGCTTTGATGAGGACCGAGAGAAGAAGTGACATGTCACAAGTGTTTCAAGGGACATCCAATTTAGCAGCCACTAAGATGAACAGGATAGGTCATACCTCACAACGCAATTGTTTAAAAGTAGCAGAGAGCTGCCGTTGCGTCTATTGCCATGGTTTGTGAGGCCAGCTCTACAGTCGTAAGAGCTAATTTTTTTTTTTTTTTTATGAAAGCTTTAGATTCTGGAAGAGAACAATGTAATGCTGTACTGATGCACAATGACTGAGTCTGGACTAACTATATGTTTCCTGGTGTTTTCAAAAGAGATCGAGATTGCTATTCAGAACTACTTCTAACGAGGCAAGAAGAGATGTCTTCACAGGCCTGCGAAAGCTGAAGGGGTACGAAATTTTGTCGTAAGTGGTGGAGATGAAACCTGCAGCAGCACAGAGCTGTGACTGAAGTGAGGGTCTGTAATTCACATCAAGGACGTGAACTCCTTGGACGGGTGGAACTCTTCCTGCGTCCTAGACAGCATTTCAACAGCCAGTGGCTACTTTGGATTTTCTCTACGCTCACCTTAGATGAAATACCATTTTCATAGGTTGGAATCAGATTGCAAGTGTTCTTTCGTGGAGGAATTCCAGTCTTCCCCGTTTTAAATAAATGAGGTTCTACAGCCAGGGCAGCAGCATTCTCTTAAAAATGTCTGACAACAAGTCTCACCGATACAATAGTTTAATTATTGGTGAAAATAGTGAACTCCAGTGGAGGAAAAGTGAAAAAACATGACACAAATAAAAGCCGAAAAGAAGTACATGACTGAGTCAACAGCCAGAGATCTTTTTCATTACCTAATGAGGGAAACTAAGACTCAAATCTTTTGGGTCTCTCAAATGTCATCAGAGTTCTCTGCAACCGTCTGCTGAGGAGGAATGAGCATGTTAAGGTGAACAAATACATCTGTTTCAATTCTCTAAAGCTGTAAATAGTCTCTTGGTTCATCACAGTTTTATTTACTGCAGAAGAAAAATTAATTTTAAGAAGGCTGAACCTATCTGGTTTTGCTCCCTACCAGAATGGTTACAGCTCTGTATAATGGATAAGATTTCCAAAGCAAGTTGTGTTTTTTATGTCCTGTTTTTTGAGTGTGCAACTGGAGACAACATACAGAGGCCTGCTTACAGAGCAGTTGCCTTCTCAAAAAAACCCGCGTATGGCTCTTTCAAGAAGAATAAAAAAAAAATGAAGCAACAAAAAACTGAGGCAAAGAAATATATGAACAAAAGAGTTATAGATTTCCGTCTGTGTATGTCATTAAAGAGACAGTCTTCTACAGCATTGCTTTTCAAACCTGATTTTGTATTCTGAAATGCTAAACTCAGAACTAACTAAATGAAAGCATTAATAATGTAATCTTCTATCTATGCCGTATATTTTTATTTCTGCAGATTGCTTTCAGAAATGTCAGTCTTCTCTGCTAATACAAATTATCATGCATCAGTAAAAACGTACAATTCGATATAACTTTGTTTTCCAATTAGAACTGGAAAGCCTGCCTTGAAATCTAGCCGAACGAACTAGAGAAGCTAGGTAATGCAATTGGAGGCTGTGGCATCTCTTTGTTGTATTTCAAAGTCCTGTCTTAAGAGTCTGTCTTCCAAACATAAACAGTCAGTATCTCAGTTTTAAGTATCGCATTTGTGTGACATTCTATAGCAACATCTCACCCGTAGCAAGAAAGTCAATGCAAAAAAAAATAGTTTTAAAAACACTAGTTCTTCCCAACTCTCACATGGAGCTAACACATGTAATATCGACGTGTACCTGATACATACCTGTAGTATCTGCTATTTACGTAACATCTACCTATATGTTATGAGGTATGCAATATCTGTAAGATATTAAAATATATAAAAATATATAATATCTAACATATATAAACTTCAAAGAACTTTATATATATTGGCTATGATCCTGAAGGGATCTCCTGTAATGAAACTTGCAGATGTACTATGTTTATAGCAACTTTGTGATTAGAAATTTCATTTCAAGTCTTCAGTCTCTGAATTCAGTTGGGAGGCTCAGAGGGAGGATATTAGGTGGACACATATTTATTTGGCAGGTGTAAGAGAATAAATGAAGTCTTTAGTTCTGTTAGCTAGGAGTTACATTTTAAATATATGCTTCCCGTATTTAAAAAATCAAGTAGCGAGTTTGTATGAGTGGAAAATGCCTACCCAAAACTTAGGCAAGTGGAAACGCATATCAAAACAAGCAAAGCTGAGTGTTATACATAAAAGAAAAAAGTATTCGTACTGGCCGAGCCCCACGCCCGGCTGGTGTTTTGGTAAACATTTCTCCCAAGGGCTTTTTCTTTTTACACAAAAAAAGTTCAGTCTTTGGGAGGTACCGCTGGGTTGCTGTCATCATTTATCGAGTTAAAAGCTGTTATTCTGGGAAGAAGGGATTCAGAGAACAGCAGAGCTGCTCAACATCATTGTGGAACAGAGTTTGTTCTGAGGATGCACCAAACCTTGGAAACCAGACGTAAGTGTTGGACGCGCAGACCACATAGGTGACTGCATGCACGTTGTCTACACATTTCTGGTTGGTGCATGTTTGGAAAAAACAAGCTCTCTGAGCCATTTTTTTCTAAGGATACAACATCTCCATCTCCCAGGCAAACCTGAATGGCTTGAAAATGTGTTGGTCACAGAGGCTGATGACAGACAGAACACGATATTAGAAAAAAGGCACTGCAAAATAACTTTCATCTTAAAAATTATTAATCCCCTCTCCTCCTGGAGCTGAAATTCCATGAAACGAGAGGGATTAAACAGAGCACGGTGGCATGTTGCTAAGTGCTAGCCATTTCACTGCAGGGGCTATTTGTCAAATGTTGCTGATAGAGTATGTAAGGTAGTGGCATTACAAACTTGTCTTAGAAGAATGCATTTAAATGTCACTGTGCAACCATCTGTAAGAGCTCTGGTATCACTACAAAGTTAAACAGTACTTCATGTCTGTTTCATCTCTGTGGGGTCCACAAGGTTGTATTTAACAATATTTTAAAATAATAATTGTCACACAAAACTTTTATTGGAGACGAGCGTTGACAATGGTTCAATAAGTTTGCACATCTGCAGAAAAAGTAGTGTTATCAAAGTAACTGTGAATGTTAAGGTACAACATTCAGAGATCCAATCTGATATTAAATGGTATTAAATCAGAGCTCTGTGATGAATTATATGGCTATCAAAATATTCTAATGCCTTATTCTTTTTTTGTTATATCATGCTTTCACTATCTATTTAATAAATCATTAGAAATTAAAGATATTTTATGGAAGAAAATAAATATTATGTTCCAAAAGAGATTGCTGTCTTGGGTTGTTCTGGTATTTTTACGTGAACAAAGCAAATGCCCCGGTAGGATAGAGAATGAACTACTGATTTGAATTTACAAAGCATTCTTTTAGTCACTCTGATGGTCAAATTTAACACAGGGGCTGCTCTCACCTCGGTTGATTTAACCACAACCTGCGGTTATATATGGAGGTCATCGCTGGGTACGTACAGAAGACTGCACTTTCTCTGCCACCAGATTATATTTCAAAGGTATGCTTGTACAGAAAACAGAATCAGATTCATGGAATCCTATTTGTTCACAATTTACAATAAAGTTGTTCTTTAAAGGCCACATAATCCATGAAGACTATGTTTAGCGATTTAAATGGTAGCTTACTTAATAAATGAGGACTCAGTCTTCTGCACATAGGTTGGTCGTGGAAGTGGTTTTGTGTCCCTGTCACAAACTTGTCCTAATATTAGGGGTAGATAAAAGTATGTTTCACATCAGATGAACATTTCTGCTTTCTCTGTAGTCGTATAAGTAACATTGAGATAGTACATGCAAATATCTGTGAAATAATTTCAGGAACAGATACACAAATATTTTCTTTTGGAAAGAAGTGTCCCGTTTTGTTAGGCATTAATGTAAATAATGCATGGGAAACACTTGGGAGCTGCTGATCAAAATAGTTTTCTGTTGATAACTTGATTTAGTGGATGAGACAAAAAGCTTTTGAAGCTGTTGGCTTAAATGAGTTCAAGGTGAGTGCTAGCTTAGGGAAGGCTCCAAAGAAATGAGCGGTTTCATTTCTTGTAGAACTACCACACCATCAAGTTCAACATGTCCCTGGTAGAACTGTTTGTATTACTGTAGTAATACAAAGAAAGTGTTGAAAAATGGCATGAGCTTGAATACACACTATTGTTTTCCAACTACCACCAACTCTTTGAGCTCAAGAAAGAGGACCGCAAATACCTTATCTGCTTGTTTACTTTTGAAGGTACACTTTCCTGAAGTCACTCCATAACTGAGTGGACTGCATTTCAATAATTTCAAAATCTGTATTTTCACCCCTGCCGCTCACAAAAGAAAGGAAAGACGCAGAAGTAATTCCGCCAGCTACGTAACTCCATGAATTCTGCAGGTTTATCTCATTAAGGACAGTATTTAATGAGAAGTAACGCACGGAACTGTTTTCTAATAAGCACTGCAAAGGTCCTATAATTAGATATTTTATGACAAATAAATATTCTTACTTTGTTATTCCCCCTTTCCATTCATGCTGTACTGATTTGTACTGGTAGTTCTTTTGCTAGTTAGCTATCTAAGGAGAAGCGGGGTTCTGTACATGTGGGATTCATTCCTTGAAGAAAGGCAAGATTTCATCTGTTTTCCCGTGGACGCACATTGGATTTAAGGGCTTTTCAGTTCCCTTTAGCTCTTATGCTCATCTTCCTTGAAAGTAGCAGGCAGAAGTGATGACGTGCCATCATTCCCTCAGTACTGGGCCTAATGTTGTAAGTCATATAAAACAAGGAACAAATGTTTTTGGCTCTGCTTTCATTCCTTGTTTATGCAGCAGAGTCGTAAGCAATGAGTAGTATGATCCAAAGAGAAATAATAGCAGCTCCCCGGTGTAGCAGACCCATGCAGGACTGAGAGTGGATGCCTTCTGGAGGAATTTCTGTGGTCCTTTTCACCATCTTGCAGAATAGGTGCCGCCTTACAGCCACAGGCTGGTTCCTGCTCTGCTTCCTGATACTTTTAATGCTGCGCACTTTTCAGCTTTCTACTCTCATCTCTCCGTGCTTGAACTCGGGAAAAAGACCATTAAAAATGAGTATTTCAGGCTTAGTATAAAATTCTCATTTGAAGTAAGGAGCTATAGGTTAGGAATTCCCTGCACACTGCTTAGCTGCAATTTCAGGGCATGATTAATTTCTCAGTGCAAATCATCAGGCAGACACCCGCAGGGGTTCCTTACTTGTCCTTAAAGCCGAAGATTGAAACAGAGGAGTGCTCGTTCATAGATGAGACAGTAATTTTACTATTGACATACACCTGCAAATTTTTCTCCGTATCGAGAGCTACCATTTAGGTTTCTACACAGTTTTCTGACGCGTTCCTTTCAGACGCCGAAGTCTGGCTATCGGGATTTCTACAAAAACGCCACACGCAACTAGAAAATCAATTTGCAATGGAAAGAAATGCACAGAACTTCACGGCCAGGGCTTTGCCTCCCCTCCGCTGACCCCTCGGCAGCAGCCCCACGGGCAGCGGCAATCCCTGCAGTAACCTCCACCCTGACACCCACCGCCCGCTGCTCTCCGGCGCAGCGGCCGCTCCCTTTCAGCCCCAACGCTCCTCACTTGGAGATTTTTCTCTCCCGCCCTTGCTGGGGTGCAGCCTTCCCT